>JAVLUZ010000024.1:0-94035 GCA_036768485.1 Mermis nigrescens | reverse complement strand
TGGAAATACTATTCTCTTTAATTTTTATGCCCATAATCTCTTAGATGAGATTCCAATGGAGGAAGCAGAATTATAATGATATGCACGAAAATTCCAATCTATTTTCACCTTTTTTTCTTGGACTGGACCTGCTGCCTTTTACACTTTTGAAACACACACATGCGGTTCGACAAATAATGCAATATGCTAGCAGCAATACTATACATGTTTCGTACTTACAGTAAAGTAACTGCAGTCAGCATCCAGCGGCCACTGCGGTCCTGGTGGCTGCAGTAGTTCCGAAAGCAGTCCATCAAACAGCTACAAGTACTTAACGGCGGCCCCTGTGGCCACTGAGGTCTGCTCGCTAAATCCATTGGCAAAGTTAATGGAGACTGCATGCAAATTCCAGGCGCGTACTGTATAGCTCTGGGCAACCCTCGGCCATTTTGAGGCTAAATCACAGAATTCGTAATATTTATTTGTATGTTAAGCTTAACATTCAGCCATTTTTTGCACAAGTTGAACCACTTATCGTTTTCACCTTTCTGAGCACACCTGAGGTTCATTTATACTAGTTTTCGAAAATTTTCAGGGCATAAAACGGCTCGTCACATAAATCAGTTGGATAAATGAAAAAATTGAAAAAAACGAAGATAATAATATACATACGTTTTCGAATCAAAACTCAGCAAATATTGCGGCACTTGAGTAGATTTTACCACAACCAGTGTCGCCGGCAATTATTGTAACCGGACTTTTCGGACAATGTCGACAATATCATCCAGCATAAACTGCCAGATTGGCAAAAATCGCTGAGTTTGCCGTAATTTTTTCAGCCTATTCATTTTCTCTCGTTGCAAAAAGTTCAAATACAGGTCAATTATGAAATCAAATTCAGCACGAACTTGACCGGGTACATTACCGAGTTTTCAATATATAAGCTTCGGTTTACTAAGATTTATTGCGTAAAACTGTCTTTTAAACTTGCAGTAACCCGATGAAGTGCCAACGTCACTGACGATATTGGTTTCTGGCCGTTTGAAATGTGTTTTCTTGGATTTTTCTAAAAGCTGAATGTACTTGTCAAAAAACTTCCAGAAGTCATCACAGAGATCAGTATCGCAACTAGCAAAATCATCGCTGTTAGATGATGAATCGTGCGCAAAATACGCTTTCCTCAGAGCCGATTGATACAATTTCCAGTTGATATCCATTTGTGGAAATGATTTCACTGCAAGAACGGAAGAAATCAAAGTAATGCGTTAGTAGACGCTTTAGGACAGCTACTCCGGGTCGAATAAAAAGATAAAATCTTTCAATTGAAAGCTATGCTCCGTACATACCGTTTATTGCGCTAAAAAAGAGATACGTGGCACTCAAGCCCGAATCCGGGGGGGGGTAAACGCGGAAAGAGGGGGGTTCCCCGCTGAAATTTTTATCAGAATTTTCAGATATCTGAAACTATATAGATTTCTCTGACCTTTCCCAGTGTGAAAATGCACAAATTTTCGACGCTTTGCGCTCATTAATTTAATCAAAATTACTATTTACTATGTATTTAAATCTTTTTGAGATTAAATTATCCGCGAAATCAAATTTATTCTATTTCCTCTCGTCAAAAAAGGTGTGGAATTAAGTGCAGCAGCATAAAAACGTAAAAATTTTCTGGCGCTTCGCTTGCCGATTTATTGTCGCAATGTGCACTTGTTGCCTTCTACATCACTCAAAACTGCTCAAACTTAAGTTAGGCATAAGAACATAATGAATTTTTCCAGCGCTGTCGCCGCCAAAGATTATCTATTTTCTGTTGTTTTTGTTTTGAAATACAAAAACTAAGTATAAATACAAAAGTTGAAAATTTTTAATGGATAATGATAAGAAATGAGTTCTGCAGACAGTTTTGAACGATAGATTTCGTGTATAATTATCAAATAAAATGAAAAACTTTTAGAATTTAAAAAATTTTTTTTCGCCAGTGTGTATAGAGCTCGACGTGAAACGTTCAAAAATGCCTTTATTTTTGGCCTATCCTAATATTTCTCGAGATATCCGGGCTTCAAGGTTCGCGGTTCCCCTGAAAAAATCCTGGATACGGGCCGTACATGGAACGATTTGACCAGTAATGACATGCACAGCATGGGAATTCAGAGGGGTGAAATTTTGAAGAGCCTTTCTGGAGCTCAAAAATGATGAATACGCGTCAAAAAACATCGTTTTTCAGCGTTTCTGACGTTGCTCCGTTACACCTAGAGGCACAAACGCACATAAAAAATTTCGAAAAAAACAATAAGTTTGAATAAATTGAACAAAATATAGTCAAAAATGAAAACATGGCGCGAAGCGCCAAAAAAATTCCACTTTTGAGCAAATGGATAGCTAAAAACGCTTAAAAACTAGCACCTTTTCTGCGAATTGCTTGGAAACTTTTGGAAAATCGCTGAGTTCTATAGGGTGAGAAAATTTCTGGATACGGGTGAAAACTTTTCTATGGGGTGAATGAAGCCTCTTCAGATCATGTTTGAATGTGACCGAATTTAAGCAGAATAAGCTGGTGTTTACGAAAAAACCGAAAGCAAAGAAATATTAGAAATGTGCTGTGCACTTCCGAAATGATCTTGACGAAAATCCGTCATTTCCTGTAAGCATTTTTTGGGAGGACTCTGATGGAAAAAAGGCTCAAGTTGTCAAGCATTCGTTAAATATCGTTTAAGAGCTTGAAAAATTCCAGCGTGCATTACCGGAAAAATAAGCTGACACAGACTAGGAGCTAAAGAATGAATTATGGATTTGCCTTCGTGAGCATGCTTCATTATTAACAAAGTCGGCGCGAAGCGATCTCAAGATATTCTGAATTTTCGATAACGGCCGGATAGACTAAATTGTTTAAAAATAATAGGCTTTTTCGCTGGCGGTCATTATATTGACAGCATCAGACAAGCGAGAATGAAGGTTGAGACCAAAACCGTTTTTTATGACGTTCTATTTTGAACTCAACGGTGGATAAGCGAAAAACATTTTTCGTGCGTTTCTACCGATGCTCCATCTTTCCGAAACGTAAAAAACAAAAAATTTCCGAAGAATGTCAAAAAATTCGAGTAAAATTGCTGAGCAAAACATAGTCATAAATAAGAGCACAGTTTTTGCGAATTTTTCTGAAAATCGCGAATTCTAAGGGGTAGCGAAATTTCAGGAGGTATGCCCCCCACCCGAGATCATGTATGGACAGCACCGCAATTCAGGGGCCACACTGTCTATAAAGGGGATTAAAACTTTCAACAGGTGCAGAATTCGCGGTGAGAGTATAAAACCAGATAGTCGACATGCATCATTGAGCTCTATCACTGGAATAAAAAAATCGCGATAAATATGGAAAATCTGCGGGAGAATCCAAATCCGCTAACTTACTCCTCCACGTCCACGCGTGGCGACAGTACACTCAAAATGCTTGCCTTCAAAACCACTAAAAACCGATATTGGAAACGTTTGATATGAGTAAGATTTTACAATCGCATTAAGATGAGTTTCGTGAAGACTACTCATCGCATAGCTACGCTAGAGTTGACTAATTATTGATTTAAGTCAGAAGAATTGGCGATGCACGTGCACAACTCAAAAAGTTGTGCATATTTAATGCTACGAAAAGTAAAATAGTGAGAAATAAATATAAATTAATAAAAATAAAACAATAATGCCGTTAGTAGGTATATACATACGTACATAAACATATTAACAATAACTAAGGTTACATTAAAATGCCTTTGCGGCTTAAAATGCATCACGAAACGCCTTTTCAGATATTTTACGCCAAAATTCCTCCAATATCCAACATATATTGTTCTGATTTTTTCAGACGCACTTATCTGTTATACATTGAGCGCTCACATAAACACTTTGAGATTAAACAAATTTTTTACAATTTTATCATCCATTGATGCATAAATTTACCAAACTACAGTGATACTAACGTAAACTTTCGTCGATAAATTTCTTCCAAGACCGTATATAAAAAAAGGGCTGGCAAAATCCGAATTTGAAAATTTTAAATTCCCGATTTTCAGTTTGTCTTGGGGACTTTTTAATATGTTTTTGGTTTTTTATTGGGATGTACTCACAGTATGTACACAGCAAAGCAAGACATCTAACGAACCACTATAGGATGTTGAATATATTGATAAAAATGTTAGCCAAAAATCTCATTGCACAAAAATCAGATTCGTAAAGCCGAAAAATTATCTCCAGGAGCTCTGTAACAAATGGGTTGTCAAACACTGTTAGGCTAGTTTAGGTAACTCATTCTAAGTGCTCGTACAAACATTTTGGTCAAGCTGTATGAATGCAATAATATGATCGCAATCAAAAATAAAGTGAGCTTAACTACTTTTTTGCTCAGCATTGGGGCATTAAACCTCGTGCAGTGCGAAGTCCAAATAAAAGAACAATTTGAGACCCCAAAAAAGATTCTCTGAACACGAAGCTTATATTATGTATAAATCTGGGCCCGATCTGCTCGACTTCACCCTCTACAGCGCTAAACCGGTAAAAATTAACTTTTAATGGTCGGCCGGTTGCTCGACTTCACCCTTGACGCCGCCAAACGACCATTAAGATTCACCTTAACGAAACGCATTAGCGTCAAGCGTAAAACCTAATTGCCGATTTCCTCGTCTACAGGTTCGTAAAAATCGAGTTAAGCTCGACTTGCCAAGCCAGTAATGGTCGAGCATTGTTATGGGAAGTTTGCAGGGGCACGCATTAAACAAACCACCAACGCAAAAAGTTTGAATGGCTGCGCTCGGCGGGAAATCGCCCAGTGGCAGCGTTAGGGTAAGCTTAATGGTTGCGTGGGCAGGAAGTCGAAAGGTTGCGCAAAGTGTCGCGCGCTAGTGCCGGCGGAGGCTTAAATGCGCATGACTAGGGTAGTTGCGCAGGTAGACATTGGAAATCGAAATTTCCTCTCAACTTCAGCTCGCCGCAGCGTCTTGACCCTTGGTCATCCGTCCAAATTCTTGCATAATTGATTGCAGCGATAGTGATTCATAGCCTTAACGTCAAAAAAGCGAAAACGCTCGTCAGTCTGGAAGCGTAAAAAAGATTCGCCTGCTTGTCGAGATATGCGAAAAACACGATTCTAATTTAACTCGGCGCATTTTCGGGCAACAAATTTAAAAAGATCAAAGAATCTAATTGGGAGAAAACTCGCATTCGAATTTAACTTCGCAAAGCCTCACGCTCAGTCGCAATGTGATTCAGACGCGGAATAAAGTATCAAATCTTAGATGCCCGCGAGTTACATGGAAAAAGTCGGTTTCGACATGTTCGTGAAAATGGTCAAAGCGACTTCTTTTGACTTCGAATCAAGGCGAGAACTTGTCATAATAATGTAAAAATCGGAGCAATAGGAAGAAGCGCCAATGTGAAAAACAATCAATGAGTTGTTAATGTAACCTTGACCTACCTTAAAAAATTAATAACTTAACAAAACCATTAAAGTCGTTAAGGTAAAGCCCAGCAACAAAATTTACCTTAAAGAAACCATTAAACGCTTAATGGGAGCGTTGAAATTTCAGTCGAACAACCGGTCTAGAAAGACATGCAAAAAGTGAGCCTTAATTAATGGCTGCGCTAAGCTAGAGTCCAGCAAACGCAATTAAAATCGACCATTAGACTTCCCTTTAAGTCGAGCTCAACCCGATTGCACCGTGGTTACGTTAAAATTGAAAATCGGACTTAACGCGACCATTAATTAATGGTTGCGTTAAGTGACCATTAACGTTAAGGTAAACCTTTATTAATAGTCAAGTCGAGCAACCGGGCCTCTTCTCTAGAAAACCACTTTTTGTCTTTTGCACGTATATACTGTACAACCACTCTAATCTATAACTATATAATTAGAGCAATCTCTAAAAATCAGGCTCTAACTTGAGCCACTTAGTTGATTTCACAAATTTCTTTCGTCTTAGAGAATAAATCGAAGTCAAAAACTGAAAAACCAACGAAATTCAAATAGGAACTAAAAATACCTGTAATCTAAAAATAAGCTCAAAAGCTATGCTGTACGCATAATTTGCAGCGGAAATATGTTTATTGGACTTGCGCGAAAGTATATCTCAAAAAATTACTGCAATCTTCTTTTATATCAATTACCATCATCATTTATCTAAAATATAAAAGTTCTCCATTTTTATATTTCAAATCTTCAACTCAGAGAATGCTTCTGCTTCAACTATGCATAAGAAAAGCTAATAACAGCAGTTCAGTAATAATTTGTCTGCAACACTACTATAACTGTTTTCAAACACAATGAATTTAGTCCCCAATCGAGCTTTGAGAATCCTTTGATTTCCTTTGCAAACTAATCTCAGAAGACACGCAGCTAAATTCTTTGTTTCTTTGCGTTCGTTCCATTGTTGCTATGTATTGAAATCAGGTTTGACACTCTTTGTAAAAATAAGCCCATCGCCATTTATGCCATATAATACTACAAGCGGATAACTCTTATAGCTGTAAAGGCCAATCAGGCCTAACGGGAAATATCTTCTTCCATAAAAGCTAAAAACAGAAGAACACTAGCTAAGTGCTTTGTTTGTGAATTTTATTCTTTCTTCTGCTCCTTTGACTTCCATTGTTTTAGTCCATTTAAAAATATAATTGAACTAAAAAGCTAAATAAAAATTTGAAACTGCTTTGAATTCATCAGGCTAAAATTTTAATATTGCAGATTGTACACAGTGGAATCCTCTGTCATTTTAAAAGTTGAAAGTTGACCTTCATTCAGGCCACTGTAGAAAAAATTTGAGGACACTTGGAATTGCTTTGTTCTCAGTCCTGTGCAATCTATGGGGCTCCTTCTTCCACTTCAAACAGCCAAATTCTTCAACTAATAGTTTCTACTGGAGAATCCAAAGAAAATTTTCTCAAAAGCCTTACAAAAACAGGCTCAATTTAGTCAATCAGTGTTTAAACTCTCAGTTTAGCTTTTCCTCTTCCTCTGTATCAAAATTCAACACAAATTTTTGTCTGTTTGGCATTCTTCTCCTCATCTGAAATTTTCATTCTACTTCCCGCTTCCCGTAAGCCATCTCAAAGAAATCGCTGAAACTTCCAATTGCAGATTCCATACTAAAGAGTGTGTCTCATACTCAATTCCAACAAATAAAGGTTGAACTCTGTGAGTTGAGACCTTTACAAAGTAGTTTCTGAGACTCTGCTTCAAAAAAAGTTTAGATGACGAATTCTCTTAGTTCAAAGAGAGCTATCGGAACTAACGGTCCAATTTCCAAAAAAATATCCACGAAATCTTCCAGATTCAATCCAACTAAAGGAATTGTTCAACGATTTTCATCCTCTAAGCAGCTGAAGTCTCCATTTAACATCTGCAGAGTTAGACTCCCAACAGTTGAATGGAAACATCAATGTTCAAGTCTTCAGAGTCACTAGTGTATCTGCATCTGCATCTGCACGTTCAAACACACAAACGAACGAAATCTGTGAGAAAGAAGCCCATTGAAGGCAGAGTGAAACCGTCTATTCTGTCAACAATCTGATTCTCTGAATATTTGAGCACTTGGATGTCTTTGACATCCTGGAAATTATTTCTTATAACTGCGTTGCCTTCGTGTAAAACTACACAGAAGCAGAAGTCAGTATCTTTTTGTGGTGCGTTCAAATCTCCTGAGATGAGTTAAATACGTATTCAGAGCTATCTTGAATCACTTCATTATCTGGATGTTGACTCTGCTTCATCTGCTTTTCCATTCTCCCATTGAATGTCCTCATTGCAGAAACGGGTTATCTTCCTATAAAATCTAGAAGCATTCATTCAATCTTCTCCAGCGGATGTGTGTTCATAGAATAAATGAAGCTTCTGGGGAATATTAAATATAAAGATACACTTCAATGTATACTAAAACTTCAGACGTTCAACTACCAATGATGAAATATTGAAGAAAAATATGAAACTAATCAAAAAATTAACAGTCTATTTCATTCATCCTGATAAGGACATTAGACTCCTTCAAAGAGATACTGGATGCAGCCAAACCATATTCATCTCTGCCATCATCATTACTAACTTCATTCTGGGACAACATAAAATCATCATCATTACTATTCAAGGTAGTTGAAATACCAAGGCATTCATTCTTCAACAGACTATGCAGAATAAAAATAGACACTGGATGCTTCAACTACTTATAACTCAACAACACAGAATATAACAATCATTGCACAGTTAAGGACCTTCTCAATCATGAAAGTAGGTATTATTAGATATTTCATTCAGCGGATGTTTTCATTCATATACTCTTCTCTGCAGAATATCATTGCATTCAGCCCAAGGACAACACAAATTACATTCAGTATTCTTCCATAGTGCTCAAAGGATCATCAAAATTCAAGTTCATCGGCCATTCTTAGGTCAAAATGATTCAGTGGATCCACTAGATTTTCATGTCCATTTCGAAGGCATACCGTCAAAGCTTTGTCAAATCTGTCAATCTGTTATACAAGGTTTCATTCATTGTATTGTGGTAAATACTGTCTTCTAGATTTGAAGATACTGTCAACGAAGAATTTATCAATCTCCCAAAAATGCACATATATATCAATCAAACTTTCTATTCCACTGTTGCTGTTCAGTTGAATGTGTACATTTAAGAGAGTTTGTATAGATTGGTAAACTCCTTTTTACTACAACCTGAAATCCATTAAACATGAATCCGAGTGATTCTGTCAATTCTACTTGTAATGAAGTACTACGAAGGCCGGTATCCACATATTCATCCAATCCAATCAAACAACAGATTCAAATATCTGTTGAAATAAAGAAAGGTGCACGTTAATACCTCTGTCAATGCTGAGATAGCAGTTTGAAGGTAGTTTACATATGTTTACTTAAATATTCCAATCCTGATACTACAATGCGCTCTCTCATCTTTATATAGAATTCTAAATATCATTTTCAAATGTGTCTAAGAACTAAGTGGTTGTTAAACTCTGTGAGTTGAACACACAACGAAGGCATCATTCTCCTTTCTGTGAAGATGGTTTCATCAAGGAATCCAATCTTGGCATTCAAATCTCCACAAGCACTTGGCTTTTCACGTGTCAAAAAGCATAATTCAAACTGTGAAATCAAATGTTCAACCTCATTTGAAACTTAGTTTAGTTTGAAAAGTTCTTAGTTTATCATTTCCAGTCAGAGGAACACTTCCCGTTTACAACGAATGAATCATTTCTTCAAAGTTTCAATCCTTCGTTTCATCTCACAGAACATGTAATTATTCTTCACAAACAGAAAAACTCATTCAGTAGTGTTCGAATCCGTGTCCATTAATCTTAAAAAACTCCTATGAGGCCTTCATGGAGATAACTAGTTAACTAGCCGTTCTCAGTGAACTCAGATTGCCAGCTATAAATAGCCAATCAGTGAAGTCTTCCTGCTTTAATCAGAGTGGATTCCTTTGTTGTGGTCCACGACTTTGAGAAACCTTGTGTGATGTCTGTGTGTTCATCCATCGTATGTCATTCAGGTCAATGGAAACACTATTTGTAAATTCTCTTGTGCTTCAATTCAATCACATCATCGGAGGAATCATTGGAAACGGGATTATCTTCAAGTACATATGCAGCATTCTCAGAAACCTGTGATTGCAGAAGGAAGTTTCCCACTGTGTTTAGGTTCCTTCAATCTTGTAAACACTATTTTTCATTCTGGATGAGTTAGCTCATTGTGAGGCCCATGGCCTTCATTTCCGTCTTCCCATTCAATAGATACTGTGTAACTTTCAGTCACGTTGTGTTTAAACACAGTGAACTTGAATGGTCTGTTTCAATCAAAGCCTAATATGAAATTTGGTTTGATGTCTGTGTGCAGACATTTGGAGCTTTGTGACGGGTTTGTGGTGTTGGAAACGGGTTTTCATATTCAAGTATTTACTCAGAAGAAGCATTCTGTGATTTGGGACTGCTGTGTGTGTTCATTGCTTCCTTTGCATTCAGAATATTGTAATACTATTTGTGAAACTTGTTTGACATTTGTGTTTCCTTTGTAGTAACTGCAAGTGTGTGATAATTTCAAGACAGACAGCATTGGTATTTTACTCATTGTGTGTGCGCCTTTCATCTGATCCTAGCTGAACAACACAGAGCAATATGAAACACTCTTTGTTGTTTTTGATGTCTGGACCATTTGCAAACTGCAGACTTTCGCTCTTCTGCAAACGGGATAATCTAGTGCAGACAGCAGACTCTACCCAGTGGGATGTGAATAAAAGTCACAGTGGTATATTTATTTAAGGTTTGTGTGAGGTATTCATTAATCTTCGTGAAGTGTGAGAAAATAGCCCAATTAAAAGCTAGTCAGAAGCATTCTGAAGGAACACGTATTTCATTGATGTTTTTCATAATTCAAAGCAAAAAATTGTGAAGCAGGTTTTGTATCTTCATAGCGTCATTAAAACATTTGAAGCAGGAAAACACATTGACGAAAAGCAATTTTGAAATCAACCAAAAATGAATATTTATTCAAAAACAAGTCTAAGTCTATCTGGAGCTGACTGCAGAGACGTAGTCAGAATTTTGGTCTCGGGGGCATAAACGTTTTTGTGTAGAATTTAGCTGCCTTCCTATTGACAAACAGTTCGGAATTCATAAGTGGCGCAAAGTGCCAAGAAATTTAGTCATTTTTTCCACCTCTCAACAGTTTGTAGCTCGTGAATACTAATAATCTGATAGAGCAGAAAAATTATCAAATTTATGACGAAACAGTTTTGGCAATTCAAGCTTCTAACAAGAAAACTGCGAATTATTAACTTTGACTGCAAGATATTTTGAGTGATTCAGGCATCTTAAACGCAATGCTGAAGCATTACAAAAAGAAAGAACAGTAACTGGTGGCACTATGCGCTGGAACATTTTGATGTTTTTGCACATTAAACTCAATTTATACCGCTTAAATCATACAAAGCAGACAAATTAATGCCAGCGCCAAAACACCTGAAAATTTTTAGAAATTCCTAACCCTTTTACCTGGCTTTGTTCTCCCTAAAATCTCGTTGCACATGTACAACGAAATTTTATGGCTGCGGAACGTCTGAGGTGGCGAGCGGGATCCGGGCAGAGTCCCGAAAAAATTTTGTAGAAAAAACATTTTATTTTAAATAGTAGCGTTAAAATTTTCACAAAATCGGCCAAATCTCGGTTTGGAAGCAAGCCCAAAAACACTTAAAATTGATGAACTCCTACATTGCACAAACTGATCAGAAATGCGTTTTTCGACCTCTGCTAGGTACATAGCGCAGCAATGGATCGCTGCCAATAAGATATAGAAAGATGTATCCATGAAAATTTTGTTCTTACCATTCTCAGGCCCATTTGTGGCCTTCTAATTAACAAATGCAGTTCAAAGAACAAAAAATGCGCAAAAACATAAGAAAATTTGGCCATTCCTTCCAATTAAAAATAGGATTATGTGTCCTTGTAAAGAAAGATAAACGAAACGAAAGAATAGACAAAATGGTACACAAAAGACAAACAAAGCAGAGAATAGACAAACTGGTTCGCAATCATTTTCGCACTTTTACTATCATGCTCAACAAGCATGCGCAGTTTCATTCAACGAACAAATAGTGCATTAAATTACTAAAGTGATGTGGAGTGCTGGATTATTTTAATTGATCCAAGCTTTTAAATTTGTCGGATCTATATAGCAATAAATAATAATGACTCGGTAAGCGGAAAATTTTGAAGTTTTTGCCTTTTTTGAACTCAGTTTTCCGGACATACATTATTTGCAACAAAAAAATCAACAATATTCCTGAAAAATTTCGGGGGCAGTACCAATGCCCTGGCTACGCCTATGGCTGACTGCATTTGGAACATCCATAGGCTTTGAACCAGGTTAAACTAAAACAGTTGCGCTATACGATGTGAATAAAAGTTGCAGTTTAAACTCATATAATGGTCACAGAAGTGAATGCATTATAAAAAAAAAGTGTCGCTAAGAAATAATTTCTTGTTTAAATTTGTTTACAATGAAGAATATGAAGAAGTCGGCACAAATAAAATAATGTAACTAAAAGCGCTGAATAATGGAATATGCCTAGACCGTATACGCGATATATTGTGTTAATAGGAAATATTAACAGACTCGCTTATTTAACATTTTACGGTTGATTTATATCAAATCACATTAACATTGTGATTCAGTCGCACTTTAGAAACAATATGTTTCTAGGTTTCTATTTCAATTCTTAGCACATATTGCATAACTGCAGTGCTAATTTTCCATTTATATTAGGTGATTCGGGTACACGGGTATACCCGCGTACCCGTAGGGTATCCGCAGTAGTAAAATTATTTTTCTACCCGGGTACCCGGGCGGGTACCCGCGTGCAGCTCTAATCAGGATACAAAATTACCCCAGAAAATGGTAATTTTGGAAGAAAAAATTTTCAAAAGTTTTGTCCTCCTAAAATGCATAAGTGCCCACTAGCTACGCTAGAGTGAAGACTGGATGGGTATTCTTAGACGACTTTGCCATTTTTTTCTGATTTTTAAAATTTTATGGCGCTCCGTGCCATGACATTACTCATTCATTGATATTTATTGATTCTCTTGGGGAGCTCTAAAAGACTTGGGCAAAAATGTACGTCAGACGAGTACCTAGTTTTTATACAGAACAAAGACCTTGTAGCTCTTACATTCATATCTCGAACATTTTTTCATTTTAGTTCATTTCTGCATTTTTGTAAAAATTGGTACTTCTACCGAATAGTACCTAACTATTATGACGTGCGAGTGATACCCACCTAAGCGGGAACGATACCTACCTAAGCGGGAGTACTACCACCCATATAAATTTAATTTTTTCCATCAAAAACATGAAAATTTTTTTGAGAAAATTCAATTTTTTAATGGCTTAAATCGTGCAGGATGATGTAAAGCCCAAAAACAAATTATTTAAAAGGCCCCGCGCGTTTTATGCGTTTTTTTGAACGAAAATTTTTTTTGGAATCTCCCCCCTGGCGAAAATTCTGGATACGCCTATGGTGTGAAGAAAATCAATAACTGTTGCGTGCGACTAGTGATCGACCAGGGCCCCGGCCCCGGCAATCTACAGCCATTTTTGAGCATCCCTGGCCCCGGCCGGGGCAAGGTCAAAAAATGGCGAGAGCCGAGGAAAATTTAGTGTAATTTGTATTTTGTACAGGCTGTGATACTGCCACTTATTTATCAATGAACAAGTGTTAAATGTACTGATTAGACCATATGTACTTACTTAGACCTTGTTATAACTTTGCTACTGTGTATAAATGAGCTTTTACTGAATAAATGTTTAGGAAAATCTGCATGTTTTCGATTCCCCACTTAACTTGTTTAAACTAAATGCTACTCTTAACTCATTCATTCATAGCTATGGCTAAAAGATTCAGAAATGACAAATACGTTCTATTTCTAGTTGAAAATTGTACGTATTCAACAAGCTATTTTACAAAAAACACTTACATCTAATTGAATGGGAACCGCGTGCTTTAAAAAGCGTTTCTTGTGTAATAGTTATTAGGACGGAGGTTAATTAGAGGGATTGTAAACTACGCTGCAGAATTGCGTCCGATCCGATAAACTAAATATGTCTCAAATAGTTTCCTAAGGTCCACAGTTGAGGGAGGGGTGAAATCCCAAATTGGAGGACCATAAAATTAAGTGGTGGACTATTATTAGCCGACTATATTTGTTGTATGAGCTTCTTGTGTTGTACGAAGATCTCGAAAAAAGTATTTGTATGAGCTAACAAATTTTTGTAGCCATATCATATAAATATATTCTTAAACATGCACATTTTCGTATACTATCAGTATGTGACAGTTTTTTTGTACAATGTACCTTTGTATATACATGCACAAAGATGGTACCAAAAGTCTTTGTACATTTTGTACACACAAATTTTTGGTTACTATAATAATGGTGCAGTAGCTGTTTTAGTGTGGTAAAACAGGGTCTTTTGACTTTTGATTGTATATTTTAGCTAATTTCTGGGTTTCTAACGCCAATTATTACTAAAATTGTCTCAAAACGGCACGAAGCGCCTAAAAATTTGACATTTTTCCATTCTAAATACAAATTTTGCCATTTTAAAGATATATAGGACAGACAATTTTTCATATCGGAGCCAAGCGTCGAAAATTTTTGGAATTTTACACCTTTACAGTTTTTATCTTCCCGAAAATCTTTGTACATGTACAAAGATAGTCCTGAAAAGTCTTTGTACATCGGGAAAAATCTTTTGGCTAATACAAAAAAACATTGTTTTGTATATGCAAAATTTTTGTATACTTTAATATGGTACAGTAACGATTTCAGTGTGGTAGAACATTGTTTTTCGGCCTTTAGCAGTGTATTTGGCTAATTTTTGGGTTTCTGAATATTTGACATTTTTCCATTCTAAGCGCAGTGTTGCTTATTACAAGATTTAATTCGCATATTACAATTTTTGTAATTTTTCTGATTTTGTAGTACAAGTTGTTTTAGCTTTCTCAGTCGAGTTTTATGTGTGAATTCCATCAAAAGCTCATAAAAATTTCGGCACTTCGCGCCGAACTAATATTATCAATTAAATTCAGGCCGAATGATCACATCTTAGAAGCATGGTCTTTTTGTATTCAGCGAATATGTTTGCTGATGTACAAAGACTTTTCAAGACCGTCTTTGTACATGTACAAAGATTTTTGAAGAACAAAAACTGTAAAAAGGTGTAGAATTCCTTATTGCAAATTCTACCATTTTAAAGATTTTTAGGGGGTTAAGGGGCTGCAAAAATGGAGCCGCTTACCACCCTTCCCCTGAAAATGGCCGATAAATATATACATGTGACAGGGTATTTGGGCCATCCCCCATCCATGCTTTGAAAACCCGAACTTCCTTGAAAATCAAAAAATATTTGACCACCCTCCCCCATTTTTGGCGAAAACCTGCGCTTTTTTTTGTGGCTATTTTTATGTGTTTTTACCATTTTTGATCTAGATGCTAACCCCTCCTTCTAAAAATGGCGAGGGGACCCCTACCCTGGATTTCCAGCCGTTACCTGTATACTGAGGGATCCTCATAAAATTTTAAGCGATTGCATGCATGTTTTATAGTAAAGGTTGTATCTATTTACTCTAGCTCACATTCTAAAATAATGTATCACTTTGTGAAATTCTAATAGTTAGGAACACTTTTGCCATACAAAAAAATTAAGTTCAAAAAATTCAAGAGGTTTTCACCAAAAATCGTCTGACAGTGACTTGTGTCTTGGAACCTTAGGGGATTATACCCCTCCCCTTATGGGAATGTGTGATGTCTCATTTATTACATCCATTACCTATTGCATCCATACCTGGGCAATAGCCGAAGCTTCAGCCCGTCCAACTATGGGCTCTCAAAGATTGGTTGGTCCTTAGTTGGGCTGAAAATAGGTTAAAATGGCAATTTTCTTGGATTTTCCTCTGTTTTATCACATTTTTCAGAATCAGCCCATCCAAATAGACCCTACAACCCGTCCAGCTATTGCGCCAGCCCGTTCCATGGACGGGCTGGGATGAGCTATTGCCCAGGTGTGATTGCATCCAATCGCTACAGCAGCAGTAGCAGTAGCGAAGATTCAAATGATATAGATGTGCTAATAGCAGCGACATAGACTTTATTGATGATTCAGACAATGAAACGCTGGACTAAATTTGTTTCTTGTGACATAAATAGTAATAAAACTTGATATGAAAAGGCGCACCTAAGTTTGCGCTTGCCATTTACCACTGAATGGAGCAGTTGCGCATTATTTCTTTTCCTATGCCCACCCCAAGTATGTGTCATGCAATAATATTTTCCTTGTCTGACCCCGGCCAGCCCCGGCCCCGGCCCCGGCCGGGGCCGGGATTTTTCTCAGCCCCGGTACCCGCCCCGGCCCCGGCCAAAAAAGTCGCCCCGGTCGATCACTACATGCGACTATGCTTTGCACAACAGCACTTACTATTGTGTAGATCGGTACTTTAAGCAAAATATACGAATTTTCGATGTTTGACACTTTCAGGAAAATTTTGGCTTTCGCACCGCACCCCATCAGAAAATCCTGGATGCGCTACTACCTCAATAGTCTAGTGTTTTTAGATTGGAAGGAGGGATTAGTGGAATTGAGTTGCACAGCGAGACAGAAACATTGGATTTGAAAGGCACAGTATTTATAACTAAAAGCTTTTCTGAGTTTAAAGCAGCAAGAATGTTAACCTGATACTTTTTCTATAGGATGATACTCATGTATGTTTGCGAATACATGTTTTTGTACGTAAGGGCGACTGCCTTTAATTTTCGCACGTTTATAGTCTGTTTCATTTATCCCAGAGCTTTTTCAGCAAATCTTTTCTGAGTTCAGTAACTCCATCTCCCGCACTCAGTGTAGGTCATTTAGAAATGGCTGTAACTACATAGGAAGGAAGGGTTTTTCAATAAAAATTTCTTACGGCGCAATTTATTCTCGTTCCAGCAGATCATGCAACATACAGATGGAATTCGCGCATTCAGCTTGTCATGAATCAACCGTTAAACGCAACAGACTACATCTGTATAGTAGTGTAGCAGGAGTGCTACTTGTAAATACATGGCCGCCTCTATGTCTACAAGAATCGACACAAGACGGGTGTATTTGCCTTCGAGACTTGCCAAGTTGCCAGGTACTTAGATCTGCTCTTAGTGCTGGCCCCGATCGCGTAGTCTGGGATGACTTCGGTCTTTGGACCCTTACAGACCTTACGGCTTCGATCCCCTCGGTCCTAATATTGCTGACCGCTTCTGGTTGGGTGATCTCAGCAACTATGCTACTAAGCCTAAGACTACCTACCTAAATCTCGGAATTGCCGCGGAGGTCAGTTGACCTATCTCAAGGCTCGAGTTGATGATTTAACTTATGTTTCCGGTTCCGGCTTTTACCATAGGTGGGCAGCACCAAAATTCTGGGGGGGTAAAAAATTTCTGGGGGGGGGGTGAAAAAATTTTCAAAGGTTAAAAATGGCCTTAAAAATGGTGGTATGGCGAAAAACACCATTTTTCGACGTTTCTCATCGAGCACTATCCAATGGCATCAAAAAATTGCCAAAAAAGCAAAAATTTTTTCCTGGGGGGGGGTATTTTGATTTCTGGGGGGGGGGTATTCCAACTTCTGGGGGGTGCATACCCCCCAAACCCCCACGCCCATGTGTGGCTTTTACCCATTGTTTCCGTTTCCAGCTTTTACGATATCCGTTTTCGTTTCCGGATTTTACTTTTCCTTAAGATGCAAAGGAAAATACCGGCGTTGTCCGACCAAAATCAACGAATACTATTGCAAACGCTTTTAATTGAGCTTCGGGAGGTACGTTCATGTCATTTTAAGCTTATTGCGACATTCCATATAATTTAAAACTCTCACAAAAAAAAACAAAAAATTGGAAAATTTTCATTTTCCTTAGGAACTTGTCCTAAAGATGCAGTAAAACTGGCTATTTCTGGCCTGAACAAGACATTTTTTGTTTTTTTGCCAACTTTGAAGCCACCTCTGAATATCTTGTTATTGAGTTGTCGGTTTTTCAAATAGAATATCAAAATTCTGGGAGGTCATGTGTAGCAGTATCCAGGTGAGCAATATGCGGAATTCTAAGGAGGGGCTGTAAAATGTTTCGAAGGTCAAACAATTGTCTTAAAAATGGTGTTATGGCAAAAAACATCATTTTTCGGCGTTTCTCATCAAGCTCTATCCATTGGCATTAACAAATTGCGAAAAAGAAAACAAAAAAATTTCCAAAAAATATAATTCTGGGGGATAGTGAGATTTTCAAATACTGGAAGAAAAGAAAAAGTACATTTCCTTTGCTGTATAAAGTGGCAACGCGTATTTGGCAATCCCAGCCCTCAGCTCCATGTGGACGCGTTTCCAGCCGGGCGAGTTTAATTTTGGAGAAAAACCGTCACAATTTAAGTGATAATCAAATGGAAAAAGGTATTTTTTAATTTGATCCCGATTTATTTTTCAGTTATACGATTGATATATGATTGTTGTTTGCTAACTGAATAAATACATTGATAAAGTTTGTAGCAATCTGGATAAAATTTGATAAGAAATAAAATCTATATTAACATAGAATTGAAGGACTGTGGTCCGGACCAGTCTTTTTTTATAGGATCACGGTCCGGACCATGGTCCGGTAGTCTTTAAAATTGGGTTTCTAGTCCGGAAGTCTTTTTCCGGACTTTTGCCAACGCTACAAGCCTCAACGAATTTATCGCCATTTGTCTTACTTTATGGTCGAGAGCCATCTTTTCTCGCTGGATATTCAAATCTTGAATGATTTAACCCTTGACCCTGAATCGTCTAACCAAGTTGAAGCGTATATAGCCAGCCTAGTTCACTCCCTACGTGACCTACATGAGGCTGCAGCCACTAATTTAGCAAAAGCGGATATGCATCAAAAGCGACAATATGATAAAAATGTTTCCAAAACAATCTTTTCGGTTAACAATATTGTTTATCTGAATAACAAAGCAATTATTCCGTCGAACCAAGGCAAACTTGCTCCTAAGCAAGTGGGCCCATATCGTATCACCGAATCGCCAACTTCCAGAAACAGCTTGGATTGTCTATATTCACAATTCGCTCGTGACTCACCTAGTCCATCAAAATAGGTTATTGCAATCGCCTAAATTGCCATTTTCCGATCTAATTTTGGAGAAACACGCATATATTCCAGGCAATATAGTGCTAGTTCAGGTCCCACATTGCCCCGTTTGCCCTGGGATAGTCATAGATTCCTCTGAATTACCAGCTAGCAAACGCCATAAAAAGGAATGCATTCCCGTCCGTTTACTCGTTATGTCTAAGTCCAATCATGCGGTTCCCCTAAATAACGTTTACCCTTTTTCAGAACCCCATTTTACTCAATTATGTCCAACAAACCATCAGAAAACTTGGATAACAACCGTCCAGAGTTCAATTGCAACGGCCACACCCTGTCCGATGTCACAGAATTCCTTGTAGCCTTGCATGCGGCAGCTGCACGCTTGCAGCTACGCTTAGGACCTACGGGTCAAGAGTCTCCATTAGTCGGGCGTGCCGGCTTCATTGCCAATATAGCGCCTGTCAGCCCGCGTGCTGAACCTCAGCTGTTATTGTTGTATCATGGCTCAACATCATTGGTATTTTGAGCATTTTGGCAGAGCGCCACTGACTGCGCCATATGTCCCAGCCAATGATATCCGTGTAGTTTTTGTACATTTGCCCGCAGAGTCATATGCGGCCATCGTCGCTATTCTTGTGCCAATGAATGCCTTAAATAGTCGTTTTCTTTTTGGCTTCGACTCAGAGTTCATTAATGATCGCGTCTAAATGCCTTATTCCCAATGGGATGATCAATATCGGGCCATAAGTGCCACGCATCACGATTCAAACGGTCCGTTTGTCCGTTTCATTCAGATCGCAACAGTTTGCGGTCATGTTTTTGAATGGGGCGTCGCACAGTTCCCACTTCCGCCTTTTGGCTTACATGAGTTGCTCACCATACGACTTTCTGATGTTGCCTTAGCTTGCCATGGATCAGATAACGATCGCATTGCATACTTTCATGTGTATGCGACTCGTCTTTATGCTTGGGAGCACTATCAACAGTCTCACCGTCAGCATCAGAGGCACTGCGAGCTATTCGAATACAACGTGTTCAAGGCTCACATAATTGATACACTTCCGCTCGCAAATAATTTCACCAGAGCTGTGGCAAACACTCCGGGAAACCATCATCTTCAAACGCTTTTACAGTATATGTTCAATCTCCAAATTCGTCAATCAGCCAGAACGGCAGTAGGTCAAGCTTGGAATCGAACTCCATTGCCAGACCGAATGGTGCAATATCTAATCACCAATCCACTTGGTGCTCTGGATCTGTATCTTTTGATAGTGCGTCATGCAGTTGATTGCTCATATATTGCTCTAACGGCTCCGACCAATAGAGAGCGATTTGCCAGAGATGAAATGTCCGGAAATCAAAAAGTCGAAAAGGATCAAAAATTTGATATGCCCTTGGCTCAAGCCAGCTCAATGCCTGCTAAATCTAAAGCAGAGCTCGCCAAGAGAATCAAATGCAGAGATATTGCGGAACAGAAAAAGAAAGAAAAGGCTGAAGAATTCAAAAAAGGAAAACAAAATCATAGACATTCTAACTCTAGCTTCGATGAAAGTGCAGAAGAATATGAAGAAGATGATAACGAATCAGTTTTCAAAATGGTGCAACCAGCTTTCACGTTAGCACCAGAAGTGTTGCAAGAATCGACTGCATCTTCGTCCCAAAATCCTTTTGTCTCTGCACCTCCGTCTACTGACGATGATCAGCACACAAGTGTGCCAACTTCCATCTCACGGCCAGATACAGAGCCAAAATATCCGGATAAAGTCTACGAAAATGAGGAAGAAGCCCTCAACTATGATGAGGAAGTTTTTGAAGTTGTCGACGAAGCTTCCGAAAGTCCAATTGCAGATGTAGCGGAACCAGTGCAAACATCTCAGCCAGCAATCACAGCTGAAGAAGAAATGATGATGCAAGATCAGCCGACTTGCAGTTACAAATATTTGATCATGCCTGAAGGCAAAACGAAAGATAGAAGCGATCATATTCCAAAATTGAAAGATGAATTTGCTCAAGCTGTCCACGAAAGATTTTTCAAAGATTTAGAAGTTGTGGACAAATATTATGAAGAAACTCAGGAAGCGCGCCAATGTCGCTGACTCAGCAACAAGCGCAAATATTTACTTGAAGTCGAGATTCACTTGTGAGCCAGGTAGCCAAATATGCCGCTCGTGCATTCACTGAATATTTCCGAACTCATCTCGTCAACGCTTTAGGGCAAGAATTCGCCAATCCGTTCATTGACACTCTAATTGCAGATGAAAACAAGCATATCAAACATATGTCGAATAGGTTCAACAATGTATATCAAGCAGACGGGCAACAATCATTGCCACAAGTTGTGCTTACTGATCAGCATCCAGCGCCAAGTGTGTCTATCGAAATTCGACCAGCTTTGCCAATTCCGTTTCTCAGCAAATTCATGCAGCATCCGCGTCCTCTCTACAACGATTCAACTTGTTGTCTAATTCGATTCTACGTCATGATGACCGGCCCAATGGTCTATGAAGTTGGTTTAGAGTTCGTAGCTAATCATCCAAGGTTGCTAGAACCGCCTCAAATCGAGCGTTGAGCTAACTACACAATTCCATCGGAATTTTTACCGCATCGTCTTATGACTCCACCCGACCTTCATGCTCCTTTGGCCTTAACGATTCGCCAAATGGCTGATGTTTTCAGCTCAATGAATGAATTTTTCGAAGAATGCAAGCCAACTTTCCGTTTCATTCCGTCTTTTCAATCTACGACTTTCATGTCTGTGCCAATGCTTCTTCAATTTCTCGACAATCGGTTTATTAGATTCCAATTCTGGTATCAGAACCTCGAATCGCTTGGTGCATGGTCGAACAACTTTGACAGAATGCTTAGATCAATTTTTGTGGAAAGAGTTCTCAATCCGTTTCCGAGAGAAGTTTTTGTTGAGTTTCCTGAAATTATTGAGACAACTATGGACTTTTACACAGTGCATAAGCGAACTCAGCTAATTCGATTGCGCACATACCCACCAATCAGCTGTCCACTTGTTTTTCCACGCTATGCCGCATGTCAACAAATCCAAGGTTTCTTGGAAGTAACTCTCCCAGCCGCGTTAGAAGAAATTCACAATCGACAAAGCAACCGCAACACGTCTGCGACTCAAGCGGAAGAGCCTCCCTAAAAATGTGCCAATGCACCGTCAATTTATCTATTGAAGGTCAAATTGCTTTACGTTGTTGTCGCATGGAACAAGAGCAACGCGACTGTAGGTCTACGCAGGCTATTGAGGAAACGCCGCAATTCGTACCATATTTGCCGTACTACCAATTTTGCTATTATGTCTACGGTTCATCAGCCACACAATTTGTCGCAACCTATCGAACGTCTTACTCTGCGTCAGCGTCATTTTAATCGTGTCAAACATAGTCATCAGTTACGCCGCATTGCCAGAGCCAAATGAGCGGCTTCACAAACTTCTGCTCAACCATCGGCCCAACCGTCTGCTTTGGGCCATAGTATCCCACGTCCGTCGCGTTTAGACAATCATTGTCGTCGTGATACCGCTGCACCACATTGTGCAGCCCTGATGTCTGTATCCGTGCCACGCTTTTTGGTTACGCAATTGCAGGATTGTTATCCTGTCCAGCAGCATATTGCCGTGCCGCATTTTACGCCTATTCCGTCGTGAGGAAACAGCCACATCCATTCTACGTCACGCGTTACGCCAACTATTTCATGCACTACTGATGCTTGTTGTACCGCTCAGTCGTCATTGCCTCATGATCAACCGGATTGCCGCATTTGAACTATTTGCTCATATTTTGATTTCACTGTGCCAGGACGACGTACCAACCGCCAGCAGTGCGTTAATTTTTTGTTTAATTTGTTTTAATCCTTTTACCATAATTTTTCTCTTACTGAATTAATTTTTCCTGCAGCCACACTCAATTTTTCTCTCCACTTTAGGACTTTTTTCTTACAATCTTCTTACATATCTCCGTTATTCATTATTTTCATGTATATTTTTATTACAATGTATACTTTTCTGATTTTTTCAAAAAACATATTTGTTATTTTACTGTATTTGTCTGTCTTTGATTCATTTATTGTCCTTGTCCATATGTGTTCTCAATTTATCCATAATTTGAGCCTTTTGTACTCAATACTAATTAAGCCGAGTGACCTGCCCTCCTATCATAAATTACTTTTAATTCAAAATTCTCTGGGTCCCGGGCAAACAGCCATTCCATACGTTGCGCAAAACCACGTTGTCTACGCATCGCCGATGCATCATTTTTTTGTCTCCCGCTGCTCAATTGTTTGATGTAGCCATCCGTCATCTCATACATTTTCATGCATATGTTTTGTGCATAAAAATGTGTCAGCATCCCGCTTTGATCTGCTGACACGATTCAATAATCACCCAACTCTACGCCATGGCTGTGTTTGCGCAAAAAGTTTGCGCACAAACTTTGTTGCACATGAAAAATTTGCACTGCATGCAAATTTTTCTCGATATCCGGGGGAGTGTAGAGATTGCTCTACACCCTGGTTTGCCGCGTTGGTTCAACACAAAATTCCATTTGTTTTGCTGCTATGTTGTACCTACATACCTATGACTGTTTGGCCCAGATGTGCATTTTTGTGCTCAATTTCCATACGCACGTATACGCTGACCGCTAAGCGTAACGCTTATAGTGTGTCGCTCGGGGCCACCTTCCTCCAAAAATTATCATATCTTTCATTTCCTTTCCCATACATATTTTCAATCAAAATCCGGGATAGGAAAATGGGCACTCGGGCTTAATGCGACTTGAGTACGAATTGGTATGTGTGCTATAATATCATATGTGTGCTTAAAACTCTATATGTGTGTGTCTCATATTTGTGCCTATTCCGTTTGTACATTCTTTACGATAAGCTTTGCCCATAGGCCTATTGTTATTCTCGTAGATCCATTCCACATTTCTTTGTCCGCGTTGATACGCCTCTTTTTCATATTGTTTAAAAGTGCGTGTGAGCGCAGTTTCGACGATCATTCCGGCACTTTAAGACTTTTTCATTTTACATTGAGCTTTTGAGCCTCTCACGCCAGCTTGTACGCTGAGTGTTGTTTTTCTTTTCCATGCGTTGAGTAGTCTCCCCACGTAGTCCCTGTTGTTTTCCCTGCGTGGCTGCAGGGAAATCTCGTTGTTTTTTGTCGTGCATTGGGCACGTTCTTTTCGCCCGTGTGCCTTTTCTTATATCATTTGTGCGCCAATTGGCATTTGTTTGTATGCCTTTGGTGGGGCTTCATGCCCTCTGTTAAATACATTGATTGATTTTATCCGATTAGCGTAACACGACAGTCGGCACCGGCAGCATGCATCCGTCATGCTGTCGCATTTTTTATTGCTTCACAATTTTCTGTCCAAAAATATTTCAAAAATTAATTATTTAATTAACGATGTTGGGCTTGGTTGAATTTCTGTGCTGTTGAATTCTGTCCTTGTGCTACACTATACTTAGGAACCCTCAATACTTTCAAGCACCGGAATTTGGTCCCAAAACAAGTTAAATAATAATCTTTTTGAGCCCTCAGTTAGGTTTCTGGGGAACTTACATTATTTAGGTCATGTTGTTTTCACACAATTTCAAAATTTTAGTACATTCAAGCGTATAACTTTTGATCAGCTGGTATTTGTTATTAAAATAAATACAATAAATGATCAAAATTCATTCAGCCTGCTCAAAAAATAATCCATGTTTCATGTTATAACATGCCTACAGTTTGACAGTCGGTCAAAGCTGATGAACCTGCTCACCATTGAATAACTCATTTCAGTGAAGTGAGGTTTTTTGAGATGAACTCAAGAACCACTGCAGGGATTTTTATGAAGTAAAGTATTTTAGATAGACAATTTAGGAATGAAACTATTTTGCCAAAAAACGTATAGCTAGCTTATGTCTACAGTATGCCAGGCTCGAAAAAGTGTTCAAACTTTGCTTAGTCACTACAGTATACAGGTTAAGTTTCATATTGTGGAAAATATCAAAATAGTTAGATATTTTTGTGCTCTGAATTTAACCTTTTTTTGTTTTTCGTGTTTCTGAACAGTTTGTCCTACAATCTCAATTTAATTTTTTTCCAATATGGCTGCCTCCATAAGGTATGCATTTTACTCACGATATTTTCAAATTTTTGAATGTTTTAGCACATTTTAGAAAGCCCAAAAAAAGGTCGTTCAAATGATATCCTATTTGTCTGATTTACTGAAGAATTCCGGTTTTTCAATATGGCCGCCAGAAAGGCTGTCATACTGTAGCTTTTGATATTTTTAGCTATTATTCTGTGACTTTCTGACATATTTCAAAAATTTTTAAGTAAATAGCTAGAATATTTAATGTTCTTTCTAATGAGCTATTTTTCATGTTCTGAGTCCTTCTAGTTCGTTCAGGAAAGTTCAAAAATCTTAAAATTATTCATTGTATTGTGAAAACAATGTGAGGTACTTAATCTCAAAGGGGTTAAGTAAGTAAGTTTCACTAGGTGCGTGCGTAGAGGGCCGGGCTATCTTGATAGGCCGGGCCACTTACCCCTGAGTCGCCGGTTGGTGATTGACCCCTAAAAAGGGCGATTACCACCAGTGTGAGCGCGTAAACTTAAGCTTGGGTGTAGGTAGCGAAGTAAACGTACCTCGCTCTGCGTTTACAACTGTAAGTGAGGTGGCACTTACACACTCATCCAGCTCATGCGCTGCTAAATTCTATATAGATTTTCACATCCAAAGTCGCTTTTAATGTTCGGAAGCTGCTATTTCTATAGTCTGTTTCGCACAAGTTCGGTCACAAATTTTAAAACTATCTCCAACAATAAGCCGACAGATTGCGATTATATGTATGTAAATGTAGAGCCGCCCTATGTCTGCAGAGAATCGGCATAGGACGGATACATTACCTTCGAGATTTACCTAGGTACGTAGGTACTTAAGTCTACGCTTAGTGCTGGCCCCGATCGCGCGGCTCTGAATGGCTTTCGATCTTTGGACCCTTACAGACCTTACGGCTTCGATCCCCTCAGCCCTAATATTGCTGGCTGCTTCTTGTCGGGTGATCTCAGCAGCTACGCCCTAAGACCTAAGGCTACCTACCTAGTCTCGGTATTTGCCGTGGAGGTCAATTGACCTATCTCAAGCTCAAGTTGTTTATTTAACTTGTTTTCAATCAGTGCCAGATCTGAAACGTTTTTGGTTCCTAATTCGTGTAGCACGCTGAACTAAGAAAACAACAACAACGAGCTCTATGCTGATCAATCATCCTTAACGATTAAATAATATTTTTGATCCATTTTTGGCTTGAGAAATAAATTATGATTTCCGAATAAAATAAACTATCATACGAAATTTACCTATCAGTCCACTAGATGGGTGGAAGTCCTCGACGTAGGGATGGTGGCCGACCTAACCCTCGGTATAACCAAAAACCACTGGGTAGGTTTTCTCTATTTTAATTTGACGCAGAATTCATGGCCTATAGCCGGACAACAAAATACGCAAAGGAAAAACAAAAATGTGCAGATTATACAGTCGAACAACCGGCCAACAAAAAACCAAAGCCAGACTAAACTACAACGTTACGTACACTGGCCTCAAGGACCATTACAGTAAAACAAACAAAGATCAATTTAACGTAATACTGGTAAGCTTTTATCTCAGATCGAAAGTTATCAATTACACAAGCGGTATGCATGAAACAATTACTATTATCATACACTTAACTCTATGCTACCGGACAAGTATCTAAATGTTTTTTATCATTGAAAAAATGGGGAATTAATGGGAAGACCGAAGGCATAGCCCACAGTGCACTATCATAGATAGCTACTAGTATTGGCTATGTTATGGCTATCGCGAACTGCTAAGGCAAGTTCGCCTACCGTGTAACTCTCGCAGTTACATGCAGCATTGATCTGATATATAATTATCGTAACCCTCAGCTTATTGTCGGTGAAAATTCTTAGAATTTATGCACGAAGTTATGTGAAGCATACTTTTGTGCTTTTTTCGCTTTAACCCGTAGAGATGACGTTTCATCTGCGGATTAACTGGCGCAATTTTTCAGGGTGACTGAGCACTGGCTCGGCTTGCAAAAGCAACCAAACACTGGCCAGTGGCGGGTCCTGCCCAGTTTTTGGGCTTCCCAATTACACAACGCGTATGTGTAAGTGGGAGTACAAACATAAAATTTTCGAGCAAAACCGGTGTGGCGAAATTACCGAGTAGGAGCAATTTCTGAACAGTATGAAATTAAGATGGGACAATAATGTCCCAAAGTCAATTGTCCTTCTTATATGGACAGAGCCTGGACTCTAGAAGGCCCAATCAGCAGTAGTAAATACGGGGCACCAGAGCTTATCCTAAGAGCTGAACCGCCCTAGTAGAAACAAACTTATACTCGGGTGTACTGTCCACGTGGCCCAATGCTTACAACATTTTGTCTTGTCCTGCATTAATCTTCTTCACACTGATAACGCGGGTTTACCCCATCATCCAGCAGGGAAACTCTACTTTGAAAATAAATCGGCAACCCACAGCCTGGAGAAGGCTTCATGCTCACTTCGACACTTGTCAAGTCCATTTCAGCCCTTATTTGTGTATATGACTTGTGATATGTAAGCCTTCATTAGGAAACGAATTGAATCTAGAGACATCCGTTGAGCGATATTTTCATAATTTTCATAAAAGCCGAATATCGTTCTTCGCATTTTGTGAAAATGCGCATTTTGTATATTAGGAAAGTACATTATTTTAGATAACTACATGGTCGTAGTAATGTGAATCTGCTTATTCCAGTCTTGTAGTTTCTATGTTATAAGCGAATTCCAATTACTGAAATCTCACGCATTTTTTGTTCATCATCAATTGCAAATGAAGTCATACCCGTTAGACATTTAAGGCACCTCAATTATACTGTATGCACGCACATAGTTGGAAATTTACCTTACCTTGCTGTGCTGGAGGAATGCATTTTGTGTTGAAAATCCGAGCGAAAATGTGCCAAAATGCGAACAAAGTCTATAATGCTTTCATATCGCGATTTTTGGACCTTAGCAGCTAATTTCAGGTTTCTGACAATGATAAATACCAAAATTTATCAATGCGATAGAAATTTTGAAATTTTTGTCTGGCGTAGCCAGTGGGGGGAGGGGGGAAATTCACCCCCTGGGGAAAATTTTTTATTTTCAGAAAGTGAGCAATATGGTTGCGTGATGCTGTTTTGCGATGAAAAATCGGAAAATTCGGTGCTTCGCGCCGGTTTATTCTTTTATTTGGCAGTTTCTACCGTTTTATTGGTGGAAAATCAAAAATTAGCGCTTCGCGCGCATAAGAAGCATTTTTTCCGTCAAAAACATGAAAAAGTTTTTGAGAAAATTTAATTCTTTAATGGCTTAAATCGTGCAGGATGATGTGAAAAGCCCAAAAAACACGTTATTTAACGGCCCCGCGCGTTTTTATGCGTTTTTTTATACCAAAAAATTTTTTTTGGAATTCCCCCTGGCGAAAATCCTGGCTACGCCTATGTTTGTTGCTGAAGTAGAATTTGAATTAAGCATTTAACAAAAAAAATTTAACTTTAACAGCACTTAAAACCTCTCAAATTTCTTCTATCCTTTTCAGCGTTAGGATATAAACACCGCTTTTTCCGTACGCTAGGTGTATCCACTGCTCTTCCCGTACGTTAGCCTTACCGCTTTTCCCGTGATGAAAAATAAGTCGTAGCTGCCAGTTTTCGTCCCTCATTCCACTCGTTTAACAGCGCGGGATTCTTGAAGATCTTGCACATTCTTCGTTTCTGTCAAAAACCCCGTTTTCACCGCGCTTTAAGTTGAGTTCTTTAACTCGGATGATAAAAAAGGCGCAGAAATATGTGTAAAATTTTTAAAAACTTTAAACTAAATTTTTTGTTAAAATGTTTTTTGTTATGTTTTTCATCATTCGAGTTATTGACTTCAACTCATATTTAAAGATTCAAACAGCGGAATGCAGAATCACATGTAGATACCCAATTTACGTCGACATAAGCATCTATACATGGACCTAAGCATCTATACATCGACCTGAGCATCTCTGCATCGACCTAAGCTGGAGCGACCTCGACCTAACCAGCTTAAAACAACTTTTCAGATATACTAAGTAGTGATCGACCGGGGCGACTTTTTCGGCCGGGGCCGGGGCGGTACCGGGGCTGAAAAATCGGCCCCGGCCGGGGCCGGGGCTGGCCGGGGTCAGACAAGAAGATATTATTGCATGACACATATATACTTGGGGTGGGCATAGGAAAAGAAATAATGAGCAACTGCTCCATTCAGTAGTAAATGGCAAGCGCAAAGTTAGGTGCGCCTTTTCATATTAAGTTTTATTACTATTTATGTCACAAGATAAAAATTTAGTCCAGTGTTTCATTGTCTGAATCATCAATAAAGTCTATGTCGCATAGTTGGAAATTTACCTTACCTTGCTGTGCTGGAGGAATGCATTTTGTGTTAAAAATCCGAGCGAAAATGTGCCAAAATGCGAACAAAGTCTATAATGCTTTCATATCGCGATTTTTGGACCTTAGCAGCTAATTTCAGGTTTCTGACAATGATAAATACCAAAATTTATCAATGCGATAGAAATTTTGAAATTTTTGTCTGGCGTAGCTAGTGGGGGAGGGGGGAATTCACCTCCCTGGGGAAAATTTTTTATTTTCAGAAAGTGAGCAATATGGTTGCGTGATGCTGTTTTGCGATGAAAAATCGGAAAATTCGGTGCTTCGCGCCGGTTTATTCTTTTATTTGGCAGTTTCTACCGTTTTATTGGTGGAAAATCAAAAAATTAGCGCTTCGCGCGCATAAGAAGCATTTTTTTCCGTCAAAAACATGAAAAAGTTTTTGAGAAAATTTAATTCTTTAATGGCTCAAATCGTGCAGGATGATGTGAAAAGCCCAAAAAACACGTTATTTAACGGCCCGCGCGTTTTTATGCGTTTTTATACCAAAAATTTTTTTTGAATTCCCCCTGGCGAAAATCCTGGTTACGCCTATGTTTGTTGCTGAAGTAGAATTTGAATTAAGCATTTAACAAAAAAAATTTAACTTTAACAGCACTTAAAACCTCTCAAATTTCTTCTATCCTTTTCAGCGTTAGGATATAAACACCGCTTTTTCCGTACGCTAGGGTGTATCCACTGCTCTTCCCGTACGTTAGCCTTACCGCTTTTCCCGTGATGAAAAATAAGTCATAGCTGCCAGTTTTTGTCCCTCATTCCACTCGTTTAACAGCGCGGGATTCTTGAAGATCTTGCACATTCTTCGTTTCTGTCAAAAACCCCGTTTTCACCGCGCTTTAAGTTGAGTTCTTTAACTCGGATGATAAAAAGACGCAGAAATATGTGTAAAATTTTTAAAAACTTTAAACTAAATTTTTTGTTAAAATGTTTTTTGTTATGTTTTTCATCATTCGAGTTATTGACTTCAACTCATATTTAAAGATTCAAACAGCGGAATGCAGAATCACATGTAGATACCCAATTTACGTCGACATAAGCATCTATACATGGACCTAAGCATCTATACATCGACCTGAGCATCTCTGCATCGACCTAAGCTGGAGCGACCTCGACCTAACCAGCTTAAAACAACTTTTCAGATATACTAAGTAGTGATCGACCGGGGCGACTTTTTCGGCCGGGGCCGGGGCGGTACCGGGGCTGAAAAAATCCCCGGCCCCGGCCGGGGCCGGGGCTGGCCGGGGTCAGACAAGAAGATATTATTGCATGACACATATATACTTGGGGTGGGCATAGGAAAAGAAATAATGAGCAACTGCTCCATTCAGTAGTAAATGGCAAGCGCAAAGTTAGGTGCGCCTTTTCATATTAAGTTTTATTACTATTTATGTCACAAGATAAAAATTTAGTCCAGTGTTTCATTGTCTGAATCATCAATAAAGTCTATGTCGCATAGTTGGAAATTTACCTTACCTTGCTGTGCTGGAGGAATGCATTTTGTGTTAAAAATCCGAGCAAAAATGTGCCAAAATGCGAACAAAGTCTATAATGCTTTCATATCGCGATTTTTGGACCTTAGCAGCTAATTTCAGGTTTCTGACAATGATAAATACCAAAATTTATCAATGCGATAGAAATTTTGAAATTTTTGTCTGGCGTAGCCAGTGGGGGAGGGGGGAATTCACTCCCCTGGGGAAAATTTTTATTTTCAGAAAGTGAGCAATATGGTTGCGTGATGCTGTTTTGCGATGAAAAATCGGAAAATTCGGTGCTTCGCGCCGGTTTATTCTTTTATTTGGCAGTTTCTACCGTTTTATTGGTGGAAAATCAAAAAATTAGCGCTTCGCGCGCATAAGAAGCATTTTTTCCGTCAAAAACATGAAAAAGTTTTTGAGAAAATTTAATTCTTTAATGGCTTAAATCGTGCAGGATGATGTGAAAAGCCCAAAAAACACGTTATTTAACGGCCCTGCGCGTTTTTATGCGTTTTTTTATACCAAAAATTTTTTTTTGGAATTCCCCTGGCGAAAATCCTGGCTACGCCTATGTTTGTTGCTGAAGTAGAATTTGAATTAAGCATTTAACAAAAAAATTTAACTTTAACAGCACTTAAAACCTCTCAAATTTCTTCTATCCTTTTCAGCGTTAGGATATAAACACCGCTTTTCCGTACGCTAGGGTGTATCCACTGCTCTTCCCGTACGTTAGCCTTACCGCTTTTCCCGTGATGAAAAATAAGTCGTAGCTGCCAGTTTTCGTCCCTCATTCCACTCGTTTAACAGCGCGGATTCTTGAAGATCTTGCACATTCTTCGTTTCTGTCAAAAACCCCGTTTTCACCACGCTTTAAGTTGAGTTCTTTAACTCGGATGATAAAAAAGGCGCAGAAATATGTGTAAAATTTTTAAAAACTTTAAACTAAATTTTTTGTTAAAATGTTTTTTGTTATGTTTTTCATCATTCGAGTTATTGACTTCAACTCATATTTAAAGATTCAAACAGCGGAATGCAGAATCACATGTAGATACCCAATTTACGTCGACATAAGCATCTATACATGGACCTAAGCATCTATACATCGACCTGAGCATCTCTGCATCGACCTAAGCTGGAGCGACCTCGACCTAACCAGCTTAAAACAACTTTTCAGATATACTAAGTAGTGATCGACCGGGGCGACTTTTTCGACCGGGGCTGGGGCGGTACCGGGGCTGAAAAATCCCGGCCCCGGCCGGGGCCGGAGCTGGCCGGGGTCAGACAAGAAGATATTATTGCATGACACATATATACTTGGGGTGGGCATAGGAAAAGAAATAATGAGCAACTGCTCCATTCAGTAGTAAATGGCAAGCGCAAAGTTAGGTGCGCCTTTTCATATTAAGTTTTATTACTATTTATGTCACAAGATAAAAATTTAGTCCAGTGTTTCATTGTCTGAATCATCAATAAAGTCTATGTCGCTGCTATTAACACACTCAATATCATTTGAATCTTCGCTACTGCTACTGCTGCTGTAGCAATTGGATGCAATAGGTATTGGATGTAATAAATGAGACATCACACATTCTTATAAGGGGAGGGTATACCCCCTCAGGGTCCAAGACAAGTCACTGTCAGACGATTTTTGGTGAAAACCTTTTGAATTTTTTCAACCTAATTTTTTAGTATGGCAAAAGTGTACCTAACTATTAGAATTTCACGAAGTGATACATTATTTTAGAATGTGAGCTAGAGTAAATAGATAAATTATGACTATAAAAACATGCATGTAATCGCTTAAAATTTTATGAGGGTCCCTCAGTATAAACGTAACGGCTGGAAATCTAGGGTAGGGGTACCTCGCCATTTTTAGAAGGAGGGGGTTAGCGACTAGATCAAGAATGGTAAAAACACATGAAAATAGCCAAAAAACGCAGGTTTTCGCCAAAAAATAGGGGAGGATGGTCAAATATTTTCTGACTTTCAAGGAAGTCCGGGGCTTCAAACCGTGGATGGGGGATGGCCTAAACCCCTGTCACATGTATATTTCTCGGCCATTTTCAAAGGAAAGGGGGTAAGCGGCTCAATTTTTGCAGCCACTTACCCCCCTGAAAATCTTTAAAATGGTAGAATTTGCAATAAGGAATTCCACACCTTTTTACATTTTTTGTTCTTCAAAAATCTTTGTATTTGTACAAAGACGGTCCTGAAACATCTTTGTACATCAGCAAAAATCTTCGCCAAATAAAAGAAGATCGTGCTCCTAAATGTGATAATTCGGCCTGAATTTAGTTGATAATATTAGTTCAGGGCGAAGTGCCGAAATTTTTATGAGCTTTTGATGGAATTCACACATAAAACTCGACTGAGAAAGCTAAAACAACTTGTACTACAAAATCAGAAATATTACAAAAATTGTAACATGCGAATTAAATCTTGTAGTAAGCAACACTGCGCTTAGAATGGAAAAATGGAAGAATGTCAAATATTCAGAAACCCAAAAATTAGCCAAATACACTACTAAAGGTCGAAAAACTATGTTTTACCACACTGAAATCGTTACTGTACCATATTAAAGTATACAAAAATTTGCATGTACAAAACAGTGTTTTTTTGTATTCGCCAAAGAATTTTCCCGATGTACAATGACTTTTCAGGGCTATCTTTGTACATGTACAAAGATTTTTGGGAAGATAAAAACTGTGAAAAGGTGTAGAATTCAGTGATCGTACGGGGTCAGATTTTCACCCCCGGTTGGGGTCGGGGATGAAAAACCCCGGTTTTCGGGGTCGGGGTCGGGGTTGAAGATTAACAGTTAACATTGCATGATTACATACAAATTTAAAAAGGATAAAAACGATACCTTCACTTGTTTGTAGAGCATACTAATAAAGCTGGTTATGTTCAACATTTTATTTTCATTCCAAGTTAAAACATGATTTAGCAATTTAGCATTACTTTCAATTTTAATCACTAGTCGCTCTCGCTATTTCGTATTCTTCCACAGTTTTTTCTAAACGGTATTCTATAACGCGCTGATTTTAGAGGAGCGAATGGCTCCAAGCGCCGAAAATTTTCGAAATTTTTACCGTTTCCATGTAGAATTTACGGCCTTTTTATTGACAAACAGTTCGGAAATCATAAGTGGCGCAAAGCATCAAGAAATTCAGTCATTTTTTACCGCCCTTAACATGTAGCTCTGTGAATACTAATAGTTTGACAGAGCAGAACAGAAAAGCTACGAATTATTAACTTAGTATGAAGATATTTTGACTGATTCAGGCTTTAAACGCAATGCTGGAGCTTTGCAAAAAGAAAGACAGTAATCGGCAGTGCTATGCGCAGGAAAATTTTGACGTTTTTACTCTTTAACAATTTATACCGCTTAAATCATACAGAACAGATAAACTGCGGCGCGAAGCGCCGGAAATTTTTAAAAATTCCTAATCCTTTTACCTTTTCTGTCCTCCTAAAATTGCACATGTAGAACAAGATTGTACGGCTGGGGGTCTGGGGTGGCGCGCTCAAGCGCCCCAGCGGGGTCCGGGGCAGAACCACGGGAAATTTTGTAAAAAAGCACTCTAATTTTTAATTAAAAACGTTAAAATTTTCGCAAAATCGGCAAAATCTTGGTTCTGAATTAAGCCCAAAAAACCTAAAATTGATTAACTCCTACACTGCGAAAAACTTCTGAGCTGAAATGCGTTTTTCGACCTCTGCTAAGTATATAGCGCAGCAAAGGGTCACAACTCGCAACCAATAAATCATTGAAAGATGTATCAATGAGAATTTTGTTCTTACAGAATTTTGTTCTTACAGTTCCTAATAACTATTACACAAGGAACGCGTTTTCAAGCACGCGGTTCCCATTCAATTAAATGTAAACGTGTTTTTTGTAATAATAGTTTGTTGAAAACGTACAATTTCCAACTAAAAATAGAACGTATTTTTCAACTCTAAATCTTTTAGCCATAGCTATGAATGAATGAGTTAGAAGTGGCATTTAGTTAAAATAAGTTAAGTGGAGGAATCGAAAACATGCAGATTTTCCTGAACATTTATTCATTAAAAGCTCATTTATACACAGTAGCAAAGTTATAACAAGGACTAAGTAAGTATACATATGGTCTAACCAGTACAGTTCTCAAAATTAACTTTTTCTCATTGATAAATAAGTGCCAGTATCACAGCCTGTACAAAATACGAATTACACTAAATTTTTCCGGCCCCGGCCATTTTTTGACCTTGCCCCGGCCGAGGCCGAGGATGCTTAAAAATGGCCGGGGATTGCCGGGGCCGGGGCCCCGGTCGAACACTAATACTAAGCCTAAGCCTTAGCATAATATAAGCAGAAACTTAAATTTTCGTATATCTAATCGAGTAAAACCGAAAAAACATGCAAAAAAATATGAACATTTTTCAAAGTTTTTAAAAATTTCAAACAGCTCTCTGCGCCTTTTTTCTTGTTTCTTCTTCATTGCCATGCTCCCTTCCAAATTTTCAGCCCATATTATTTATTTCCGACGAATATGTAAGTCCTTGGATGGAGCCAACAGCGCAAAGCGTACACGATTCAGCAAACATGGCCGGTCCAGGAGGGGATGGATCCATCATAAATTGGTCTTCATGTCGAAAAATTCGCCGAGATAGCTCGCAGAAAACCGCATTTTTCTACATTGTTTGACATGCTCTGTCCAATAAAATTCGAACTTTGAAAAAATTTTTACTTAGAAAGCCATGTGAAAATTTGAAAGTGTCATTTTTTGGTTGCGCTTGAGCCAAAATGATGAAAAATAGTTGATATCAGGCGCGAAGCGCCGAAAATTTTAAGGTTATACGACCCCCTTCACCGCCCCCTTAAATACGGTCCTGCTAAAGAGTAAAATTTGTGTTTCCCTCAGATAAATCAATTACAAAGACGTTGCCTGGTTCATAAAATTTATACCTATTTTAAAGGATGTAGGATGGTTTTCAAGATTGTGCTGTATGCTTTTAATCGCTAGTTATAGAAGATTGCTAAAATGAAGTCTAAAGTCGAGGATGACGACTTAGAAACATTGACTATCATCGAGCAAGTAAGGCATAAATCGAATAACATCCCTATTTTCAGTGTTTTGATCAGTGTTATTTAATGTTGGGATGGGATATGGCAAAGTTTTCGCCATGTGTAAGTTAATGCTAAATATTTTATAGCGTCAGAATAGTCGGATATATTATATAAATGTTCTAGATTGTGCAGAGATTGATCTTGGACTATTTAAACAGCCTGCTTGGGGCTAAATTTATGGTGCTTCATGATGCAAATTTGAAAAAAAATTTTGCTGAAGATGCTCAAAAACGTTAAAACCGAATTATGTACATAGTACCTAATTTATTAAAACTATTTTGAAAAATAAGATTATAAATAAAATAGCATATTAAATATCGGATGCAGTTAGTCAGAGATTGCGGTGTCTATTGCAAATTTTATCGATCATAGTTGCTTTGCTTTTTATTTTAATTAAAGGTTTAAACATTATTTTATAGAGAAAAGTTGAATTATTAGTTGACCATTGCATCAGATGTTTTGAACTGCAGAATTCGGAGCTCCCCGGGTAATAAACAGTATTATTTGTCTATCATCGCTGGCAAATACAATGTATCAATAAATTTTTAGATGTCCAGCTCTTCTTAGAGATAGTCACACGTTGTATTTATTGACAAGTCTAGTTAATCTTCCACGATCTTACCAAGTAAGCTCGAAACTTTGAATTAAGTAGTGTTATGAATTACAATGTGTACGTACATTTTTTATTAGGGGTTGGATGCCAGTGGACCATGGATAATTTTTTGGACGCTGCATAGTTTGGAAGTATTGCGTACGGAAGTTCCTAATGATCTGGTTGACAAGTATTTTTACATGATGCTGTTGTTTTTTGGTGAAGAGTAAAGACACCATTGTCCGTTTTAGACTCATCTCTTACCTTGAATCTTGCCAGTCGAAATCGGGCGGTTTTGCTGGTAAGCTGTCATGCTGAAATGGAATAATTTGTGCTTATAATTTTCAGCTTTTCTAAGGATCAATTCAATCTCCCCATACTTGTGTGTATGAGAAGGGATGGGGTTCTATTCTAGATGCACGAGGTCATTGTTCGCATGGGGATGACATTTCAGAATTCGAAAGTAGTAAATTTAGTCTTTATGCTTTGTTGTAAATTAATGTGACTAAAAAGTCAAAATACTCGATTTTCCATTTCGACCGTCTTCACTATGTCAGCTTTAACGATAAATTTTATAAAAATTGAGCAATCCGGCGCTTTAAAAGTTTTGATTCTTCGGATCATTCTGGCTTAATTTTAGACATATTATGAGTACTCACAAAGAGAACATAAAATTGCTGACATCATACTCTTGTACTTTGCTTGTCTGCAGAAAAAATTTAGAAAATTTTTAATAAGGTCAAATCGCTTCAAGTTACCAACCTTGCCTGTCAGTCCTTTCAGTGATGAGAATAATCCTCATTCATTATGCATTGCACATGCATGGATCACATCACAACCAAAGCCGGGAGTCCCCGTCGTCCGAAGCTGAAACTTTTGAACCTTCGGATTAAAAGCAAAATGTTTTGTCTTAAGACCATTTTTGGGCAGTTCTTTTTGTCATCGTTGACCAAAATTAGAAGGTTGCTCACCCCCGTACTTCAGGAAACATCCGACTATTCCCACCAAACATGCATAGCATTGGAACACTAGAGGAGGAGCTTTGGAACTTTGAAGCGCCTTTTTATGCTCAAAAATGGCGGATACGCGTCAAAAACATCGCTTTTCTGCGTTTCTGAATATGCTCTATCTTTGTAGGGCAAAAAACGTAAAAAATTCGAAAAATAAAAAATTCGAATAAATTGTACGAAACGTAGTCGAAAAATTAGTGTATGGCGCGACGCCTCGGAAAATTCGACATTTTTGAGTAAATGGTTAAGAACGCTTAGAACGTTACATTTTCTACGATTTTTGGAAACTTTCAAAAAATCGCGAATTCTGCGGGTGAAAAAATTTTAGGGGGAGGGGATTAAAACCCCTAAATCTCATGATCACGCATTACCTAAACCCTAGATTTCGAGTCGTTACACGTATAAGCAAATCAGGAAATGGATTGAATGTTTGCTTCTGAATCGCTTCATAGGTGGCCCAGATCAGATGCCCCATTTAGCTACTACCTATGCTGCTGTGATGGCGTTGTGCATTCTGAAGACAAGGCGAGCTTACGGGATTATAAAAAGGTGGTAGATTTATTATTTTAATCTTATTTTGGATCAATTTGCGCTTCTTTGGAAATTTTTATCTATAAATAGATCCATTCTATTAGGTCATTGGAATTTGTCATATTTTTTAGATTAGTAATTTAATTACGATTTTGTTTCAGCGAATATTGTATATTGCCCTCTAAAATTTTTATATTTTTATCATATTGTGTCGTGCTTATCTTATTATACCTTTTTCATTGACTTTGCAATAAGCCTTTGACTTAAAAAAAAATAGAGTGTTAGAAAGAAAGCACACAGGGAAGCTATCAGCTATTTCCAATTCACGGCTGAAATTCGGATACTGAGATTTTAACCCCCCTTTCCCCGATTTTTGGCAAAAACTTACGTTTTAAGTCCATGTCTTAATCTTTTTTGCCATTTTTGCTCAATATCGAAGGTCACTACCCATTCGCCGCCTGAAAAAGTCTACCCTTCCAAAATTTTGAGCTGATTGTTACATGCTGGTTTGAAAGACATTATTGTTCATGAGTTGAGTTGAGTATGAATTGGAGTGTCAAAAAAATTTTCGAAAGCTTTCTTCTTCCTATAGAGCTCGCCGAGAAGTGATTAAAAATACCTTTATCTCTCTTTGCCCATCTCCTTTTTTGATCTATTACCAATGACAGATTTTGATTTTTTAGTTAGAAAGAAATTTCAATTTTAGCTTGTTCGGATTCTTGTGGACACAGAAATACATTTACATATAGTGTGTTAAGGAATCCGAGTTAAAGCTTCACGTTTATGTAAAACTTCGATCTATAAAATTTTAATTAGACCGCATTACTTGCAATCTTGATTCTATAATTAAAGCCTATCTTTGCACCAGGGAACGACCGAAGCTTCGGCTTCGGCCGAAGCTTCGACCGAAGGTGGGGTGTTTTCTTGCTTCGGCCTTCGGCCGAAGCAAAAAGGAAAAAAAGGCCGAAGGCCGAAGCTTTTTTCAGGGCAATTTTTTATTCGCATTAAAATTTAGACAATGTACAATATAACTAACCCCAAACGACGCCATTCAGCTCAATTTATCTTCTAGTCACCTTAAATTTTGTTTAAAATATGCTCACAACAGTAACTTTGACTATATAAACAGCAAGCAACCATGTGCTATTAACGAAAGCTGACTCGTCTAAGCATTGTATCTGCTCCGCATCTGTTTTCATTTTTGAAAAAGTTCGACTATGAATGAATCACTAGCGATCGCGAAAATGATGAAACACTTAAGGGAAAGGCCACACCTTTACTCCTACATGTCTCACATTTGAAGGCATGTCTTTGTTTACTCGAAATTCCAACGCCATTTTTGTACTTGTTGTATATCGTGTGTCTACTGTGTACCAGTGTTTTTATTTTAACAATGTCCACAATGTCTTTTTGTACTAGGGATGCACCGGGGCCAGACTCCTGGCCCCGGGGCCAAAATACGCAACTTTCAGCCTATTATTTAGAATTATCTCAACGTTTTTTGTTCGGATTTTGGCTATATTTTGAGGAAAAATCATGCATAATCGCCTGTGCATATCATTCATGTATATCAAAACATTGGTCACAAATTTTGTTTCATAAATTCAGCTTATTCACGTTTATAGCTGCAGCAATTTAATAGTCAAAAGCGATAATTTACAAGTTTTTCGCCAAATACACTAGCGTTTCTAATCACTCATGCAGCAAACGAGAACGGGAATCCGAGCAAATATTGCCACTTGTACTGGACAAGCGTTCACTCGGGTACACATGGGCGGGGGCTCAAAATTTTCCTTGTCAGTTATATATGCCAGGGCCGGGTAAGTTTCCAATTTTGTCCGCAAAAAGCCCATCGGATCCAATTCTGTTCCGACTTTTTCTTCTGCATGAGAAAAAGCATACGTTTAACATTTTGTGGCATTCCTGTAGGTTTGTTTGCCGGATGAACAGGCACGTAGCTCTGCGGGGATCCGGCCGGACCCCATAAAATTCAGAAAAATAGGAAAAATAGGACTTTTAAACGTTATTTTGTGCTATTTTTGGCCTGTTTGGGCTTAGTCCCTCCTAAATTGGTGTTGGTCACCCCAAAAGAGGACGGCCAGCTACATGCCTGCGGATGAAATTCCAAACGATGTTTTTTGTGTTGGATTGGCTGTCAACATAATAAACTATGCACGCGAAATATCTATCCTTGTTTAAGCTATTTTCAACTCGTCTGATCTAAAACATGAGTAATTCGGCTGATAATGATGCAAGTAACGTGAATTGGGAAAATTTTTGGCCTATATAAGCTATGATGATTGATTGAACTCGAAAATACATGTGAAACGGATGCCATAGACTTGCCCAGACGCTATTTTGCATAAGTCACATTTTGCCAAATACATATGTATACATGGTATATCCTGGATATAGCAAAGATAGTTGGCCCCGGTTGGTCCCAGTCTCTAGTACCGGCCCCGGCGTCGGGCCCAGGCCCCGGTCAAAAAGGCGGCCCCGGTGCATCCCTACTTTGTACATGTACAAAGATGGTCCCCAAAAGTCTTTGTACATTTTGTACACGCAAATTTTTTTGTACTAAATTATAGTACAGTGGCGATTTTAGTGTGGTAAAAACAGAGTTGTTTGACTTTTGGTAGTGTATTTTAGCTAATTTCTGGGTCTCTAAGGGCAAAAATCATTAAGGATCGTCCTAAAACGGCGCGAAGCGCCGAAGAATTTGACATATTTACTTTTGAAATACAATTTCTGTCATTATAAAGATATGTAAAAGACACAATTACTGATTTTGGCGCGTAGCGCCTAAAATTTTTGCGAATTTCAGACCTTTTTTGCAATTTTTGTCTTCCCAAAAATCTTTGTAAATGTACAGAGACAGTCCCAATAAATCTTTGTACAATGGGAAAAATCTTTGCCGAGTACAAAAAACACTGTTGTGTACCATTCTCTTTTGTATTAAATAATTGTCCATGGTCGACGTGTTAACTTTCTTAAACTTCTGTATCTAATAACGGGAAGAAATCTCTATTTGCCTTTATGCCTACCTTCTACAAATTTAAGTATCAGCAGGAAAATTAGGAATTAATCAATTGTTTTTATAATTCTCAGGAATTCCAGGCTTTATTCCTAATAATACATTATATTTTTATTTATTCAGGATAGTGAATCTGATGATCATCAATACGTATTAGCTGCTGATATACATGAAATGTCTAATAATGAAATCAGTGCTAATGAAGAGAATTAATTGCGCTTTTGAATAAAATTTTTGCAATGAATGACACGGTTTTATTACTTCATATTTACTCCTGGAACATAATCAAGCTTAACTTTCATATTTATGACTCAATTCGCAATTCATTCTTCATACAAATCAGAATTAGACTGGAGAATTTATACAGATTCGGCCTTCGGCCTTCGGCCGAACCTTCGGCCTTCGGCCGAAGCTTCGGCCGAAGCCGAAGCAAGAGCTGGCCGAAGCTTCGGCTTCGGCCGAAGCAAAATTTTGGAGCTTCGGTCGTTCACTGCTTTGCACGTCTATTTACAATTACGTGTATTACTGTTATGTAGGTAACATTTCAGTTATATTACCTAAGTTTTAAATTTGATGCTAGATCGGGCTTATGCAATTTTCTGAAATGCTGTTCGCAACCTGATGGCAGCTTTGTGGTGCACGAAGGAGGAGAAACCGATATTAGGTATGGTATAAATATTCATAAATGCAACTGCTCAAAATTTCGGGTGGGAGTCCCCTGCCATTTGGGGGGGGGGGGTAAATACCTTCAATTTTTGGCCAAAAACACCTAAAAATTTTCAGAAGCACAATTTTTTTCCCAAAAATAAGGGTAAAAAAACTTGCTGACTTTTGGGGTATGGGCGGAACGTCCAACTTCGGGTGGGGGATCTCCTGTTATATGTGCAAATAATAATAATAAAATCTCGCTGTTACATGTATCGTTGCACTTAAATCACGTGGAATGTTTAACCTACATTTTGTTTATATATTTGGTATGTTTTCAAATTTTTTTGAAGAATAGGGCAGCGAATATCTACTGAAAATACAGATAGCTATGCATCAAATGGGTTGTAGCCATAGGTGGGCAGCACCAAAATTCTGGGGGTGCAAGATTTTACAAAGGTCAAGAAATGTTCATAAAAATGAAAGTATGGCGGAAAACACCATTTTTCAACGTTTCTTATCAAGTACTATCCATTGGTATCAAAAAATTGTGAAAAAAACAAAAAAAATCAAAAATTGAATTCTGGGGATATTTTGATTTCTGGGGGGGTATTCGGCCTTCTGGGGGTGCATGCCCCCAAATTCCCCAAGCCCACTTAGGTTGTAGCCTGATAATGTCCTCTCCGAGCTTTACTGTATTTTGATATTTATGTGTATTCTTAGAATCGTGAGTAATCTTAAAAAGTTCAGTGGAGAATGTTTTTTAAATTGCTTCTTGCTTTTTAAAGTATTCTGAGAAACCGTATCAAACTCACGATAATGGCAATTTAATAAAAAAATAATAATTGAAAATACGAGGGGCGTCCAATAAGTACTTGGTCTACGTGCCTTAAAGTTTGTACATCAAAATAATTTTTTTACTGTTTTTCAATATAGCCTCCCTTAACATCAATGCCCTTTTCATAACGATTGGTTAACAGTTCTAAACCATCTCTAAACCAGTCAAGATTTTGACTCAAAAAATTCATTCATGGGTGCTGGATCACCTTTTGGGAGCCATTGCTGCGATTCTTCCTTAGATTCAGGATCATAATAATGAATCCAGGTTTCATCCACAGTAATAAGACGTGAATAAAATTTTTCTGGGTCAGCTTTAATTTGAGCCAGATTCGAACGACTGATTATGCACCTGTCATGCTTGTTGACCGCTGACAACATTCTTGGCACCCATCACAATGAAATTTTTGACAGGCCAAGCTCTTCATGCAAGATTGTCTCAACTGTGTTTTTGAAGACTCCCACTGCTTGGGCAATCTGACGAACTCTGATTCGTCGATCCTCAATCACCAGTTTTTCATAGCATGACAAATTCTGTCAGTTTTTGCATCAATTGGTCGTCCGGAACGCGGATCATCTTCAACTGATTGTCTGCCCTCCGAAATTCTGCAGCCCAATAATTAATGGTGCTTTTAGGAGGGCATGAATCCTTGTAAACGCTGGCCAGCTCCGTTTGAATGTCTTCTGTTTTTAGGCCTTTCATGACCAAAAATTTTATGACTGGTCGATGCTCCAATTTCGATGATTCCATTGTTGACCATAAAAATTTTTAATTAACTCATATAAAATTAGCAATAATGAATGTGATTAGCTAAAAATATAGAAAAAGGCTTATGATTGGATGAAGACTATACACAAAAATTTCTAAGCATCAGGCCTCAACGTAAACCATGTAGACCAAGTACTTATTGGACACCCCTCGTACAATCTGTTGTATCCCTCATCAAAATCTTTAGATTGAGCGCGTAATATACTCAACTTCAAAAGTATCATGCTTTGTTGATTTACATAAGTCATGTACACATATCACTTAGCAGCATAGGTGCATAGCCTGGTAGCAGCATAGGTGAATAGCATGTCCGGTCTGGCTGGGGGTCAGCCGGTCTGGGGGTCAAGAATAGAGCTTTTTTGTGCCAAAATGGTTTCAAAAATTGGTATAAGCGCTAAAATAGTGCTAAAACTACGTTATTATACCTTTCTGGTCAATTGGAAACACTTTTAGAGAACAAACTTAATTTTCATCCATTTTCGGCCTTCATTTTACCTCATTTTTCCGAGAAAATTTCCCGTTTTTTTTTATTTTGGGCGTTTTGGGCGGTCTAGATTCCCACCCTACAGCAGGTCCGTATCCAGGATTTGGCCAAGAGGGGGCGGAACCAACATAAATTGGTCTATATCTCAGAAAATTCGTCGGTATAGTTCTCAAAAACCGCATTTTCCTACGTTTTTTGACATGCTCTATCCATTAGGATCATTACAATTCGAACTTTTTGAAAAAATTTATATTCACTCAAAAGGTTATAATAAGTGTCATTTTTGGTAGTGCTTGGGCCAAAATGATGGAAAATTCGCCTTATCTAGCGCGAAGCGCTAGCAATAGTAAGACATTCGTTGAATTCAAGCACTTTTATGCTGACGCGTGCAATGCATAATTTTGTACTACATTTTGCATATTTTCGCATTGATTGTATCATTATTTCATTCATTTCATGCTCCGCGTATTTGCGTATTATCAAAGTAAACCTCCAAATCGCTGCTGTTTCCTATAGCTTTTAGATAGGCCATATAAGCGCTTGCATTAGCTAGATGAGGAGTTTAATAACTTATTGATTAAAAAAATAATTTTAGGGGTGTATATTGCGCCCTAGCCGTTGCCCGCTTGCTCAATTTACCTCTTGACTTGATCTTCGGATCTAACTTTCGGTCGGTCTGTAATAGCTGGCTGTCAAAGTGCCAAACTTACGAGGGTGGCTTTGGCGCCTCTCCTGGCTGCGAAGCTCACGGGGGCTACACTTTTTGCGGATTAGCTGCTGCGATGCTGCTAAACAGTGACGAGCAAGCTAGTACATCTCAAAATCGATTGCCTTTCAATTTGGATCGGTTACTGGTTAGTTCTTAGACCAAACCATACACGCAACGGGGTGGGGGATCCCCACCCAAAGTTGTTTGTCCACCCATCTCCAAAGCCAAAAAGTTTTTGATACCCCATATTTTTGGAAAACATTGAATTTTTTGACCGTTGCTAAGTGTATTTCGGGCTGTTTTTGGCCAAAATCGGAGGTCATTTACCCCATCCCCCTAAAAATGGCCGGGGACCCCCACCCAAAATTTTGAGCCTTTACATATATGGACAAAACTTTGCATGTTTTTGGGCTTCAATATTATAAGTATATAGTTTTTGTAGGGCAAAAAGGTCTTAACGTTCGCGCAGATATTTTTGGAGCCATTTCTGTTCAAATACCGGCAGAAATTAATCTTATTCCTGCACTTTTTACGCATTTTAGGGATTTTATAAATGTGTTGACGTTTAACGTCAGTCTTGTTTGAAGTTCTACTTTAGCCCCATATAAGTTTTTAAAGTATATTGATATCTACTTTCATCAGTATCATTAACTTCATTAGGTCTTCAGCTCTATTCTTGAAGACCGTACACATAACCAGTGTTTTTTTTGTACAAGGTACGTTTGTAAATGCAAAAAGATGGTCCCCAAAAGTCTTTGTACATTTTGTACATGCAAATTTTTGTGTGCTATAATATAGTACAGTAGCGATTTTAGTATGGTAAAACAGGGTTTTCGATCTTTGGTAGTGTATTTTAACTAATTTCTGGCTTTCTGACGCCAAAAATTACTAAAAATTGTCTGCCGAAATTTTTGACGATTTTCCATTCTAAATGCAAATTCTGCCACTTTAAACATATATAAAACAATCAATTACTCATTTCGGCGCGAAGCGCCGAAAATTTGTCGGAATTTTACACCTTTTTACAGTCTTCGTCTTCCCAAAAATCTTTGTACATCTTATACACACAAATTTTTGGGTACTATAATATGGTACAGTAGCGATTTTAGTGTAGTAAAAACAGAGTTGTTCGACTTTTGGTAGTAAATTTTAGCTAATTTCGGGGTCTCTAAGGGCAAAAATCACTAAGAATCGTCTTAAAACGACGCGAAGCGCCGAAAAATGTGACACTTTTTTTCTTTTGAAATGCAATTTTTGCCTCTATAAAGATATATAGAACACACAATACGCATTTCGGCGCGGAGCGCCGAAAATTTCTGCAAATTTTAGACCTTTTTTGCAATTTTTGTCTTTCCAAAAATCTTTGTACATGTACAAAGACAGTCCCGAAAAGTGTTTGTACATCGGGAAAAATCTACGCCGAGTACAAAAAACTCTTCATACTCTTCATATAACAGGAGAAATTCCTCACCAAAATCGGCCCCCATGAGTACAAAATCAGGACCAAATTGAAATTTCTTGTCAGAAAAATGAGTTTCATTCTCACCTGGAAAATAGGCATAGGTGCACAAGGTCAGGGTCGGTCAGGGGGGGGTGAAATCAAGGAACGACCGGGCGCCCGGTCCCGGCCGGGCCTAGCAGGCCCGGTCCCGGTCCCGGCCTCAGAACGGCCGGGCCGGGCCTTATAGATTATGCAAGGCATTCAAATTACCTAACTTAGAGAAGCGTGTAATGCTGTATGTACATGCGTACATAATCTGAAGCTTTGTAGCACGTTAATCAGTTGAGCAAAAGTTATAGGTTTTGCACTTAATTTGGACTGATGCAACTCGTTATATTCGTGTCCCCGATCTGATTCATATCTCGACACGTGAATCTTATGTTATGCATTTATGCGCATTAAAATCGTGCATAAAATGTAATTTCTTAAAATACCGATATGTCGACTTTTCCGCAAATAATGGGAATGATATATGTATTCGGAAAACCATAGCATTATTGCTGTTATACTGACAACTAGACTCTGCTTAAGCGCGATAAGAGTGTGCAATCCTCACATTTCAACATAAAGAGACATTGGTATGAATATTAATTTATGCGAAAAGTATAAAGATTTCTTTTGTTGTCTACGTGACAGTGAGCTAATAATAGCTTGCTCAAGAGAACTCGAGCCTTGTCTTAAAAAACTCTGTCGAAGAAAAAAGCAGTTTTCTCGGCAACTTATGCCCCTGTGACTATTCCTTTGTAGCCTTAGCTTTTTTTATTCTACTTAAGCAAAAATTTACTCGAGAACTCGTCCAAGCAAATAAATACAATCTTATATTATTCCACTCAAATGATTAGTCACTATTTTGTGACTGCGTGTTCTTATTGCTGAGATCGATGTGTTATGTGATTAACTTCTTGTTTAAATCAATTATGTCCTTTCCACTGTATTTCTTCCGTATCACTGTGACCTATTGTTTTTGCGTACTGCTTCCTGACATTTTTTTGTACTCGGCAAAGATTTTTCCCGATGTACAAAGACTTTTCGGGACCGTCTTTGTACATGTACAAAGATTTTTGGGAAGACAAAAATTGCAAAAAATGATCTTAAATTTGGAAAACTCTTCGGCGCTTCGCGCTGGAATGAGCAATTGTGTGTTCTATATATCTTTATAATGGCAGAAATTGCATTTAAAAGGAAAAAATGTCAAGTTTTTCGGCGTTTTACGCCGTTTTAAGACGATTCTTAAAGATTTTTTCCTTTAGAGACCCAGAAATTAGCTAAAATACACTACCAAAAGTCGAACAACCTCTTGTTACCACACTAAAATCGCTACTGTACCATACAAAATGTACAAAGATTTTCGTGAAGACGAAAACTGTAAAAAGGTGTAAAATTACCGGAAATTTTCGCCGCTTCGTGCCGATATAAGTAATTGTTTGTCCTATATATGTATGTTTAAAATAGGAGAATTTGCATCTTGAATGGAAAAATGTCAAATTTTTCGGCGCAATTTTTCGGCGCTTCGCGCCGTTTAGAGAAAATTTTCAGTAAATTTTTGGCGTCAGAAACGTAAAAATTAGCTAAAATACACTACCAAAGATTAAAAACCCCATTTAACCACACTAAATTCGTTACTGTACTATATTATGGTACACAAAAACTTGCATGTAAAAAATGTACAAAGACCTATTGGGACCATCTTAGTACATGTATAAACGAACATTGTACAAAAAACACTGCTTCCTGATAATGTTGACGGATTGTTGTTCTTAAAATCTGGTTTCCGTGCTATTGGTTACAAATCGTTCAATTTAAGACCCCGACTATGTCTCTGAATAAAGGATTTCTGATGTCTCAGTGTGCAAATGTAAATATCAATTTGTGCCTACATCATGCAAGGCCTACGTATTATTTATATAACAAGGCCCGGCCCCGGTCCCGACCTCAAAAGCCCGGTCCCGGCCAAATTTTGGGCCCGGTCGTTCGCTGGGTGAAATGCCAAAAATCTAAAACAGTAAATTTAACATTCACGATTTTTTGCTGTTTTAATGATCAAAATGGTCAAAATAGCCTATTAAACGTTTTTTCGTGTTAACAACACATTGTAAAAGCATTTTTAGTCCATTTTGACTGCATTATATCACTTTTAACACTAAAAAATGGGAAATTAATCAATTTTGGGCGCTTTTTGAGTAAAAAGTACTTAAGAGTACTAATCTGGCGCGAAGCGCCGGAAAATTTTGACATTTTTACTGATTTTGATGTCAAAAATGATGCAGAACAAGACCTGTTTGCTCAAAATCGCCGGACAGTACCGGTCTAGCTGACCCCTCAGGGCGGGTAATACCCCCTCACCCCCCTATGTGCATGTGTGAAAATAGGTCATGTGCGAAAATGCCATTACACGACTATCTGTATAGAACATTTTAATATTGAGGAAAAGTAGCATTTTTTACACAGTCCAGGAGATGTGCAAGTGGGGTCTAAGATTCCAAAGAAAAAAAGAAAATTTATTTGGACATCGGGGAAATGGGCAAAATTAATTGTAGTGTTTGGCCAACGTGCCTGAAATTGATCAGAAACTGTGAAGTAGGAAAGGTTTTAAGTTTTCATATTTTTTATATATACACCAATTGAGGTCCATTAGTGCTCAGCGATACTACTAATTGACTGATCTTCAGCTCGGCCGTGCTAATGTGTAAATATAATTTTCAGTCGTGCAAAGTACTTGTTTAAAAATGAAGAATTGTTTAACGATTTAGTCTTATAGTCTAAATTGCGATTCATGCATTAGCTACATATAATGTTAAGCAAGAATACAAATACAGCTGGATTAAGTGATCAATTAATTAAATAATGAAATTTTTTGTTTTTGATTAATTAAATTAATGAGTCAAAGTTATCAAATCTCAATTTTGCGTTTGTTTAGAGGTGGGTTTCATATCGGCAGATGAGATTCGAAGGCGGTTTTCAAGGCAGAACGAACAAATTGGTTGACGCATGCTATTCTTATTGGCAAGGTGCTACATTTCCATTGCTCAGTTTACTTCTGGATAAACTAGGTACGTACGAGTATGATTTTAAAAAATGATTAACGTTGTGACTTGACGATTTATTTGATTTTTTCACTTTTATTTATATATTTTCTATTATTTTTATTTATTTATTTATTTTTAAACGATTGACTTGACTAGGCTGAACGATCTATCATCCCAGACTTTATCATTTTCCATACGATTGATTTCAAAAATTGACTTGGTATTTATTCTTCAATTAACTTTTTTTAAGGTGCAATCTGAACACGCATGCACCTTTATTTACATGTCTACCAATTTTCGTTTTTAATCAGAGGTCTTAAGATTGCCTGCCAAGGAATTTCGAGTTTAATACGCGTTATTGCAGTTCAAGACTTTCTGCTTTGCATTTTATTTACACCTTTTTCATGGCATACTCTTTTTCCGGCTCTTAATTTGCAAATATATGCACCAGGATCAGGGGTATGCGATCGACTTATTTACCAGGACTTGTCATGAGCGCACATGAGCGTGGGGGTTCAGTCGACAGAATTCAAAATACCCCGCATATTACAATAGACCCCAGAATCATACCTGGGCAACAGCTAAAGCTTCATCCCGTCAAACTATAAGTTCTCAAAGGTTGGTTGGTCCCCTAGTTGGGTTGAAAAATGGGTTAAATATGTAATACAATTTTGTTTGATTTTAACGATTTTTACATTTTTCAAAATCAATTTATTCAAATGAACCCCCAGGCATACGTGGGCAGCTCCAAAATTCTGGGGGGGGTGCAAGATCTTTTGAAGTTAAAAAACCAAAAAACACCATTTTTCAACGTTTCTCATCGAGTACTATACATTGGCATCAAAAAATTGCGAAAAAATAAAAAATTCTGACATTGAATTCTGGGGGTATTTTGGTTTCTGAGGGTAATCCCCTATGCCCAGGTGTGTCCCCAGGTCCGTCCAGCTTTTGTGTCAGTCCGTTCCATGGATGGGCTTGGATAAGTGCTAAGGTGTGCCCAGAATTGAATTTTTGGCATGTTCTTCGCGATTTTCGCCTATTTTGCCCTATTCAGTACAGACCATAGTTGGGCGGCACCAAAGTTCTGGGGGGAAGTGCAAGATTTTTTCAAAGGTCAAGAAATGGCCTTGAGAATGGTGCCATGGCGAAAAAACATCATTTTCAACGTTTCTCATCGAACACTCACTATCCACTGGCATTAAAAAATTGCGAAAAAAACAAAAAAATTTCAAAAATTGAATTCTGGAGGGGTTATTTTGGTTTCTGGAGGGGTGCATACCCCTAAACCCCCCACGCCCAGGTATGGTCCAGATCCGCCAAAAATTTGATTGCTGCCCTTGTGTGGTCATGAGACTGCGCTTAAACCTGCTTGACCTAATCAAATTTTGAAATAATAGCATAATCGCTAGATGTACTATGTACTCGAGTTATGATTTTTGCCTCTAATTGACATTTAATGGAATATTCACTATGAGAGCATTTTCTAAAATTTTTTGGAATTAAGAGTTTCCTATTGAATGAAGTTCACGCCAATCACGCTTTCAACTAAAATTGGGCACTGAAAACGACGAAAAAATGTGTCTTGTGCATAGGCAATATTTTCGACAAGTTTGAGAAATTTGCATAAAAGTATGCAAATTTCTAAAATTTTAAAAATCTAAATAAAACACGCTGTAAAGTAAAAGTACATACATTATAGTATAAAAGTACATAAGTACAATTATGTAAAAGTACATCGGACCACACCCCGTATTTGCAAATTCCTGAATCCATCACTCACCATAATTTGTACAAGTGAGTACCTCTACTAAACATAATTATTTAAAGTGAACGATTTTAGCTAGTTATGTATGAAATAACAGTGTACAAGTATCACGCTCAAATCCTAACAGCACTTTGCTTACATTTGTTTCAGTTTAAAAGCGTATTCATTTGATACCTACACTTTTCCCTGAAACTTGGCGCGCGCCATATTCTACAGATTTCATACTTTTTGTTTTTGATTTTTATTTTTTATCATATTCACATATTATATTATCCGACTTAGGGCAACCTGGTGCCGCTAATCTTTCTTTCGATACAGTTTCGCTGGAAAATTATTTACTTATATGCTGTCAAAAGCACACCGGTGGATTTATTGATAAGCCAGGCAAGTAAGTTAATTTACTAATATATTTGCAAGTAAACTCCGTGTCCCCAACCCAAATTTTCGTTTCCGAAGCTTTATACACTTTTGGAGTCGGATACGTACCTAAGCGTGAGGGGTTTAGGGTATGAACCCCAGAAACCAGAATACCCCCAGAATTCAATTTTTTGAAATTTTTTTGTGTTTTTTTTCGCAATTTTTGAGTGCTAATGGATAGTGCTCGATGAGACATGTTGAAAAATGGTGTTTTTCGCCACACCACCATTTTTAAGGCCATTTTTTGAATTTTGAAAAAATCTTGCACTCCCCCTGGAACTTTGGTGCCGCCCAACTATGGTCGGATATCATCTCAACTATCGTTAGGACGTAGACTAAATTGAAGGCATTTTGGAGCTTCTTGCGACGAGCTCTTTGGAATTGAGATGAAAAATTTAAAAATAATCTATTATATTTTTACCTCATTTCAAATTGGTATCCAAACTAGCTTGGCTTCTGAAAATTTTGAATTGGGACTTTTCAGAAAGACTTTTACCTACTTAATATGCAGGTAAATAATTTTCGGTACGACCGACTCGAAACGGCATGAAACGCCTGTTTTTTGGCAATCTTTTAAGTACACTTTCGAAATCCTTCTTTAAGCACTATTGTAAAAAATAAATTTTTACATCCTTTGGATTTGCATATGATCCAGAGTGCATCTAGAAAAAATAAATCGCTAATCGTCATACGAAGCTGAGCTGCATGCACAAGCTTATGAAAATTTTTAGGTAAGTTTATTATTTGTTCCAAAATTTTCTTAATATTTCCATATTAATCTCACAATCGCGAAAGTCGCTCGAATCGTAATTTTTAATTATTGTATGATCTTTTCATTTATGGAACTTGGGCATCTGGCGAAAAATCGCGATTCTTCTCTCTGTATTTGTTAAACCCTGAAGAAATATCGATTAAATTGCACTTTGCGTAACAATTTTTCATAAATTTTTTTAGTTCTCTACTTTATTGCATTTCGAATTTCAATCCTAACTTCCAACTTTCTTATCCTTATTGATTTTTCTGACATGTTGATTTATACTATTATTTTTAAAAGCTTATTCACGCGCGAATAATTCATTCAATACTAATAAAATTAGAGGAAGAAATATATGTTTGAACCGAAAGAAAAAAAATTAGAGATAACGAACGCCAATTGAATTTTTTCAAGTTTTTTCGAGTTTTTGTCTTGCAGTTTTTTTTGTACAAGGTCCGTTTGTACATGTACAAAGATGGTCCCAAAAGTCTTTGTACATTTTGTACATGCAAATTTTTTGTACTATAATATGGTACAGTAGCGATTTTAGTGTGGTAAAACAGGTTTTTTCGACCTTTGGTAGTGTATTTTAGCTAATTTCTGGGTTTCTGAGGGCAAAAATCACTATTAATCGTCTTAAAACGGCACGAAGCGCCTAAAATTTGACACTTTCCTTTTAAAATGCAATTTCTGACATTACAAAGATATATGGGACCAGTGTTTTTTTGTACTCAGCTAAGATTTTTCCCAATGTACAAAGACTTTTCGGGACCGTCTTTGTACATGTACAAAAGATTTTTGGGAAGACAAAAATTGCAAAAAAGGTCTGAAATTCGGAAAAATTTCGGCGCTTCGCGCCGAAATGAGTAATTGTGTGTTCTATATATCTTTATAATGGCAGAAATTGCATTTCAAAAGTAAAAATGTCGAATTTTTCGGCGCTTCGCGCCGTTTTAAGACGATTCTTAGTGATTTTTGCCCTTAGAGACCCAGAAATTAGCTGAAACACACTACGAAAAGTCGAAGGACTCTGTTTTTACCACACTAAAATCGCTGCTTTACCATATTATAGTACCCAAAAATTTTGTGTGTTGCATTTAGAATGGAAAAGTGTCAACATTTTTCGGCGCTTCGCGCCGTTTTCTGATTGTTTTTAGTAATTTTTGGCGTCAAAAACTTAGACATTAGCTAAAATACACTACCAAAGATCGAAAACCCTGTTTTACCACACTAAAATCGCTACTGTACTATATTATAGTACACAAAAATTTGCATGTACTAAATGTACAAAGACTTTTGGGACCATCGTTGTACATGTACAAACGGACCTTGTACAAAAAAAAACACTGTATGGGACAAACAATTACTCATTTCAGCGCGCGCCGAAAATTTTTAGGAATTTTACACCTTTTTACACTTTTTGTCTTCCCAAAAATCTTTGTAAATGTACAAAGACGGTCCTGATAAGTCTTTTTTGTACATCGGAAAAAATCTTTGCCGAATACAAAAAAACGGTTTTTATCAGACACCCCAGAATTTGGTTTCTGCTTGTGTGTGCCCCAGAATCCATAAATTTTAACCGATATTCGGCAGATTCTAGAATCTGACCCCCCCCCCCCCCACAAAAGTTGATAAACCCCCGTAATTGAATTTCTGGGATGTTTCTTAGAATTTTGCCGGATTTGACTCCCCAGAATTTGGCTGTTACCCATGTATATGCCTTTGCCTACCGTCAATTTTTCGGCCCTTTTGTACCTGTCGTCTATCTTCTGACCCAATTTAGACCCCTAAAATTACGGTCCTGTCATGTACGGTGCTTCTGATCTCAGAAACAAGGATTTATACCATACTTGTTACGCTCTAAGTGGTCTGGCTATTGCCCGGCAGTTATCGAGCAAGTTTACGATCGCCAAAGATCGATGTAGTGATGAAGATTTCTCGCACATTGACAAATTCAGTCTGGTAAGTGTGCTGAAATTTTTAATACTTACGTAATTGAATTTGACTCAAATGCTTGCATTTCCTCAAATTAGTTTTTTCTATAAATCACATACATATTCGCGTGAAATTGAAATTTCAGCAATAAAAAAATGAAAATTTTGTGCGCCCTTCGTGTGCTATACACGTGATTCATCATGTCTGTTGCTCCGCTTCAAATTCTTGCAAATTATTTCACATATTCGGAGAGCGTCATCTTTAATTTCAATTCTAATTTCATTTTTAATGTTCCGTGATACATAAACGATTACGATAGTTAAGCGAGAAATGCATTTGCAATTGCATAATAATGAAGTCTTTCCGTTGTGAAGTGGAAATTATTCACATGAATTTGTTACGGATGAAAGTAATGCTGGAAAAATGTTTTTTTTATTTTTAAAAGACCGATTTACATTTATCGCGCTATTCGAATATAGTTAAGCACAAATACAGGTCCGTATACAGGATTTGGCCAAGGCGGGGGCGGACTTATTATATATTAGTCTATGTCTCCGGAGATTCATCAGGATAACTCGAAAAAACCGCATTTTTAGACGTTTTTCGACATGTTCTATCCGATAAGCTCATAAAATTCGAACTTTTTGTGAAAAAATTTTTCTGACTTGAAAGGCTATAAAAATTGTCATTTTCTGTTCGTGCTTGTACCAAAATTATAGAAAATACTGCACAAATTCGAAGATTTCGCGACAAAAACGCTTCGATTTTTCCATCTTCCCGTACATTATCTTACCTTTCAAAATTATTTTCCGGCCCACGGAGAGGGGCGCCCCCGTCTAACTTAAATACAGCCCTGTACGTATATGTATGTAACAGGAGGATGGGTGAATTTATCACCTAAAGTTGGTCGCAGACGTGTAACGGCTCAAAATTTTAGGTGGGATCTTTGGTCATTTTTAGGAGGGTGGGGTGGGGGTAAATGACATCAATTTTTGACTGAAAACGGCTGAAATTGTCTTAAAACAGCCAAAAAATTCAATTTTTTCCGAAAATCAAGGGGGGTGTCAAAAATTTACTGGCTTTGGGGAGATAAGGAATGTCAATTTTAGGTGGGAGATCCTTCCCATCTTCCTATCACGTTTATTGTTGGTCGTCCCTCACGTCCTTCAAAGGCCGAAATTTTTATTCCCCCTAAAATGGCCGGGTACTCCTCCCCCGAAATTTCGAGCTGTTGTATGTTTAGTTAAGCATCATACTCCTACGTGGGCAGCACCAAAATTCTATGGGGGTGCAAGATGGGTCAAAAATGGCCTTAAAAATGGTGGTATGGCGAAAAAACATCATTTTTCAACGTTTCTCATCAAGCAATATCCATTGGCATTAAAAAATTGCGAAAAAAAATTTCAAAAATTGAATTCTGAGGGTTATTTTGATTTCTGGGGGGTATTTTGGTTTCTCGGGAGGGGGAGAATACGCTCCCAAATTCCCCACGCCCAGGTGTGATCATAATGGCCTGGCCAAAAAATTAGTTGTTCTAGACCCGAAAACAAATCACAAGAATGATTTAAAATAAATTGAAGAAGAATGAATTTATACTAATAATAAATTAATTAAATAATCTAATTGAAACAATTAACAAAATGAAGTACAATAAATGAAACAAAATCGCAACTTCCTCGTTCACCTGCTATTTTGACTGCATAACCGAATATTAATGAGTTTGTGTACGAGTAGATTATAGTGAATCACATCTTTATGCAATTTTTTAACTTTTAAAATCATTTAGCGGACACGTGAGATTTCGATGACATTTTTCACTTAGTACTGAATGACCCTCCGTGCCTTGCCTCGTGTTTTTCCTCAAAACCGGCGCTTCTGTAAGGTTTTAATGGATTTACTTAGATTACTAAATCTTGGATAATCTTATAAGAGCTATAAATATATGAATTTTATGTTATTGGTAAATTTAGTGGTTTTGTCCTTTTGCTTCGAAGGGGGCAATCTCCCTGGCTGCAAGCCTATCTGCATATAATGTTCATATACCTTTGTGTGCCAGAATAGTCATCAACATTTCTTATGCAGGTCGAAATTGATCCTCTTTACAACATCAGCTCAGAGGCCGTGCGTGAAGCGTCTGCATATTTCCAGAAAAATCATTTATAGTCTATTTCGTTGTTCCTTGTAGTTACTTCATTAAGGAATAATTATTGATGTGCAAACAAGCTCAGCTGTAATACGGTATGCATATTCACCCACACATACGTGGGCGTGGAGGGGGTATGCATGCACCTCCAGAAGGCTGAATAACCCCAAAATTCAAATGTTGAAATTCTTTTGTTTTTTTTTCGTGATTTTTTGATGCCAAGGTATAGTGCTCGATGTGAAACGCTTGAAAAAGGTGTGTTTTTCGCCATACCCCCATTTTAAGACTATTTTTGACCTTTAAAAATCTTGCATTCCCAGAATTTTGGTGCTGCAGTGCCTGCCCACCCGGGTATTTCGATTTCAAATTTCAACGTTGAATTGCGGTGGACCACTTTGACCTTATTCACCTTTTCTGCATTATTGTTAAAATGTTGATATTGAGAATTATTTACCTTATTTACCTACCATGTCCTGAAAAAATGAAAAACTGACATTGACAGACATCTCGTTTTATCTAACACGATTCGCGCGCCAGTACCTGACCTACGTTTTTTAGCTTTTTTTGCCTTAAAAAATTTTAAATTACACACTCCGAAGCCATTAGCACACGTAAGCATACATAGGCTATTATGGATTCCTCAATACTGTAACCGGGGCGCCGCGTCCCACCGTTACGTGAGCAAAATTTTACCCGCACCGGTTTCCCGGATCTTCCGCCCCGATTCGCGTGTGTAGTACTGATCGACTACTCGGGCTCTTGCTCACAACCATACGTGGGCAGCAAGAAAATTCTGGGGGGGGGGGTGCAAGATTTTTGGAAGGTCGAAAATGGCCTTAAAAATGGTGGTATGGCGATAAAAACACCATTTTTCGACGTTTCTCATCAAGCACTATCCGTTGGCATCAAAAAATTGCGAAAAAAACGAAAAAATTTGTCAAAAATTGAATTCTGGGGGGTGATTTTGGTTTCTGGGGGTGCATACCCCACCCCCATGCCCAGGTGTGCTCACAACTGCGCAAAGTATAGAATAATATTGAGAAACAATGAAACATCAACGTCACGGGTTTAACTTCAAAGTAGGCATTTCTAGCCGTGTAGTAGCACTCCTGCTACACTCCTCCCCCTCTAGGAGAAAGCGTAAGCGCAAACACCTCCAGAGAACGTACTCTGGGACCTTCAATATGTAACGGGGGCGCCGCCTCCCACCATTACGTCCAAACGCCAACTAACTATCCTGTCACGGGATGACTACAATATTACGAGATTAGAATAACAAATTATCATTAAGCTAAAATTACTTTTTATCAATAAGAATATTCTAGAATACGACAAGCGGTAATGTAGATAAGATAATTACTATTAGCATATACATAATTCTATTTTACCGGACAAGTACCGTCACTGGGTGACTTGAGCCATTTACAGCCAGAAAATCTCACATTTTTTTGCAGAACGCTTTATCCAGAGTAAATCGTGAACACTAATTTTGCCAAAACAACATAAAAGGGCTAACCTTTCTATTCTAGAAGTATTTTTTATGTACTAGTGTTCAATCAAAGTTTTTCAAAAATTTTGAGCGTGGCTCATTTCACCCCGGCACTGGGGCGACTTGAGCCACATGAATCGTAGCGCACTATATGAGCGCCAGATGGCTAAAATAGCACATCACATGGGTTGAGATGAGCCACCTATGATCTTTTAAAAAAATTGCAGGCGTTTTAATGAAAAAAGGCAAGAAACTGAAATGTAATCAGTCAATGGTAGCCCTTGGTATGTATGTTGAAAGATCGAGAAAGGTCCCGGATACTCATTCCTTCTTCAGCCAGGCGCACAGCTTCTGCTAATTGATCCTCTGACCAGTTTTTATGTGGCCTACTTCCTAATTTACGTTTATAATGGCGCATCTTCTAAAGTAGAACTAATTACAAAAACATAAAAGCAGTGGCTCATTTCACCCCGTTTTTTGCACAACGGCTGGAGTGAAATGAGCCATTGGCCTTACAAGATATCAGAAAAGAAAGTGAGGCCTTAAAATACTTTTTGTCAGATGCAGAAAAACGTTAGCAATCCACTAAAAAAAGAATTTCCTTAAAGCATCTGCTCATTGTCTCAGAAAATTCAAAAGTTTAGCACCATACTATATTCAGGAAAATTTACATTTTCAGGAAAGCAGTAAATAACAGGTGACAGAAGAAGCTGCATGAAAAACTAATGTACTAGAAAGAAAGAAGAATAAAAACTAGACCAGGAAAGTTTTATTACAAAACACAGTAATAAATAGCACGCGTGCAACGAGGATCACAAACAAAATCCATGCTGAATGGCTCATGTCACCCCCGTGTGACGGTACCTAATTGATTTTGTAATAAAAAATAGGTATTCAATTGAGAACTGAAGGCATAACCACGAGTTCACACATCACACGGATTGGCTACCCGAAAATGGTTATGTTGACCGATACAGTACCAAGCCGATGTCGGAAGGCATTCGCGAACTGATGGTAACAGTTCGCATCGCACGTGTAACTCTCGTAGTTACAATTCAAACATCAGGCTCGATGAAATTTAACAAGCCGAGTTAGAAGGACGCACAGGAATATCTATGTGCTTCATTAATAGGATGTAAAGACGTTCAAGGACGCTCCTTTTGAGATGAAATGCAATTTTGAAAGATTGCATACATGAGAAAAATACGAGCAGCAGCAGCAATAAAATTTTGGGTAGGGCAAAATCGCCGAAACATCAATTCTAGGGGGTTCATCAGGGGGTCTCGATGCTCAGCTAAGGTCATGACCACTTTTGTAGACAGGCATTCGTAGCTAAATGCGTGAGTCGCACTGCATGTGATATGTACCTATCCTATTTCTCACGAAAAGATATTACATTGTACGTACAACTTCCGAAACGCTGAATAAGTGAGGCGTGGGTTTGCGTTGCTCCAGACCTACATATTAACAGTGTCCCTGCCTTAATTTAAAGTATTAGAAAACTTGTTTCGCTTTTCTCGCAATTTATTGATAACAATGGATAGTGCTTGATGAGAAACGTCGAAAAATGGTGTTTAACTTATCTGCATACCACCATTTTTAAGCATTATTTGACCTTCAAAATATCTTGCTCCCGGACAGAATTTTCATTGCTGCCACGTATGGTTGGTACCTACAGAAAGACCCGAATAGATACTAACTTCACCTATTTACATAAGTAAACAAATGCGAGCGAAAATCAAACATTCAATGCACGAGAATATGCATGATAAATTTAAGATAGGAAAACTCTAGTCGTATCGCAAAATATCGGCTGATTACGCAAAACACTTACAGAATAGACTGAATTGTCTGTCACAATATTTGCTGATCGCATTTACCTGCTGTAATTTTTCCAGCATCACAGAGCGATCAGAAAATTACGAAAATGACATGCAAACTTTCATGGGTAGTTTGCCTTAGGCGCTATTATATTTATGAATCTGGAAACTTTAAAACTTTCAGTGTTTTCTCGTTCTGTCCCTTACATGATTCCTAAACGATATCTAGGATAATAGGGTTTTCCACACTGTACGAGTAAGTAGGTTTTATCATTCATCAAATTTTACACGCACAAAATGTAACGGGAAGGGATGTGTGGAAGATCCACGATACATGGGCAGCAAGAAAATTCTGGGGGAGGTGCAAGATTTTTCAAAGGTCAACAAATGGCCTTAAAAATGGTGGTATGGCAAAAAAACATTCGACGTTTCTCATCGAGCACTATCCATCGGCATCAAAAAATTGCGAAAAAAACAAATTTCAAAAATTGAATTCTGGGGGGGGTTATTTTAGTTTCTCGGGGTGCATACTTCCCCCAAACCCCCCACGCCCAGGTATGAGATCCACTCAAAGCAGGCCCCGCAGATATTAAGCCTGTCTCCGTACTAATAAACAAAATTTACCATTTTTAAATTTTTCAGCTTATTTAGCCATTTTGAATCAAAAATCCGAAGTTAGTTTACATTAGTTACCTAAAAGGACCAACTAGCTTAATTAAACTTTTGAGCTATTGCGCGCAAAGTATGCGAATTCGATATTCAATCAAAATTCGATAAATTGAGTAGAAAAGTCAAGTCGCCATGTCCTGGCGTCGCATCTCTTCGTAGCGATTGAGTTCAGACTCCGAAACCGAACATTTAATCTGCTCTAGGGCCTTAGCAAAATCCTCCATTTCGATGTAAAACTCATCCGATTGATCGTCGTAATTGCCGTCATCTCGTTCATCCGACGACGTCGACGAATAGGATTCGTCGTCGACGAAAGTCGAATCGGCGGCTGTGACGTCATTGTCGTCGTGTAGAATTTCGATGTTATTGATAAGATCAGCGGAGATCACTCGTCCGGCCGACGTCCCGATTCCGATGACGTCACCGCCAACTTTAGCGATGACGTCACCGCGCTCTTTTTTCTCGATATCTCTTCTAATGACGTCACCGCCGATTCCGATGACGTTAGCACACTCGTTTTTCGCACTATTTCTTCTGATGACGTCATCGCTTGTTTTGTCGGTGGCCGCGGCTTTGAGGACGCCAAGCGCTTCGGCATTATTGCGCGGTAGAATACGTCGCGATTCGCGACGGTGGACGAGTCGAGTAGCTGCGTTCAGAGCGGCCTGCGAAGCTAGAGCGCTGAAGTCGGCGCCGGTCATTCCCGACGGGCAAATACGAGCCAATTGCCTCAAATCTACGCCGCTTTTAGTATTATCCGTCGAATCTTTTAAATCTTTGCCTAAAATACATAATGAAAAAGTATCTATTTGCACTTATTTGATCTTAAATATTTTCTTCGAATAGAAGAAAATTCAATGAAAAACTTTCGTGGAACAGAGAACAAAGATGATGTATACAAAAGGAGCTCGCAGGAAGAATTATAACATTTTTCCGAAACCTACTGACTGTACACATGGGCATGGGGGAGGGTGAGAGAGTGGCATTCATACGTGGGCACTGGGCAGCAAGAAAATTCTGGAGGGTGCAAGATTTTTGAAGGTCAAAAAATGGCCTTAAAAATGGTGGTATGGCGATAAAAACACCATTTTTCGACGTTTCTCATCAAGCACTATCCATTGGCATCAAAAAATTGCGGAAAAAACAAAAAATTTTTCAAAAATTGAATTCTGGGGGGTATTTTGATTTCTGGGGGAAGGGTTATTTTGGTTTCTGGATGGGGGTGCATACCCCCTCAAACCCTCCCCACGCCCAGGTGTGGTGGTATTACCCCTACCTAAGCTTTTGGAAAACCAGGTACTGTCAGGGATTTTGCACAAATGAAAGATGCTGCAAGACAATTTTGCGCTTACTGCTAGAAAAAGTCGAAAATTCTACCTGAAAACGGTAAAAATATCAAAATTTTCCGGCGCCGTACTGATAAATTTTTGGATTTTTCTTCGCTGGAAACCAAAAGATCGGCCAAATTCCTAATAGGCGTCAATAAACCCAGCGTACAGAACATAAAGCGCTACTGTACCAAATCATTTTAACCTAAAATATACATGTACAGAATGTACATTGACTTTAGAGACCGTGGGGGTTCAACTTCTGGGGGTACAACCATACACCCCGCAGAATCATTTTTCACCCCCGCAAAAAAATTTTCACCCCCAGAATTGGCTATTTCTTAAAAGTTTCCTAAACTTACCTGAAAATTGGTAGAAAAAGTGTCTTTTTAAGGGTTTGTGGCTATCTATTTGCTCAAAATCGCCAAATTTTCGGCGCTTCGCGCCATATATTCATGTTTTAAGCGATATATTGGTCAATTTATTCGACTTTTTTCGAAATTTTTTTCATGATTTTATGCTCTAGAAGGATAGAGTATCGTCAGAAACGCCAAAAAACGCCAAAAAACGATGTTTTTTAACGCGTACCGGCCATTTTTGGGCCCAAAAAAGGCACTTTAGGTTTTCACCCCCCCCCCCCAGAATTCCCATGCTGTGCATGTATGGGTACAACCCCCAACTAGTGATCGACCGGGGCCCCGGCAATCCCCGGCCATTTTTCACGCATCCCCGGCTCCGGCCGGGCAAGGTCAAAAATGGCCGGGGCCGGGAAAAATTTAGTGTAATTCGTATTTTGTACAGGCTGTGATACTGGCACTTATTTATCAATGGGCAAGTGTTAATTTTGAGAACTGTACTGATTAGACCATACAGTGGTCGCCATGAAAGATGACGCGCCATCACCCTCAGAATTATACTGGATGGTGCGTCGCGAGCGCCGCATTACGTCCATCATGCGCCATCATCTCTTTTTCTATTCAGCGCCATTAACCTCCATCATCCCGCTGATCTGGCGATGCAGACGGCACAATTTAGCTATTAATAGCAACAACCAGAAGGAAGCGCGCCAGCATACACGTGCGCGCTTCCTTGGTGGCGCTATAAATAGCTAAATTGCGCGATCCGCATCGCCAGATTAACGGGATGATGGAGGTTAATGGCGCTGAATAGAAAAAGAGATGATGGCGCATGATGGACGTAACGCGGCGCTCGCGACGCACCATCCATTATAATTCTGAGGTTGATGGCGCGTCATCTTTCATGGCGACCACTGTATGTATACTTACTTAGTCCTTGTTATAACTTTTCTACTGTGTACAAATGAGCTTTTACTGAATAAATGGTCAGGAAAATCTGCATGTTTTCGATTCCTCCACTTAACTTATTTAAACTAAATGCTACTTTTAACCCATTCATTCATAGCTATGGCTAAAAGATTTAGAGTTGACAAATACGTTCTATTTCCAGTTAGAAATTGTACGTTTTCAACAAAGTATTTCTACAAAAAACACTTTTATTAATTGAATGGAAACCGTGTGCTTTAAAACGCGTTTCTTGTGTAATAGTTATTAGGACGGAGGTTAATTATAGGCGAATATAAACTACGCTGCAGAATTGCGTCCGATCCGATAAACTAAATATGTCTCAAATAGTTTTTCTAAGGTCCAGAGTTGAGGGAGGGGTGAAATCCCAAATCGGAGGACCAGAAAATTAGTGGTAAAACAGGGTCTTTTGACTTTTGATTGTATATTTTAGCTAATTTCTGGGTTTCTAGCGCCAAAAATTACTAAAATTGTCTCAAAACGGCGCGAAGCGCCTAAAAATTTGACATTTCTCCATTCTAAATACAAATTTTGCCATTTTAAAGATATATAGGACAGACAATTTTTCATATCGGAGGGAAATGCCGAAAAATTTTTGGAATTTTATACCTTTTTACAGTTTTTATCTTCCCAAAAATCTTTGTACATGTACAAAGATAGTCCTGAAAAGTCTTTGTACATCGGGAAAAATCTTTGGCGAATACAAAAAAACACTGTTTTGTACATGCAAATTTTTGTATACTTTAATATGGTACAGTAACGATTTCAGTGTGGTAGAACATAGTTTTTCGACCTTTAGTAGTGTATTTGGCTAATTTTTGGGTTTCTGAATATTTGACATTTCTCCATTTTTCCATTCTAAGCGCAGTGTTGCTTATTACAATATTTAATTTGCATATTACAATTTTTGTAATATTTCTGATTTTGTAGTACAAGTTGTTTTAGCTTTCTCAGTCGAGTTTTATGTGTGAATTCCATCAAAAGCTCATAAAAATTTCGGCACTTCGCGCCGAACTAATATTATCAACTAAATTCAGGCCGAATTATCACATTTAGAAGCACGGTCTTTTTGTATTCGGCGAAGATTTTTGCTGATGTACAAAGACATTTCAGGACCGTCTTTGTACATGTACAAAGATTTTTGAAGAACAAAAACTGTAAAGAGGTGTAGAATTCCTTATTGCAAATTCTACCATTTGAAAGATTTTCAGGGGCTAAGCGGCTGCAAAAATGGAGCCGCTCATCCCCCTTCCCCTGAGATGGCCGAGAAATATACATGTGACAGGGGTTTGGGCCATCTCCCATCCACGCTTTGAAGCCCCGAACTTCCTTGAAAGTCAGAAAATATTTGACTACCCTCCCCTATTTTTTGGCGAAAGCCTGCGCTTTTTTGGCTATTTTTATGTGTTTTTACCATTTTTGATCTAGTCGCTAACCCCCTCCTTCTAAAAATGGCGAGGGACCCCCACCCTAGATTTCCAGCCGTTACATGTATACTGAGGGACCCTCATAAAATTTTAAGCGATTACATGCACGTTTTATAGTGATAGTTTATCTATTTACTCTAGCTCACATAATAAAATAATGTATCACTTCGTGAAATTCTAATAGTTAGGTACACTTTTGCCAAACTAAAAGATTAAGTTCAAAAAATTCAAAAGGTTTTCACCAAAAATTGTCTGACAGTGACTTGTGTCTTGGACCCTGAGGGGGTTATACCCCTCCCCCTTATGGGAATGTGTGATGTCTCATTTATTACATCCAATACCTATTGCATCCAATTGCTACAGCAGCAGTAGCAGTAGCTAAGATTCGAATGATATAGAGTGTGCTAATAGCAGCGACATAGACCTTATTGATGATTCAGACAATGAAACACTAGACTAAATTTGTTTCTTGTGACATAAATAGTAATAAAACTTGATATGAAAAGGCGCACCTAACTGCGCTTGCCATTTACTACTGAATGGAGCAATCGCTCATTATTTCTTTCCTATGCCCACCCCAAGTATGTGTCATGCAATAATATTTTCCTTGTTTGACCCCGGCCAGCCCCGGCCCCGGCCGGGGCCGGGGATTTTTTCCAGCCCCGGTACCGCCCCGGCCCCGGCCAAAAAAGTCGCCCCGGTCGATCACTACCCCCAACCATGTGTGATGCATACCACCCAAACCCCCAAGTCCACGTGTGGTCTTAATCTACGGCTCGAAATTTGGAGTGAAGGGTCATCGGCCATCTTTATGAAGGGGGGAGGTAAATGATTCCAACTTTAGGGCCAAATATGGCAAAAAAACCTAGAAGCGGTCAAAGAACGCAAATTTTTCCAAGAATCGGGGGAGGGGTCAAAAGTTTTCTGGCTTTGGGTGGGATCGGGGACGATAAACTTTGAATGAGGGATCCCCATCCCCTGTTACGAGCATGCCCTTACCATTTTGTCCTTTGGGCGGCGCCAGCGGCAAACGTCGCGTGACGGCCAACAAAACGCTGAGTCGCGAGCGATCGTCGAGAACGGCGCCGACAAAAAGGCGTCTGTCGAAGCGACCAGGCCTTAAAAGAGCCTGGTCCAACAAATCCGGTCTATTAGTGGCTCCAATGACAAATACAACGTCGCGGCGCGAGCTGGCGCCCGCCGAATGCACGCCATCCATTTCGGCCAGCAATTGTGAAACTAGTCTTAGAAAATTTAAAAATATAAATTATAAAAATGTACGCACACATGATCTGGGGTTGGGATTTCAGCCCCCGGAAACTTCTTCATCTTATAAATTCTTTCACCCCAGAAATTCTTTCACCCCTCAGAATTCGCGATTTTTCAAGTTTCCTAAAATTTCGCAGAAATGGTGCTGCTTTAAATGTTTTTTAGTCATCTATTTGCTCAAAAGTGCCAAATTCTCGGCGCTTAGCGCGATACTCATTTCATGACCATATTATGTTCAATTTCTTACATTTTTTCTAATTTTTTCGAAATTGTGTACGACACTCTGAAGGCCCCCAACCTAGAATTCCCATGCTGTGCATGTCTGGTCGACAGGAAGGTAAGATCCCAGTAGCAAAGAATAATAAAATAAGTTTCACGCTTTTTTTCCAAATTAAGCGATGAAAGGTCGAAGTATCCTATATGCATCGAACGCTTTGTACAGTGGTCGCCATGAAAGATGACGCGCCATCACCCTCAGAATTATAATGGATGGTGCGTTGCGAGCGCCGCGTTGCGTCCATCATGCGCCATCATCTCTTTTTCTATTCAGCGCCATTAGCCTCCATCATCCCGTTAATCTGGCGATGCGGACGGCGCAATTTAGCTATTAATAGCACCAACGAGAAGGAAGCGCGCCATTCACGTGTGCGCTTCCTTGTTGGCGCTATTAATAGCTAAATTGCGCCGTCCGCATCGCCAGATTAACGGGATGATGGAGGCTAATGGCGCTGAATAGAAAAAAGAGATGATGGCGCATGGTGGACGTAACGCGCACACCTGGGCGTGGGGGGTTTGGGGGTATGCACCCCCCAGAAACCAAAATACCCCCCCAGAAATCAAAATACCCCCAACCAGAATTTAACTTTTGAATTTTTTTTCGTTTTTTTCGCAATTTTTTGATGCCAATGGATAGTGCTTGATGAGAAACGTCGAAAAATGGTGTTTTTATCGCCATACCAACCATTTGTAAGGTCATTTTTTGACCTTCAAAAAATCTTGCACCCCCCGAAATTTCTTGCTGCCCACATATGGTAACGCGGCGCTCGCGATGCACCATCCATTATAATTCTGAGGGTGATGGCGCGTCATCTTTCATGGCGACCACTGTATTGGTAAGACCGCGTTCCTTTTTTAGCACTTTTAGCCCATTTTGCCTGCACTCCAGCCGTGAAATTTTCATTTTTTCACATCACTTTCAGACAATTTTGGGCGTTTTTTAGGTATGTTCTCTATCATAAAATCGAATAATCAATAAGCTAGTTTTATAGAACTGATGGCCCCAAATTTTGTTGCAAGTGAGTTGAAGTTGAAATGAAAATATTGAACAGTTGCGATATATTCAAGCCGATGTTATCCGCTTTTCAAAATTCGTTAATCTATTTTTGCTCGCTGTTTATCACAGAGACGGGACAAAATCTCGAAAAAACCTGAAATTCACTAAGTTTTGGATTTTGGGGTTAACCTCCCACGTCTCTGCGTGATTACATGCCGAACAGAAGCGATTCGAATTCAATGGCGAGTATAGTCGCTAAGAAGGTAGCTCTGATCCAATAATTCAGTAAGGAGGAGGGTTATGTGGTGATACTTTTCGAAAACTACAGGAATGATTCTATATCTGGATTATTCCCTTATTATTAAAGAGAAATGATCAATCGGCAAGAAAACATACGGCGATTTGGCATGAATGGTCCCGAAAAAATCTGATCATTCAGCACTTACGTATAATGCTAATAGACAATATAATCCTAAACTTCGAAATTCAAACCTGGTCTTGAAGACATGTTCTAGAGCACCCCCAAGATCCTAAAACGAAAATTTCAATATAGATGGGCAGCAGGCAAATTCTGGAGGATCTGAGTGGTGAAAAACTGGCTTGGCTAAATCTAAAAAAATAACAAAAATTCAATTCTAGGGGTGTGGAGGGTCAGCCGGCTTTTCAGGGAGCCTATACGTACCAAAATTTCCTCCCCAATGCCCACGTGTGATGTCACAACTTCAACACGTCAACATTCGAGGCGACATAGAAAATTAGTTAAAAAAGTGAAAAAAGTCAGAGCAAATGAGCGAAAAGACGAATAAACGGTATCAAACACCTGTCCATAACTCCACCCGAATCGCCAGACCGACCCCTATTCGGCGCCAGGGCGTCGATTTCGTCGAAGAATATGACGCAAGGTGCTGCATCCCTGGCTTTGGCGAATAAATCCCTCACGTTACGCTCGCTCTGACCGACATACATATTCAGTAGTTCGGGTCCTTTGACACTACAAATTTTGTTTACATTTTAAGGTTTATTTCAAAAAGTTACAAGTTTACCTACATTCATCAACCTACAGCTCGTATAAGTTTGCTCAGTCACTCTAGATCATAGCATACAAAGAACACAAAATATCAAGAATTTGAAAGGGAGAACTTTTAATCACCACACATGCTATTTATAAAAATTCCGTCAATATCTTAAAAACAACTGAAAAATGGCCGCTTTTTGATCTAACATTAGATAAATATTGAATTTTTTTATCTAAAATCCAGAGAAAACGCCGTTTTTCTTTAAAAATGAGAAGAAACAAAAACAAAAATTCTTTAATAAAAAAGCTCTTATAAATCTCAAGATTTCAAAGCGTTAAAACGGGTTGGGTCGAATACACTTAGTTTTGCAGATCCTAGCAGGTTACGTACTGAAGTTAAAACGCTTCAACTTCCCAATCACTAAACAAGCCGATATCGATAATCAGAAACATACAATATGTTTGTTAACCTAGCGGTAGGAATAAAAGATTTTGGATAATGGTTATTAAGTAACTCCATTGGCACATAAAGGCCCTTTTTAGCTGACTCATTGAATGATTGCATTTTCTCAACAAGTGTACTCGTACTAAGGTATTTGAATCGGTTATATTCATTCAATGAATAAAGCTACTTTTTGCTGAAACAGAGGCACTGGAACACCTTTCAGGATAAGTCAGTTAAAAAGTGGAAAGCGAAAATTTTGAGCACATAGATATCGAGCATCGACCTACATATGTTTATACAAATTATACGTAGGCTTTCAAACCATCCATGCACATAAGCGCACAAAACACACACGAATTGTTACTTGGTGACATTTAAATTAGTGCGACATAAAGATTATATGTAAAAAGATTGAAAAATTGTAGTTTTCATTTGCATCACGCATGGTCAAAATGATGACACTTTTTACAACCTTTTAATTATGCAAAAAAATTTCGAAAAATTCGATGAGCTAAATGCACAGAGCATGTTACTTCAAGAAGAGCGGCTTTTGCAAGCTAATCCAACGAACTTTTCGAAAGATAAACTAGTTTTTGGTGAATCAATTTATGTAAATATTATTGCATTCGTAGTGTTTATTGATTTGTTATACATAAACAGTTATAATTTTTTATTTTTAAACGCCCTCACCTCATGGCGCGACCACATTTCCTTCAATAAAAACACACGCTTTCTGGGGTTCAAAAAATTTTCAGACGGTCTAAAAATTGATGGTAATGTACAAAAAACATAGCTTCCGACGTTTTCAACATTTATCAATTCACTGACATCAACAAATGGCGAAAAAATGAGAAAAAACAATAAAAGGGAATTATAAAGGGTCAAACCAATTCAGCGGGGGTCTACCTAAGAGTGTGCGGCTAACCACCTAATCTTATGTATATACTGTCAAACTCTCATAAATTTAGAAGTTTACCTGATAAAATTTAGATTGCATTCGCTGGCTACTGCCTTGGCTAATAATGTTTTGCCACATCCAGGTGGACCGTATAATAAAATGCCTAAAAATTGAACTCTTCAGATATATAAATTATGATCTTCTGAAGTGATTATTCAGATTTTGAGACTTGATACATATTTTATACGTGAACCCAAATGGCCTCTTATTAGGAATAAATAGGAAAAATCTATGTTAGGAAAAGAAGACAATCAGTTTTATAGTGATTTTCATTTTTATTTTTATCGGCTATTTAGTCAATTTGTCTTCAATAATTACACTATTTCGTCCGCGATGCTTTTAGGTATTAAAAAGGCGTTACATATGTACATACTTCCTTTTTCAGTTTGCTTTTCTCAATCCTTTGATAAGTAATAAATCAGCTCGCTAATAGCAACTTTTCCAAAACTTACTCATTTTTCTGCACAATCATCGGATGCATTTTTCTGGCTAGGAAATTCTAGCGAAATGGAGAAAAGAGGAAAAACGAACGAAAATTAAAAGCGTTTTTCAAGTGTTCGAAATGGACCAGAAACTGGGAATTAAGGCAGTTCTTTTTACACTATCATGACACTTTTACCAATTTTTTGTCACTTTCTTCAGCTCTAGCTCAAAAAAACCTGCCAACTGAGCAGAAACGTATGAGTAAGCATCCTGCGTAAGTACCTCGATCGCCTTAAACCACCGCCGAATGTATCGGGATGCTCAATAGCCAAATGTATCGTATCAAATATGACTTTCTTCACTTCGGCAAGCCCTCCGACATCTTCCCAATGAACATCAGGCATCTTAATCGAAGAAGCAAATGGAATAAGAACATAAGACATGTAGCAACAACTGTACCTAGGCGTGGGGGTTTGGGGTATGTACCCCCCCACAAGCCAAAAACCAAAATACCCCCTGAATTCAATTTTTGAATTATTTTTTTGTTTTTTTCGCAATTTTTTGATGTCAATAGATAGTTCCCGATGAGAAACGTTTAAAAATGGTGTTTTTCGCCATACCAACTATTTTTGAGGCGATTTTTGACCTATGAAAAAATCTTGCACCCCACCCCAGAACTTTGGTGCCGCCCACCTATGGTAACAACCGCAAATGTCAAATGAGGAGAAACGGTTAGATTTAGGTGAGAAAGGTGAACTTCTAAAATTTGAAATCAATTGGAAAAATGCCAAATATACGCTCATTCAAAACTGGGAACAATTCTTTAATAAGAACAATGAGACGTATCCAGAACAAGACAAAAATCTATTTTCAGGAGATATAAAGCCTTTTGGAGATCATTCGTACAAATACAAAGGATGCATGTCTTTTGGGTATGAAAACGATAAAAATGCCGGAGTTCCGACGCGACGACAGGTTCAGTACTTTTATGTTCAATTCGCTAATACATGTAGCTTAGGGTCAACTGATGCTCATTGGAAACTACGAATTCGATTTGAACAAGGTAAAAACAAAAATTATTTCGCGTCACTTTCACGATTTTCTGTTTGTCAAAGCTAATTAGGCCTCAAAAATGGGTTTTGAATAGTAATAATTGGATATTTTACGGAACTAAAGAGCATGTTTTGAAAGAACACAATGAACAATTAAATTTTTAGGCCCAAAGAAGACAGTTTCGAAAATGTTTTTGCGTTGATCTGACCCTAAGGATTCCCATGTCACGCATACTCGTATGCATAATGATAGGGATCTCCTGACCAGCAGCATAATTGCAAAAACATCTGACCACATCAATCGGATGCTTGTCTGACTTAATTGAAAGCAGAACGATTTGAATTTATTATAAAAGCAGAAAAATCGAAAATGTAGGTATTTTTTGAGTTCTGTATAAGCACCACCCACATACATTCACACGGCTAAAAGTTCTGAGAAGAGGGTAAACCAAAATTTCCGTGGGATAAGGGGTAAATAAGCACTTAGTTTTGTCATTTAGTTTAAAATTTTAATACTTTATTTGTTGTATTTCATAATTCATAAATTTTTGTGCTTAAATTTGCGTGATAAAATCACAATAAGGGCGATGGAATGACCTATAACATTGAACATATACTAAATATTGGACGGAAAGTGTTCTTTTGAATAAATTAAAGAATTTACGCTTTTTTCACTGTGCGAGCAATAAATTTTGGTACAGAATGACCTGAGAGGGGCATGCTTTTCAAAAGTCCTGGTAGGGGGATACCTCAGTGTGCACGTGTGATCACAATATAAGCATGTCACGGCTCAAATCAAAATTTTGGGTGGGTGAGGGTCCCGGGCTATTTTTTAGGGGGAGGGGGTAGATAACCCCCGATTTTCGGCCAAAAACAGCTTAACACGGCCAAAAAATTTCTTTTTTAAATCGGAAGTGGGGGTCAAAACTTTTCTGGCTTCGAGGAGATGAGGGGACTGCCAACTTTTAGAGGGGGTCCTTCATCCCCCTGTTAGATGTATGGTGATGATCACCCCGCTATCAATCGATTTTTCCGTGAAAAACTACACGTCTTATCCACTGTTATAAAAGATTACAGTAAACCATTCGTCACCTACCATCGGAGTTCCGAGCGCAGTGGAAAAATCGGCTTTTAGCGAATCAAGAGCTTTATCAAGATCATTCTGAAGGACCTTATAGCCAAAAATATTCAAAATGCGACGTTTCGTATCAATATCCTCGTTCCTAAACCCGCAAACTAAGATATACATACATAAACGCGAGTTTAACGCATTATCAGCCAATTGAAAAAGTGAAATTTTGAGAAAGTGATCTTGCCTATGAAGAAGAGCACATGGTGTGACAAACTTAACCTGTGCAAAAATCGTATCGCATTAATAATTACAGTAACAATTTATTTATTCATTTACCATTCCTTTTCACATTAATAACATTTTTTCTTCATTCTACAATGTCTTCCTATTCTGAATACTTATTATTGCATTCCGTGAAAAAGTAGTTGAATCCAAAAATTGAATCTAAAAAAATCAAAAATCTTTAAAATGTATTCCTATTAGCACCCTGCGACCTATGAGTTTATACATGCATTTACGTTAGTCCTGCAATTCATCTAGCCAACTGCATAACAGTGTTTTTTTGTACAAGGTCCCTTTGTACATGTACAGAGGTGGTCCCCAAAAGTCTTTGTACATTTTGTACATGCAAATTTTTGGGTACTATTATAAGGTATAGTAGCGTCTTCGGTGTTGTAAAACAGGGTTTTTCGACCTTTGCTAGTGCTATTTAGCCAACTTCTGGGTTTCTGATAACGAAAAATACTGAAAATTGTCTCAAAACGGCGCGAAGCGCCGAATTGACATTTTTTTCGAAATGCAATTTCTGCAATTATAAAGAGATATAAAACAAACAATTACTCATTTGGGCGCTGAGCGCTGGAAATTTTTTGTGGATTTTAGACTTTTTTTACAGTTTTTTCTCCCCAAAAATCTTTGTACATGTACAAAGAGGGTTCCGAAAAGTCTTTGTACATCAAAAAAATTTTTTGCCGAATACAAAAAAATCGTGCTGCATGATACTATTTATTTTACGGCTTCTTTTTGTAAGTAGCTGAATCAAAATTCTTGTTATACGTAGAATATTCCTTAACAAAGAACGCAAAAAATTTAAAAAATAAAAGTGCCAACCTGAAATTTTCGTAGAGTCTACGAACGGCCGAACTTTTAGCTTCCGCAAAAAGCTGGTAAATGTCCGCCAGAACGAAACCCTGGAAAAATCGAAAAATCAAACAACGGTACAAAGAGGCGTTCAATATTGTAATACACATAATCATATATGTAAGGACTCAAAATTCTGGGTGGGGATCTCCAGGCATTAAGGGGAGGGAGGTAGTAATGATTATAATTTTCGGTCAGAAATGGCAAAAAAATCATTTAATATGGTCACAAAACTCAACTTTTCGCCAAACATCGATTCTGACTCTGGGTGATGGAGGAAGACCAACCTTGAGTGGGGATCCCCCCTTTCCCGTTACAAGTGTGCACATTGTATAAAACATGTACTTAATATCATATACATATGTGTCAGTTACAAAGTGTCTTTTTTAGGCTAAAACGATGGATTCACGTCAAAAACAGTGTTTTTTGACGTTTCATACAATGCTCGTTCCTTTTTAGAACATAAGAATATAAGGAATCTCGAAAAGATTTTGATAAGATCGAGAAAATTAAACAAAATATAGCCAAAAAATGTGTATATGTCGCGAAGCGCCGAAAGTTTGATATGCACTTTTGAGCCAAAAATGAGTTAAACACGCTCAAAAAGGCAAACTTTTGACAATTTTTACGAAAAATCGACAATTATGGGGGAGGTGACAAACCTCCTAAGAACACGTATGGTCAATTATATAATTTAATATAAACCAGTAATATCTAATATGATTAATTAGATGCTAGAAAACAGTAAGGGCTCACTGAAGTTCTCTTGACTAAGTCGCTTAGATTAATTGAGTCATCTGACAGACTTTTGTCTCTTTTGATAAATGACTGTAGAACGCTGCCTCTTCTTCGTTCGTCCAACGGCTAAGGAGGAAAAGAGTAAAAGAAAGGCCGAAATGAAATAGCATTTGCTGCATAATTTAAGTCGTTTGAGAGCTTTTTGACTTCGAGATACTGATATAGGTCCTGAATAACAGCTAGACTCGAGTCTCGTTTTAGAAAGTTTTTCATTTTTTTCTAACCTCTTTCATACAGTGCTCGCCATGAAAAATAACGCACCATCATTATCAGAAGAATGTTAGATGAGGCGTCGCGAGCGCCGCGTTTTGTCCATTATACTTTATAAACTTGTTTTTTATTATAGTATATTTTCCCATATCATGCCGCTAATGCGACGACGAATAAATCTATTAATAGCGTCAATAAAAAGGAAGCGCGCACATGAATTCCGCGCGCTTCCTTTACGCTAATGCTATCAATAGCTAACTTGCTCCGTCTGCGTCGCCGCCTTAGCGGCATGATACAAGATAATATACCGTAATCAAAAAGAATAAGTTGATAGAGAATAATGGACAAAACGCGGCGCTGGCGACGCACCATCTATTATGAATTTGACAATGATGGTGCGTCAACTTTAATAGCGAGCACTGTACATACTCGTAATAAGGTAGCATAATGCAAATATTATGATTGTAATCTGCTGCACATGCATAGCTAAAAATTCAAAAATACTGATTTTTCTATGCACTCAGAATATGGCCATTATATCAATACTAAAACACGAACTTCATTAAATGCTATTAAATTTTATAAAGTGGCAAGAGTGATTTACGATTTTATGTATTTTTTAGATTTTCGAATAAAATCATCAATCATATTTTTATTTTTCCTTACAGCGTTCAAATCAAACCTCAGCTAAATTCCGGCCGTAATATACATACGTAATAATTCAAATTTATCGAATATATGATCATTTGTTAGCAAAAACATATTTTGAAATTTTCGATAAGAAAGCTAATAGAAAAGAGAAATTTTTTTATTGAAACTCAAAACCAACATATATAAACGATTGAGAAAACTTTAACTAAAGATGATAGAGTGCTTAGAATATGTATGCAAGAGTGATTTAACGTGGTTTCCTGAACAGGGCGGTCAGGTTTGCATGAAAGAATGTCTCACATTCATGCATACTACGCGCAAACCGCACCTATACAGGATTAGCTGTACGGAACGGATCACCAATACTATGCTCACTCGAGGACTGTTTGGGGCGTGAAAATAGAACAGTTTTAGTTTTCATACTCTAAAACTATGCATATATTTCAAAAATAATTTATACTACATTTAAAGTTCATTTTCTAACTCGATGCATGATGTTGTTCGAGGACCAAACGTCCTTATCGCAGTAATACGATTTTTTCATTACCCGACAGACGAAGTATCATTGTAGGCCGTCAGTCGAGCAATGAAAAAAATCATAAATTCCAGTAATGAGAATCCAATTGAATGCAGATACCGGATAATTTTGCAATTAAAAAACGACAGCTTTTGCATTGCTCAAATTCAATGTACATTGTACTGTTTTGTTGCCGAATTCGGGAAAGATTGCAAAGAAACGTAAGTAAAGTATAACACGAAATGCTGAAAGTCAGAAAGTTTTATTATGAAAGTTCCTCTATTTTCAGCATTCACTTATTTATTCAAAAAAAGCTTGACGGCTACGGGGAGAGCGGCTGCTGTTTATCCCGTCTGTCTATCTTTGAATATAACATTGATTAGAAGCAAACATCGCGCATTCATCATTCTTAGATAAAAAAAGAAAAAGGCGTGACTTATATATGTATTGAAGAAAGACTTCTAAATTTTTTGATAAAAGGCCTTACAATTTTAAGCTAAAAATTAATTATCTAAAAGCGGTTTTTTAAATTTTAACATCATCCCCATGAATGACTAAAATTTTGCATATGCATAATCGGTGATCTTAAGAAGGAATTAGAAGTTTACCTATGTATTTTTTAGGTTAAAAATGTCGAAAACACATTTGAAAATCTTCAAGGAAGCAAGTTTTTACTTAAAAATCGAGGAAGGGTGAAAGAAGTAACTTTTTTCGAGACAGAGGGCGGCAAGCTCAGGACTATGGAAAAATTATCCCTGATTTATATAAAGTATCATGTGAATATTTTTTGCAAGTAAATGAGCAGGTACCTAAAAAAAGAAAGTTTACTTCGATTTTGAAGTGAAATGAGAACAGCTGAATTATGCCCTGAGATAAAATATGCGGACTGGAGGTCAGTGCAATTAGGACCACTGGTTGGCAAGTGGCTTTTTCTTTTAACCCTAGCTCATCATCGCCGCACGACTGATCGCGTTTCCTGTGTCTTAATTTTTTGATGCAAGCAATGAATGCTGCTATGACTCGAGGATCTATGAAAAACATGGAAATGAAATTGTTTCGAAAACCAGAAAAAGACTCATTAGAAAAATAAGTAATTTTGAGAAAAATTTAATAAAATTCATATTTTGATTATATTGCATAAAGTGTTTAAAACTTTGATTAGAACCATATTAACAATCAAAACGGGAAAAATGCAACGCGTATGCACAACAAGGCGACAAGTTACTGCACTTTATCCAGCTTGATGGCAGAGCTAACAAATAGTTCGTAAAATATATTTACATAGAAAACAATAGTTCATCGTCTGATCAACTGCAATATTGAGGATTTGCTGAATCTACCAATCACCTTGTTTTACATGATTACAGTTTTATTTTTCCTAATTTTTTATCAAAAATTTGCCACTATAACAATTTATAGCCGAATATATGTCGTCAAAAGTTTTAAACTTAAAGGTCACATATGGCCCACATATTTCATCTACTGTGCACGCGCTAGCTATACATTAGAATTTTTAAGAAAAATGCTCTTCATATGCCTAAAGGGTAATAAATTTCGTGCTAAACTCTCGAGAATCTAGCATTGCAAGCATACATGTAACGACTCGAAATTTTGGGTGGGGGATCCCCGGCCATTTTAGGCGTGGGGCATGACCTCCAATATTTGGCCAAAAAACAAAAAACGGCCAAAAATCGCTACTTTCCCTAAAAAAATCGGGGGAGGGGGTCAAAAATTTTCTGACTTTGAGGGGATGGGGGACGACCAACTTTGGGTAGGGAACCCCCACTCCCTGTTACATACTACATATGATTGCAAGCAAGATTATCGTTGAAATAATTAAAATCTGCGTAGAACAGTCGAACTATCGCGAAAAGTTTTGAATATCAAGTGTTAAAAATAAAAAGTCGAGATTTCTTAAACCCAACTTTAGGGCCGAAAGGTAAATCTTTCATGTCTTTTGTGAGTGTTTTTGATCGAGATTAGAAGGTAATTTACCCTCCCGAAAAACGGCTGCCCTACCAGTCCATTGAGCCCCATTATGTTGAGCTGTTCCATATATCTACGCATCAGCGTTTTTTAGCACGGACCCCCATTAGCATTGGTGATAATGAAAATTTTTTTATTAGCAAGGGATGGCTTACATTAGCACGCTAATTTTTTATTTGTATAATGGTGTCAGCGATGCATGTCTTTTTCTTTTTTAATACAGCGGTTTTTGCATGTACAACTAGTTCTGAATAAATCGGAAAAGTCATGCTAAATCACAATTACTGGCTTCCTAAAAGCCCAATGAACTAAGGACTCAGGCAGGAAGCTAGCACGATTACAACATCATAAATGATAATGCGATTGTCAGATACTAATTTAATTTGGCAACAAACGCCACTGCGCTTATGAACTGAATCATAAAAGAATGTAAAAAAAAACTAAATTGGCTTCCAAACAACAGAAAACAGTGCGAGCTTGTCACAAAGTAATTATTTTGTGCTAGAAATCTTCAAACAAATAGACGACATAAATGCATAATCCTTTCGATTGCACGAAGATTAATCTCGTAGAGTGTTGAAATCGCGCGCTAGATGCTAAATAAACAGTAATTATGATGATGCATAAATTTCTTAAGGATTTTTGCTGAAAAATACGTTAAAATTACTATATTTTCACACAAATAGGTCTTATTATCCGTTAGCACGTCGTACTAATGGGCAAAAGTTTCATAAGCACGAGGCGACTTTTATTAGCGTGGTGCTAAAAAACCGTGGTACGCATTTGCACACTATATCTGCGATCCAAAATAGATGGCCACCTGATTTCCAAAAAATTAAAATGCATTCTTATCTGCTTACACCTGTTACCAATGGTACCCTTCCAGCTGACAAAACTCACTAACCATATTCTTCCGATTGCGCGTCTTTTCCAAGTATGTCCACGTGTCTGAGGCAAAATAATACAGGCACGAACTTTGACGCTAAAGAAAGGAAAAGGAAACTGAGCGCATTAGTTCATAAATACAGGTACTCATCTACGTTTAAAACGGAGGGATTTATCGATACTATGGTCTATGATAAAACCAGCAAAAAACAAGATTTTGAAAATTGAATTTAGAACAAGAATTTAGAAGGAAGGGGAAATATCAATTGGATGAAGAGAAGGTCGAACTTAGATGGAATGATCTGTGCTACTTATAAGTATGCAAAGAAAGCCCGGATTAACTTAAACCAAGCATGCATACCAGTGTTTTTTGTGCTCATCAGAGATTTTCCCCGATGTGCAAAGACTTTTTGAGACCGTCTTTGTACATGTACAAATATTTTTGGGAAGACAACAACTGCAAAAAAAGGCCTGAAATTCGCAAAAATTCTCGGCGCTTCGTGCCGAAATGAGTAATCGTATGTTCTATATATCTTAATAATGGCAGAAATTGCATTTCAGAAGGAAAAATGTCGAATTGTTTTAGCGCTTCGCGCCGTTTTAAGACGATTCCTATTGATTTTTGCCCTCAGAGACCCAGAAATTAGCTAAAATACACTACCAAAAGTCGAACAACTCTGCTTTTACCACACTAAAATCGCTACTGTACCATATTATAGCACCCAAAAATTTGTGTGTACAAAATGAACAAAGATTTTTGGGAAGACAAAAACTTTGTAAAAAGGTGTAAAATTCCGAAAATTTTCGGCGCTCAGCGCCGAAATGAGTAATTGTTTGCCCTATATATCTCTAAAATGGCAGGATTTGCATTTAGAATGGAAAAATGTCAAACTTTTAAGCGCTTCGCGCCGTTTTGAGACAATTTTTAGTAATTTTTGGCGTCAAAAACCCATAAATTAGCTAAAATACACTACCAAAGATCGAAAACCCTGTTTTACCACACTGAAAATCGCTACTTTACTATCTTTATAGTACACAAAAATTTGCATGTATAAAATATACAAAGACTTTTGGGGACCATCTTCGTACATGTACAAACGCGACCTTGTACAAAAAAAAAACACGGATGCATACCCTTCGAAAAGGCGTGCTTTATTTTTGCTTCGGATGTGCCGAGATTTCGGACCATAAATCGTGGCAATCAACCTGAAAGGAGAAAATTCGGAGTATTAGCATGCATGAACTTAGGGGTTTCATTTTCACCCCACCCACAGAATTCGCGATTGTCCGCAAAATGCGTAGCGAAGCTGTCGTTTTAAGCGTAAAGTGGTCGATTATTCCAAAAGCGTCAGATTTTCAGCGCAATATCGCACTTTTTGACTAGATTTTGTTCAATTCTAATTTTCTGATAGTTTTTCAAATTTCTTTATTGTCTTTACATTCTAGACAGATAGAACATCATCAGAAACGCGAAAAATTGTGTTCTTGACGCGTATCCGCTCTTTCTGAACCAAAAACGCACTTTAGAAAAATTTCTCTAGTTTCACCCCTCTCGAGAATTCTCATGCTGCATATTTCTGATTATGAACATAATTCAGGTCACTGTTTAGTACTAATTATAAAAACCATAAATTTAGATAATTAGCAATAGCGAGATACATACACTATTAGGAAAACCTCGTGAATAATAATCTCTGCTGCTGCATACGCATAATCCCTTGAGCAGTCTAGACGAGAATATTTAGTTTCTTTTTGTTTCAAAAAGTTCGTATGCTCACAATTTGCAGCGCATTTACTCATATTTTAATGTTACTTTATTGTCCTACAAATTAACAATTTGCATAATTCAGCTGCAAGGAAATATGTACTTCAAACTACGAAAATTAAATCGCTTTTTAGAGTTGATGTGAGCAGACCCGTATCCAGGATTTTATTTGAGAGAGCAGAAAAGTTTTGAGGCCAGATATCTCGAGAATTATTAGGAGATAGGCGAAAATAAAGGCAGTTTGGAGCCAGTGATCTGGACCGAGGCCTCGGCCTCGGCCTCGGCAATCCTCGGCTGTTTTTTTTTGGAGCCTCGGCCTCGGCGCCGAGGGCGAAGCTGAAAAGTGCCGAGGCGCCGAGGGTTAAGATCAAATTTGAATAAGTTTAATATATCCGTTGAATATTAACTATTTAGAAGGCATCTGCAGTACACAGGCTATTTTTTACCTATATACTTTTCTTATGGTTTTAGTCGCATACCCAGTTACACCAAGTGGCATACAGCAAAGTGCCAATTTATTATTCATGTGATGACTAAGTTTTAATTCTCATGCTCGCTACAAGGATCGGAGACACACATTCCCAAAGGGGGTGAGGGAGGTTGTTACCCTCCTCTCCGGGGTACAAGACTCAAGTCACTCTCAAACGATTTTTGGTGAAAAACCTTCTGAATAATTTTTTGAAGTTAATTTTTACTATCGCAAAAGTGCAGCTAACTATTAGGAATTTCACGAAGTGATACAGTATTTTTGAATGTAAGCAAGAGTGAATAGACTAACTATCACCATAAAACATGCATGCGACAGCTCAAAAATTTTCGGGAGGGGCTCCTCGGCAAGCATGTAACGGCTTGAAATTTTCGGGTAGGGGTCCCTGGCCATTTTTAGAAGGAGAGGGGGGTTAGCGACTCTGACTTTATGTCAAAAATGGCAAAGCACCCAAAAGTAGCCAACTAAGCGCAAATTTTCGCCAAAAAATGGGGAGTGATGGGTCAAAAATTTTCTGACGTTGAAGGGAAGGGTGTGGGGGAGGACGTCCAACCCTGGGTGGATGAGGAATTCCACACCCCCCCCCCCTTTACACGTATGGTTTTCGGCCATTTTTATGGGAGGGGGTTGAATGATCACAGAATTTTCGGGCCGAAAATCGCGAAAAATGCACCTAAAAATGGCCAATAAATGCAGGTTTTGCCAAAAATCGAATTTCCGGCTCGTGCATTTTTTGGAGCCATTTTTATACAATGTTAAAAATACTATCTTTGGACAAAGTGATATTAATTATATCGTTTTTCAGTATATTTTAGGAGATTTCAAAAAATTTCCGGCGCTTCGCGCAAAATATCACAATATACGGTATTCAGATTGAAGCAGGGGAAATAAACACTCCAAAATCAATTTTTGTGTAATCTAGGCATCTTTTATGCAGATTCTAAATATCTTTTCTATCTATTTATAACTGTTTTTAAAAATTTTATGCAACATAAGTACTATTTAATAACTTCTGCAACTTTTTTGCCGTTCAAAGATAAAATTGACTAATTTATCCTGCAAGTGTTGCATTGGATTTCTAAGCACAGTAGTGCTTATTACAAGATTTAATTGGCATATTACAATATTCTGTAATATTTCTGATTTTGTAGTACAAGTTCCTTATAGCTTTCTCAGTCGAGTTTTATGTGTAAATATCATCAAAAGCTGATAAAATTTCTAGTGCTTCGCGCCGAACTAATGTTATCTCTAAATTCAAGCCGAATTATCACATTTAGGGCCACGGTTTTTTGTATTCGGCAGAGATTTTTTCATAATGTACGGAATCTTTTTCAGGACCGTCTTTGCACATGCACAACGATTTTTGGAGAGACAAAAACTGTCAAAAAGGTGTAAAATTTCCGGAAATTTTCGGCGCATCAGTAATTGTCTGTCCTGTATATCTTTAAAATAATAGGATTTGCATTTAGAATGGAAGAATGTCAAATATTCAAGAAACCCGAGGAATTGTATTATGCTAAGATACACTACCAAAGGTCGAAAAACCCTGTTTTACCACAATAAATCGCTACTGTACCATACTATAATAGTACACAAAAATTTGCATGTACAAAATGTTCAAAGACTTCTGGATTACCATCTTTGTACACGTAAAAAGGTATCTTGCACAAAAAACACTGTTTAGGACTGCATGCCGGTTGCAGGTCACACACTGGCAGTATGTAAAAATGTTTATGTTTAAAAACATATTTATATAAAATATCTACAAAAATTTGTTCGCTCATACAAAGACACTACTTAATTTACTGGTCCCCCATTTTGGGATTTCACCCTTCCCTCAACTCTGGACCCTGGGAAACTATGATCGGAAAGTACAGAGCAGTTTCCGTCATATTACCTGCCACACCAGAATTGGATGACCGCAAAAGCGTGTTTAAACATGCATTACTGCAAAAGCGAGCACAACAATGGCTACAGTTCTGTCTTTACTTAGCTTATTTCGTTTGTTCGTTTATTTCTTCGACACTGTTTTCTTATTTATAGTAATAAAAGTTTTTAAGTGCTTGTTCAGCCATATTTTTTATCAACTATTCCAAGTCTTCATCAATGGCAATTTGTTAAATTAAGTATGCTTTCATGCTGCTGACTTTATTCAATAAATCCTTCACACATTTAATCTACTATTATTGAAAATAAAAAGTGTTTAATATTACGATTATTCTCTGAGCCATGCGCATACAAAATATTCTAAGAGTACTATTTATGGGTATAGGTATATAAGCTTGACCCTCGGCATTACCCTCGGCCTCGGCCGGGGCAAGGATTTTAAGTCGCCCGGCCTCGGCCGAGGCCGAGGGTCCAAAAAGTACCCTCGGTCCGATCACTGTTTGGAGCGTATCTCGGCAAGCTCTATACGATAGTGAAGAAGAATTTCAAAAAAATCTACAAATTTTTCATGTTAGTTCATATTAATATACAGCAGATTTAGCATTTAAGCTGATTTCTCATCACTAAATCGATGCATTATTTTTTATCTATTACCTTTGTATTTGATCATTGTGCTTTACAGAGAAAAACCATTCAGATGATGAATAATTTGGCGCGAAGCGCTTAAAAAATTGACATATTCTGCTTGTCAAGCTCAAATTTGAAGCGGTTTGGAGCGGGCTAAAAGACAAGAAACATACATAAACAATAAATACGGCGTGAAGCGCCACAAAATTTCATGTTTTCCATGTCATAACTCAAATTTGAGCTGTTTTGAGATAAGCTAGACGGCAAAAACTATGAGCTGAACAATATATCCGGCGCACAGCGGCGGAATAAGTTGACATTCTCTCTGTCTCAATCAGATTTGAGCGATCATTAGCGGTTTAGAATAACAAAACTATACATAAACAATAAATCCGGCGCGAAGCGCCGAAAAATTTGGAGTTTACTAGCTCAAAAGTACGCTAAAAACCTGTTTTGGCAGTGTTTCAGACGCGCTTCTCCAATTTTCAATCTTTCCCTTTTGAAGGACCCTTGAAAGGAACAGAAATTTTTTATCATTCTAGAAGGGAGTCCGGCCTCCCCCGCTTCCCCTGAATACGGGCCTGGATGTGAGTGATGTAGAGTAACAGATGGAGGCAGAAGGCTCACTTCAAAGTAGTGTAAGTTATTATAAGCCGAAATCGCCTGGCAAAAGCCGCTTTACCGCAACCGGGTTGGCCAGATAACAATATTGTCAACAACGGAGATCTGTATTTACATAAAATTAATAAGAACCAATTTGAATTCATTTATTTGATATGTTACGCAAGCACGATACGGATGCATGTTTTTATTCGCTCAACTGCAGTTGTCTCCACACATGTAAAGCATGGGAATTCTGGGGTCCAGGCCCAAAAAATTTTTAAAAAAATGCCTTTTCAGGGCTAGAAACGATGGGTACATGTCGAAAACACTGTTTTTGACCTTTCAGACAATGCTCGTTCCTTCTAAAACATAAACATGTAAATATAGTCAAAAAATGTGTATATGGCGTGAAGCGCCGAAAATTTGAGATTTTTGAGCCAAAATGAGCTAAAACGCTTAAAAAAGCACACTCTTTACTACTTTTACGAAAAATCGACAATTCTGTGGACGGTCGCAAGCATTTTGCGACCGTCCACAAAATGTCAACGTTTTAGCTCATTTTTAATAAAAATGCAGAATTTTGCGCTCACGCCGCTATACATTTTTTGACTATATTTACATGTTTATGTTTTAAGAGGAACGGCATTGTGGGCCAGTGTTTTTGACATGTACCCCTCTAGCAAAAGGCATTTTTCAAAGTTTTTTAGTTTGGACCCCGGAAATTCCCGTACGTGGAGTTGCATTGGCTGAGCCATGCATCCGCCGTAAAATTAGCACGCGTAGCGGGCCTCTGGCAACCCGAATTGCGGTAAGCGGCACAATGCGCGGCCTAGCAGCACCCGTCTGTTTCTCTACATCCCTCACATCAGGCGCCCGTATTCAGGAGCCTTCTAAATTGGAAAATTTCTGTTCCTTCAAGGGTCGCTCAAAAGGGAAAATTGAAAGTTGGAGAAGCATGCAAGCGCTGCAGCGCGGGGCGCAACGCCCTTTGAGCTGAGTAAACTCCGATTTTCCGGCGCTTCGCGCCAATTCTGTATGTGATGACTAAACCGCTAATAATCGCTCAGGGCGGACGAAATGTCAACTTATTCCACTAGCTGTGTATATCTCTTCGTATAATTTGCCGTCTATACCTCAAAACAGCTCAAATTCGAGTTATGATATGGAAAACATGGGCCCTCTGGCGCTTTTCATCGAAGCGTAACATTTTTGTCTTTTAGCAAAAACAAAATTGGCTTATTAAATATGTCAATTTACAAGCGCTTCGCGCCATCATCTCTGAATAGTTTCACAAGCCACAATCGTAAGCTCTAAAGGTAAATAAAAAATAATGCATCGATATGATGAAATCCTTAAATATCTTCGTCTACTGTATTAATATGAACTAACATTAAAGAAATTTAGCCAGATTTTCTTGAAATTCTTCTTCACTATCGACATGGAAACTCGCTGAAAACCAACGTCGGACCGAAGAGTACACCGGCTCGAAGACGACAATCTGAGGCCGGAGCCAAACGGAGCCGGCCTTCTTAGAGGTCAACAACAAATGGTACTCTTAGAATATTTTGTATGCGCGTAATTTAGAGAATAATCGTAATATTAAACGCACTTTTTTATTTTCAATAATAGTAGATTAAATATTATTGAAGGATTTATTGAATAAAAGTCAGCAGCATGGCACAGCTAATTTAACAAATTGCCGTTGATGAAGACATGGAAAAGTTGATATGGCTGAACAAGCACTTAAAAAAACTTTATTACTATAAATAAAGAAACGGTGTCGAAAAATAAAACAACAAACGAAACAAACAAGTGAACTGTAGTATTGTTATTTCACCCGTAATACATGTTTAAACACGCTGCAATCATCCAATTCTGTGTGGCAGGTAATATGACAGGCACAGCGCACTTTTCCGATCATAGTTTCCAGATTGAGATTGAAATTTGGGACCAGCAAGTTATTCTTTGTATGGTAGTAAAATTTTTAATAATTTTATATAAATATATTTTTAAACATAAACGTACACCTACTGCGTATTACGTGCAACCGGCAGCAATTTAGAAACATTCGTTTTTTGTTAACGAGATACCTTTACTGTACAAAAGATGAACATTTGTACATGCAAGTACGATGATATATGGTAATATTTGCAGTAACGATTTAGTATTATTAAAACAAGTTTACCTTTAATGAATATATCTTAACACATTCTATTATTTAAAGATTATACAGGATTACTATTAAATTTCAATTACACCTTTTATTTCTTAGACGATTTCTGGAATTCCATTACGATATAGTATATGGTATTATTTCGTATTAATAATTCGCATTTAAGTTAATTAGTCGAACTTTTTATCGGCATTTATAAAGGCGCTAAAACAATACAAAATCAGAAAATATTACAGGTGATGCATCTTGTAATAAGCATTAGCAGAAATCAATGCAACATCAGGACAAAAAATTAGTCAATTTTATGCGAACAGCAGAATCTAGAAATTAATTAAATAGTACTATTTTACGTAAAACTACAAAAACATTATATAGATAGAGAAAGACTATTTAAATCTGCATAGTTACACCTTTTGGGGGTGTTTTATTTCACTTAGCTCAATCTGAATACGTATATGGCATTTTGCGAAGCGAAGCTATCATCCACGAAATCTCTAGTATCAACGACAATGTGATGTCGGCATCCAGAACATCGTTTATTTCTTATCATCGACCGAAATGCACGAAGGCCGAACTTGGCAAGGCCTGGCCATTTTGGAATACATTTTGCGATTTTCGGCCGATTCGTGATCTACCTCTCCCGTAAAAAGTGCCAGCCGTGCTAAAGGGGGGAAGATTCTCATCCCCCGGGAATTCCGGTCGACATCGGAAAATTTTTGACCCGCACTTGGCAAAATTGCGCTTAGTGGCTTATTTTTGGGTGCTTTTGCCATTTTGATAACCCCTCTCTAAGGCGGGGACCCCCTACCCGAAATTCAAGCCGTTATGCTGACGCGGGGAAAGCGGCCGCTCTGTTTTAGTGATAGTTGTCTATTCACTCTTGCCCATTCAAGCTCTGTATCACTTCGTGAAATTCCCAATAGTTAACCTTTTGCCGTAGTATGGCGAAAATTATTCGGGGGTTTTCACCGAAAATCTTGTGACTTGATCTTCTGCGGAGAAGGTGTCTTCCCTTTTGGTGATCCTTGTGGCAACATGAAGTAAAACAGTCATCACATGGTATAAATTGACACTTTAACTTATAACTGAGTATGCGACAAGAAAACAATATAGTGCGCCTGTGTACTACAGATGCATTCTAAATGATTAACGGATATGTCGACTTATTCAAATTTGATCTTAACCCTCGGCGCCTCGGCACTTTTCCTTCGCCGGCAAAAGGCGCCGGTGCCGGGCCGGAGCCTGCCGAAAACTGCGACTCGCCTATCTACTAGTAATTCTCGAGAGACATCTGACTCAAAATTTCTGCTCCCCCTCAGATCCGCGGGTCCCGGAGTGCTGTACATCAGCTGAAAAGCGATTTAGCAGTAAATATTTCCTTTGCGACAATTCCAGCCAGGTTGTGAACATAGGACAATAAAGCTGGCGACCAAAACTCAGGTAAATGCTGCATCGTGAGCATACAGACACGAAGAAACTAAATGTCACTAGATACAGACACCTTCGAAATTTATGCGTGTGCACAGCGAGATTGGCGGACACTACACCAATAATGTATGTATCTTTGCCATTGCTAATTATCCCCAAATTCATGGTTTATAATTAGTACAGGCCAACGGAGCCTGAATTATGTTCATAATCGAAACATGCAACATGAAAAAAAATTCCGGAGAATTGAAGAAGTGTTTTTTGGTTCAGAAGAGCGGATACGCATCGAAATACATAGTGGCGGACTCACCAATGATGTTCATCTGTCTAGAATCAAAACAATAGAAATTTGAAAACTATCGAAAAATTAGGTAAATTGAACAAAATCTAGTCAAAAAGTGATAATATTAGCTGAGAAATCTGACTTTGAAAAACTGACCCTTATTTTTAAAACGGCAGCTTCACTACACATTTATCACGAATTCAGTTGAATTGAGTGAAATTTGAAATTCGTGCTGATTCTTCTTTCAGGTTGATTTATAGAAAAAAAATCCAACCTTTCAGGTATACATCCGTGTTTTATTGCAAGGTCAGTAGTACGGATGTTCCCCCAAAGGCGTCTTTATTGTTTTATACATGCAAATTTTGTGTGTTATAAAATAGTAAATTGCTTGATTTTCAATTATTAAATAAGACGGGGACTCTGTGACTTACAACTAATTTATGGGTTTTGCCAAAAATACAATGATCAAAGCATTAACCACAAAGAAATTGACATTTCTAAATGCAATTCTACAGATGCAAACATGAGACAGCAATTTCATGGCTTCAGCATTTTTGAGAATTTGCAGTTTTAGCTCTTCCAAAAATCTTTGTACATGCACAAATACAGTGCCATAATATCGCCATTTTGTCAGCCCTACAATTTGACTTGGTAGTTGTATTTTGCTTTAATTTAAGGGCATCAACAAATCAGCCATGGCATAGCTTTGAACTCTTCTGAAATCTGGCTAGATACATATAGAACATATATTACCATTTCGGCACAAGGCGCCGAAATTTACAGAGATTCAGGCCTTTTTTTGGTTTCTCTTGCAAAAAATGACTGTACAGATACCAAAGACTTTGATAAAAAGTTTTTAACATCGGGTAACATACTATTATACATGCTGTTTTGGTTTTATCATGGAACACATTATCAATAAATCAACCTATTTATGAACTAAAGCACTCAGTTTCCATTCTTTAACGTCAACCATTGCCTGTATTTCCTTGCCTCAGCCACATAGAAAGACATCAGAATGTTAGTAGTTGAAGAACCGATGTGATCAGCAATAAAGAGCTCCATTTTTTGTAGAATCGATGACGCCATCGCAGATATAGTGTTCTGCCGCAGTAAAATTAAGCACTCGATACTTATGAAACTTTTGCTGCAAAAGACCTATTTGTATTGAAATATAGTAATTTTTAACGTATTTTTCAGCAAAAATCTAAAAAAAAATTTGGCGCATCCTCATATATTCCGTCACAACGCTTTCGGATTGATAATAGAAGGATTATGCGTTATTTGTTTGAATTTCTAGCACAAATGAACACTTATGACAAGCTCGCACTGATTTCTGTTGTTTGGGTAATTTTTACATTCTTTTTATGATTCAGTTCGCAAACTTTATTAATAAGATTTGTGCAAATTAAATTGTAGTTATCTGACAATCACGTATCATTTATGATGTTGTAATCGTCTTCTGCCTGATCCTGTGGATCGTGTGGTAATTGTGTTTGCATGACTTTTCATTTGTCAGTCTGGTGGCAATGACTTTGCTGTATTAAAAGAAAGAGACATCATCATGACACCGACCACCGATAAAGAATTTGCGTCATATCCAGCGATTTTCATTATCACCGGGAGTCCGTGCTAAAAAACGCTGATGCGCCAGATATGGACGGCTCAGCATAATGGGGCTCAGTAAACCGGTAGGATATATAACTAATCTCGATCGAAACACTCGCAAAAGACACGCTCGCCCTGGCAAAATGCGACTTTGTGCAACGCTTTGATATTCAAAGCTTTTGCGTATTCGACTGTTCTACGCGGATTTTAGTCAACCGTAATCACGCGCAATCATATGTATATGTTTGCGTGTAACGAAATTGGGGTTCCCCTACTTAGCGGCCTCATCACCAGGGAATAATTCCGATTTTTAGGGAAAATGTGATTTTTGCCGTTTTTGGCCAAATGTGATCATGCCCCCACGCCAAAAATGGCGGGGATCCCCCACCCCAAAAATTTCGAGTCGTTACATGCCGGCTCTTCCCAGTGCTAGATTCTCGAAGTTTACGAAATTTATTACCTTTGGAGCATATGAAGAGCGTTTTTCTTAAAAATTCACAATGGCCATAACTAGCGCGTGTACAGTAGATGCGTTATATGTATGGCCTTATTTAAGTTTAAAAACTTTGACGACATATATTGACTATCATTGTTATAATTAAACATTTTTGATAAAAAATTAGGTAAAATTGTCATATGTAGAACAAGGTGATTGAGCAAGATTTAGCAAATCCCTCTTCAATTGCAGTTGATCGAACGATATTTATTGTTTTCTAAATAAATATATATTTTACAGCTATTTGTTGCACCTTGCAAGCAATTAAAGTGCAGTAATATCGCCTTGTGTGCGTACGCTTGCATTCCCGTTTTATTGTTAATATAGTTTGCAATCAAAGTTCTAATAGAATCAAAATATGAATTCTATTAAATTATTTTGTAATGAGAGCCTTTTTCTATTTCAAAACTATTTCATTTCCATGTAGATCCTCGAGCATAACGCTCGTTGCGCATCAAATTAGAACACGAGAAGCGCGATCAGTCGTGCGACGTGGTAAGGAAGTAAAGAAAAGCCGCATGCCAAGCAGTGTGCTAATGCGCGACCTCCGGTCCTCTCGGAATAATCCCATTTCACTTCAAAAATCGAAGTAAACTGTGCTCGTTACTTGTTAAAAATATTTGCATGATACTTATATAAATCATGGATATTTCCGAAGCTGCCGCCCTCTGGGGTTGTTGGCTGCTTCACCCACTTCCTCATTTTTTCCCTTCGCTTGTGTGTACATTGGTAGCTCATGCTGTCGTTTTTTAGTCGGTATCTACATTCAATGAAATTCTCATTATAATTTATATTTTGCTCGACTGGCAGCTTCTGTATACTTCGTCTGTCGAAAACAATAATATTTCGTATTACTTGGCCCTCGAGCATCCTCGAGTTAAAATAAAATTTAAATGTATAAGTTTTCCAAACTATGTATGAAAACTAAAACATTTATTTTCACGCCCCAAACATCCTCAGTAGTGATCCGTCCACGTAATCTATATAGGTACGGTTGTGCGTAGTATTTATGAATGTGAGACATTCTTTCATGCAAATTTACAATCGCTCTGCTTATGCTTACGTATTATTATCTTTAGTTAAATTTTTATGTCGTTTACCGTGTTGGTTTCGGACTTCAATAAAAAACTTTCTCTTTTTTAAAAAACAACTGTAATCGAAAATTCCAAATATAAAAAAAAAAAAGAATGATCATTCGATAAATTTTGAATTATTACGTATGGCCGGAAATTGAAGGTGAACTCTGGTTGTTTGAACATGAAAAATAAGAGCTATGATTGATGATTGTTTGAAAATCCATTCTATTTATTATGTAATACACTATACATATTTCTATTCCTTTTATAAAATTTAATGGCGACAATGGTTGTGGGTTTGTCTTTCCCCATATTGTTGATTTTTCGTAAAAATTGTCAGAAATTTCAATACAAAAAAATTATTTTGAATTTTGTGTGCATGCACAACTTAGATACAATCGTATTTGCATTATCTCTACAACTGCAATGTACAATGCTCGCGCGAAGTTGACGCACTAATGTTGTCAAATTCTGTGTAGATGGTGCGTCACCCCGAGCGCCGCGTTTTGTCCATTATTCTCTATCCCAGCTTCTTCTTTTCGGCGCTGTTATCTGTATCATGCCGCTGAGGCGTACAACGCAGACAGTAGTGTATTGATAGCATTAGCGAAAAGATTTGCATGGCGCGCTCACGACGCCGTAAATGGGCCTTAAATCGTCGCATTAGCAGCATTGATATACATAATGGAAAACAGAGTTTATATGTGGACAGGCGCGTAAACAAAATGTCTAACATTATTGTCACAAATGATGGTGCGTGCAGCGGCATAACGTTAGGAAAAAATGAAAACTTTTTCTAGGACTCGAGTTGCTGTATTGGGACTGCTAACAATATCTCGAAGTCAAAAACTCTCAACGACGCAGAACAATACGTAGGCATTCAGCCGCTTTCTTTACTCTTTCACAGCCGTTGGACTGACGAAGAAGAGACGGCGTTCTACGGTCATTGCAAAGTCTGTCGAATGACTCAGTAATATCGAAAATCATTAATTTGCAAATAATTAATCATGTTAGATATTACGCCTCCTTCAGGGCCATACATAGCTAGGAGTTTGTCGCATACAATCGATTTTTCATGTCAAAAGTTTACGCTTTTGGCGTGTTCTCATTTTTGGCTCAAAGTGCAGCTATCAAACTTTCGGCGCTTCATATACACATTTTTTAACATTTGTTTGAATTTTCGCGGTCTTTCAAGTGCGGGGTTCACCCCGCCATGTTCACCAAAAGGAACGAGCGCGCATTGTATGGGTAGGCAGTGTTTGACGTGATCGCAGCCTAAAAAACGCACAGGCGCATATGTAAGTACATGTTTTATACAATGTGCACACTTTGGGGGATCCCCAAAACTGGTCGTCCTCCATCACCCAGTCAGAAAATTCTCGAATCAATGTTTGAAAGTGCTAGCGTACTTCTTGAAACAATTTTTTGCCATTCGATAAAAATGTCGTACTACCTCCTACGCCTTTATGGAGACCCCACCCAAATTTTGAGTCGCGCTTCCTCTTGATTATGTGTATTACAATATTGAACACGGTTTATTTTTCATTTCAGGGGTTTCGTTCTGGCATTTACCGGCTTTTGCGGAAAACAAGGGATTCAGCCGTTAGGCTCTACGAAAATTTCAGGTGTACTTTTATTTTTTAAATTTTGCGTTTTTTTGTTGAAGTAATCCCGTATAACAGAATTTTGGTCGAATTACTTTACAAAAAACCGTAAAAATCATGCAACTTTATTTTGTATTCGGCAAAAAATTTTTGATGCAAAACCGGAATTTTCTTTATTGCATGTACCAAAAAATTTTGGGGAGAAAAACGTAAAAAATTTTAAAATCGAAATTTCGCTCAGCAATTTTATATCTCTTTATAATTGCGAAATTTGCATTTGAAAAATGTCAATTCGGCGCTTCACTTTTCGTTTTGAGACAATTTTCGAGCATTTTCATTAGCTTAGAGTTGGCAAATATACCTTAGATCGAAAAACCCTGTTTTACCGCACCGAGATATACCCTTGTATAATGTACCCAAAAAATTTGTATGAACAAAATGTACAAGGACACTTCTATACGTAACAGGGACCTTGTACAAAAAAACACTGTTATACGGTAACTAGGCGGGATAGCACTCAAATGTATAAACTCATAGATACGGGGTGTACTAAGTACATTTTAAAATTTTTAAATCAATACAGATTCAACACTTTTTTCACGGGTCTAATAATGAAATAGACATTGTACAATGAGAAAGTATTTTAATAATGAAAGAGAATGACAAACAATAAATAAATTGTTACATTATAATTATTTATGCGTTACGACTGCAAGGTTACATATGTAGGTTTGTCACACCATGTTTCTCTTCATAAACAGATCACTGCCAAAATTTCGCTTTTCAATTGTGTGTGTTTGCTTCATTGTTTATGTGTATATCTTAATTTGCGGCTTTAGACGAAGATAATTGCAAAATAAGACAGTATTTTTGGCTGATCGCTTCAGAAATGATGGCGGTAAAGGGTTCTTAAAAACGATTTTCCCGCGCGCTCGGAACCGATGAGCGGAATTTTTGTAATCTTTTATAACGGATAAGACGTATGGGCCTGCGGAAAATGTTATGCGGGTGATGCTCCACCTGCATCCCGGGCCTCTAAGGTCCCTGCATCCCCTCGGCCCCGGAAAAATTTAAAAAATTTTGGCCGTGTTAAGCCCATCGAGGGGTTACTATTTCCCCAAAAATAGCCCGGTCACCCACCCAAAATTTTGTTTGAGCCGTGACATGCTGTGAGCGGTCACACGCTTTTGCGGTCTACGGGGCACAGCGCCAGCATATATCATTCTGTACCAAAACATTGCTCGCACGAGTGGCAAGTGCACAATTTATTCGAAAATTTTTTCCGTCAACTATTTGGCTATGTTCAATGTTTTCATTCAATCGCCGTATTTTATCACGCAATTGTACAAAAAATTGTAATTATAATACAACAAATAAATATTAAAACACACATTAAATGACAAACTAAGATTCTTATTTGCCCATCGGAGTGTGCTTATACAGAACTCAAAAAATGCCTACGTTTTTCGTTTTTCACACAAATTCAAAATCGTTGCTTCGAACGAAGCATCCGATTATTGATGATCCTTGTGCGCTTGGTCGAGATCCTATCGTTATATACGGTAATAGCGTAGTTCGCAGAGATCAACGCAAGTATTTCAGCTATGAACTAAAACAAATTATTATTGATAAAATGTGAGTTGCGTAAGGCTCTTCAATTATTTTATTAAAAACCCATTTTTCTAATCCAACGACAAACAATGACATGAAATATTTTTGTTTTGCTTGTTCAAGTCGAATTCGCAGTTTCTAAGCCATGTATTAGCAGATTGGCTATGGAAATAATAAACTCGGCACATTTTAAACATGCATCCTTGTATTTGAACGAGATGATCTCGAAGCATACTTCACGAAATAGATTTTCATCCTTCAATTCGTTTCATTGTTTTTTTAACACGAGTTGACCGATTTTATTCATTTTCAAATTGATTTCAATTTAAGTTAAGCGCTCTCACTAAATTTTACCCTTTCTCCTCGTTTATTTTACATTTACTTACTACATGTTCAACCAATTATTCCTTTGCTCCTTGACCAAATGTTCATTGGGGAATAAAATTGAAGAAATTTATTGCGATACATTTATTTATTATTTCCATCTGTTGTCGGCGGTGTTTTTTGTTGACAAAGAACCTTTATTAATGTTGTGATAATTAACAAAACTTCTTTGCCTTAGTCAGTTTCCCTGATCGATTTCAAACGCGAAAACATTTCCTATTTTTCGTTCGTTTTTGCACTACTCTGCGCCTTCTTAGCCGAAAATGCGTCCGATGACAAACTGAGGGACTTTGGAAAAGTAACCTTGGGCTGTTGCTTTTCCAGTGAAAACAAGCTGAGAACAGCCAATGCC
>JAVLUZ010000239.1:66342-170732 GCA_036768485.1 Mermis nigrescens | reverse complement strand
AAACGGTGGACACCACTGCCAACAGGCATGAAGTCAGAAAAAACTCCGTTAATACAAACACGCTGAAATCGACTATGTAAAAAGGATTTGAGCCAATTAAAAAGTATACCTTTTATTCCATATTTAGAGAGCTTATATAAAAGCTTAGCAAAATTTTATCAAAAGCTTTAAGAAAAGTCGATGTAAGCAACATCGACTTTTCTGATAATCTTCCGATAAATCCCCATTAATTTGAATTCTATTACTTCTATCTATTCTAGAATTAAGCCAGCTGCAAACTTTCTAAATCGTGCATCGCTGCCCAGGTACACACAGGCACATATGGTTAGAATACAATGGCTGCCACTCTTTTTCAGGGGCACTGATTATTGGCCAATGTTGGCCCCGAATTTTTGTTGAATGAGGCCAATATTGGCCAATAACGCGATTATCGTTAGGGACCGATTTTTGCGAGATTTAGAATGCTTAAATAGCTACACATCCGTGGGTTTTCTGAACCCCATACTTTCGTGTTGGTAAAACTTCAGGCGCGCACATTGCGCCATAAGCGAAGTGTTGTGAGTCAATGTATTCATGAAGAATGATACTAATGCTATCATGTATATACAGATACCTATGTATACGCAGTTGTCTATTTTTGTTTGAAGCTAGATTGCTTGCCTGCTATCTTTTATCTCTACCCTCAGTCGTTTGAATTCTATGGTAGGTATTTCTAATTGTCGAACGGTTGCCTCGTGCATATTGCATAAATCCTACATATGTACCTACATAAATACATGCGTGCGTACATGTGTGCTTAAATATTATAATGCCATGTCAGCATACGTGGGCAACATAGAAAAATTCCGAGGAGGAGTGCAAGATTTTTGAAAGGTCAAAAAATGGCCTTAAAAATGGTGGTATGGTGATAAAACACCATTTTTCGACGTTTCTCATCAAGCACTATCCATTGGCATCAAAAATTTCGAAAAAAACGAAAAAAAATTTCAAAAAATTGAATTCTGGGGGGATATATTTTGATTTCTGGGGAGTATTTTGGTTTTCTGGGGGGTGCATACCCCAAACCACCTCACGCCCAGGTGTGCATGTCAGTAAGCGATTTCAAATAGCTAGATAGTGGTTACCTACCTATGTAGCAGGACAATAGGTATCGTCTGTTTCATTTATTCGAAGGCTTTTTAGTCAATTTTTTCAAGGGCTACAGTAAGCAAAACAAGACGATTTACTGTAATTGGGCAAATCAGCTCAGTGAGGGCGAGTGGCTGGAATTCTTACATTTTAAATGCACTAATCCGTCCATATAAATTTAATTTAGGCATTTGATCAGCGCTTGGACATGGACAGTAAGTGCGCTGAATAAAAAGCTGTCTGCTGGAATCGAACCCGGGATGCTTCGACGACAAGCGGACGTTCTACCACTGAGCCATGCGGAAGTTCGCGGCGTTTCTTAGCATCTTAGTCTATTGTGTTTAAAATGTCAACTTAGGATTAGCTGAATACGTGATTTTATCTGTAGTTGATTGATCTGCTGGAAGACGAGAATTAATTATGCCGCTAAAAATGTAATTGAAAAACCCTTCTTTGCTACGTAGCTACAGTGAGATCTAGCGACCTACAGTAAATAAGAAAAAAGGATTACTGTAGCCGTCAAATAATTCACTGAAAAAGCTCTCGGATAAATGAAACAGACTATACATATAAAGGTACCTACGCAACTTTAGAGCGTTTCATTTGATCGAGGGTTTTCTTGAAACAGTTTAAAAGTGGCTACAAAAGTGTTCTATACTAATGCGACATCAAATAGGTATATTCTATAGAATATCGAGTTGCATTATGATCTTTGATACTGCTAAGAGGCAAGACTGCATCATATAGGTATGTACTTATAGGTCACTTTAGTGGCCTGGTTTATCTGGACTAAATTCAGCGGAAAAGCTTTCCAATAAACAGAAACAGACGCTAGCAATTCTGGTCATACAGATTCGGCGTGTGATATCTTACGCTTTGCAGTAGGTTGAAACTCTCTTAAACATTTACTTGAATGTAAATGATAGTTTTCAACGAGGTTCTAATTTTTCCACATAATATGTTTATCATTATATACTGTATTTTCATAATATTGGCCCCTAATGCACGCGTTATTGGCCAATATTGGCCTTTAACGAAAGAATTTTGGGCCAACATTGGCCAATAATCAATGCCTTTTCAGGGCTGAGGGAGTCTTCTGGGGTTGCGTTCTCAAGCGCCCCCAGGGCAAAAGCCCCTAAAAATTTTGTAAAAAAAAAGCATCTTTACGTCAGCATATTCTAGAAACCGTCAATCTGTCGGGAAAAACGTCACATTTGAAAATCCCGTTGCTGAGCTGAGGAGAAACGCTAAACCGCGCGCGGCGCAGAAAAAATAACTACAGTACTTGAAATCGTATTCTTACGTTTGCTACACGTATAACATGCTTTTCTCGAGCGAATTAGCTTTACGCGCACTAAAGTGTATTTTTTTAACCTAGGGCATGAATTCGCTACGCAACGCAATAGGTATTCCTCTTATTGTAATAGCCAGTTTCCTCGTCGCTCGACCAGCCATCTCTATCAAAAAAAATTGCTACTTATTCTCAAGCAAGGAAGAAATTGAGTAGATATTACAGTAATACGAAAAAATTTATTTTCTGAACAAAGTTATTCACTATTGCAAAAAACAGACTATATGTATCTCTCTACGTCCAAATACACTCATAAACTAGACTACGAAAGTGGCTGAAAAAAGAATCCTTTTTACAAAAGTTTTGCGATCTACTTTCAACGAATATGACTGTTAAGAACCGCTCTAACAAAGACTCTGGGCTGGATCCGACACTATGATGTACCTATAAGTGATGTGTATGTTTTTATAAGTATAAAATTCTTATAATCTTACGGTATTGTTTCAAAAATTTTCGCTGCTGCAAAATGACAGCTTTAGAAAATATTGATTATTTTAAAATATTTTCGGTTTACAACAGCTGTAAATCGCTAAGCTGGACCGCAAATTTACCTACGTGAATGACTAAAAATTGAAAGATGATAGCATTTCGTTGCTGCCTAAATATAGTACCTAATCTATTTCTCGTAGGTATTCATATTTATGTACATACATTAAAGAAAAATGCTCCCATGGAACAAAAAGCACGAATATACTTGGAATTGCAGATTATTAGACACAAAAGGACGGAACTAGGAAAAAGTCACTTATGGGCTCAAAAATCAAAAATATTTGCTAAAAATCAGATTTCTCTAAGCAACACAAAAATCGAAGTATGTATATTCTGCGGCCTACGGAAGGCTAATTAGTGGCCACAAGTTGACGTAAGGGGTTTCAGGGAGTTCAGCCATACGTGGGCAGCAAGAAAATTCTGAGGGTGGATGCAAGATTATTCAAAAGTCAAAAAATGGCCTTAAAAATGGTGGTAGGGCGAAAAAGCACCATTTTTCTACGTTTCTCATCGAACACTATCCATTGGCATTAAAAAAAACGAAAAAAATAACAAAAAATTTCAAAAATTGATTTCTGGCGGTGTTTTGGTTTCTGGGGAGGAGTATTTTGGTTTCTGGGGAGGTGCACATTCCCCACGCCCAGGTGTGGTTGTAACCATAGGTGGGCAGCACCGAAATTCTGGGGGGGGGGTTGAAAACATTTTCAAAGGTCAAAAATGGTCTTAAAAGTGGTCGTATGGCGAAAAAACACAATTTTTCGACATTTCCGCATCAAGCACTATCCAATGGCATCAAAAAATCGCTAAAAAAGCAAAAAAATTTAAAATTTGAATTCTGGGGGGTATTTTGATTTCTGGGGGGGTATTTCAACTTCTGGGGGTGCATACCCCCACGCCCATGTGTGGTTGTCCCCTAGAAGATGAAAAACTCCCACAGATTAATGTAGGACCCCAGAGTTATATTTTTAGTAACATTTTTTGGCGATTTCACTCAACGAGACTCCCAGAATTTTCTTGCTGCCCATGTACGGTTGTGACCTCAGCAGTTTAAGAAATAAATAACACAATGCTTTATTCCTTGAATATAAAACTAATCAATCTTATTAAAGAAAACGACAACTCATTGCTGTTCACTAAGCTTATCTGAATACAAGTCCGAACGACCGCTGTTGCAAATGTATTGAAGTGCTACAAGGGATTAAAAATATACGCAAACAGGTTAGCACCAAAGAATTTAGGACACACGGCGCACGAAAAATGAGCGAGATAACCGTGCAAATATATGCGATAGTGCAAGACGATTGAGCGGAAATTTTAAAAGCTCTATATATGTAAAATGCCAAGGCAGGTCTACCTACATCATCTCATCACGCCAGCATAATACATGTAACGGCAGACCTTTAATAAACAGCATGAATGTCAAAATTCACCTTATTGAGCCCTTCAACTAAATATTGATTAAATATTGTCATGAAAATGTGATACGGATACTCAAGCTAAATCGGCTTCTTTACCCAGGCCAAGGTTTCCTTCCAAGCTATTCACCAACCACCAGTAAAAGGCATTTAATAGGCCTTCTTTTTTCAGAGGTCATAGAATATATATAATTCGATTTTTGTGTTGATTAGAGAAATCTGATTTTTAGCAATTCTTTTGATTTTTTGAGCGAATCAGGTGTCTTTTCCTAGTCCCGTCCTTTTATGTCGTTAATAATCTGCAATTACAAGTACATTCATCCTTTATGTTCCATCTGAACATTTTTCTTTGCTAGTACCCTACTTTTAATTAGCATTATCTGAGTAAATCAGTCAATAAACACATACGGTAACATGCCCCAATAATGACAGCAGTCCATGGACGCGGAGAACAATATTGTTCTAAAGATCAGCATTATATTTTTAAATAGGATCACCTTTCATCTTGTTAAAACAGATCAAATATTACCAGCGTAAACTCAGCGCAATTACTCGGTTGTAAAGAACACACTCATATTCGTAACCCGTCGTTACATGGAACATTTTGGAAAAAATTCAGCTTTTGCAACGCTTTAGAACTAAAATTAATTTTTAGTGTAAACTCAGCCTAACTACAGGATGTAAAAAAAGCATCTAGATTCGAAGTACTGGCCTTATGGAACATATTTCGAAGAAAAATTTACATTTTGCGATGCTCTGCACGTAAAATAAATTCGTAGTGTAAACTTTCACATCAACGATAATTGAATAGTATAAACTTTCCATAACTACAGAGTGTAGAGAAAACTAGCAGTCAGATTCGTAATTCTGACGTTACATATAACATTTTAAAACAAATTTAGCTTTTGCAACGCTCTAGAACTTAAGCTAATTTTCAGTGTAAACTATACACAACCACTGAGTGTAAATAAAGTCGGATTCGCTATTCTGATATTACGATCAATATTTATGAGAAAATTAACTCTTCACAATGTCTGAAGACGAATAAATATGAGAAGTAAAGCACTTTACACCACTAGTGAGTGCAAATGAACGCGCCCAGCTGACGTATGACGTTTGAACTCAGGTGTATTTTTAGACTTGTCATCATGTCTAGACTCATAATCGGAGAACTTGGCAGAAAAAGAACAGGGCAAAAACACGTTTTAAACCCCGACTTTTCACTTTACACCTCCCGAAAAAACTCAAACACAATTTGCTGTGACGTATGCCCCTCAGAAAGTACTTTATATTCATTCTATTCGACTTATCCCGAATTCTAAAAGGGAAAAAGTGGCGAAAAGGGATAAAAACGGATTTTCCACCATCCACCACATTGTGAACTTAAAAATCTGAACCAAGTTCCCCATTGAGTGTGAAGAAAGTCGATTCGGGCCAGTTTGTAGCCTTCAAATTCTAGTACGTTTGTATATGAAAATCTTCTGTTCCGCAAAGTATTTGATGTTTACCAATCAAAGTAGAGAAAGAAACGAGTGTTTTCGCCCATTTTGCACCCGATCTTGAACTTTGCACCCCACAAATGATTCAATGTTACATCGGTTTGCTGCGACGAGTAGCCTCTAAGACGTACTTTATTTTAATTTTATTCAATTTGTTCCGACTCATAAGTGGAAAAGTTGACAGAGAAATCTTAGACAAAATGTTTTTCACTCCATCCACTAGAGTTAAGATTTAAACCCCCATATCTAACTCTGAATTGAGCGTATGTTTGCTGGTAAACAGGAAGTAGCCCATAACATGTAGTTCATTCTCTATCAGAAAAATTTCTGGACACTCATGACCGGAGTTGTTGGCAGACATAAACAATTTAAAAACTCGGCCAAAATCTGTTGTTTCACCCCCAGATTTTCACTCTTTACACTCCCATTCGAGAAGTAATGCATATTCAAAACATAAAAAAGTGGTATGTGGAACATTCCTTCCTGTACGATTCAAAGCCATTAAATTCTTTGTAGGTGTTAATACTGAGTTGTTCACAAGCCGCGTAAAAAACAAACAAAATTCGCTATGTTATCACGTTATGCCAAAACTTTACGCGCTCATTACAAACTCGGTAGATTGTAAACAAAAAAGAAAAAAGCACCAGAGTTTCCTTATTATCTCATCTTTTAATAAAACCGCACCTCCCAGATGTGCCCCGTTAAAGCTGTGAGGGGGCTCGTATGTTGGGGGTACCCAAGTATATTATAGGTACGCGTTAAGGCGCTACTCTGATATAAGTGCATACAGGCAGGCGCGTATCCAGGATTCGGCTAAGGAATGGGGGCGGATCTAGCATAAATTGGTCTACATCTCAGGAAATTCGTCGCGATAGCACGCAGAAACCGCATTTTTCGACATTTTTCAACATGCTCTATCCATTGATGATCATAAAATTTAAATTTTTCTGAATAAAATTTTTCTTACTCAAAATGCTACAAAACGTGTCGTTTTTCGGTCGCGCTTGAGCCAAAATTCTGAAAGATGCTTCATATCTGGCGCGATGCGCCGAAAATTTGAAGATTTTACGTCAAAGACAGACAATTTTTCAATCTGGCGCGCATTATCTTACCTTTCGAAATTATTTTTCCGGCCACCAAAAAGGAAAAGCCGCCCCCCCTAAATACGGTCTTGGGTGCATAGATTAGATAGTCCTACCTAAACGTTTATGATAGAAAGAGATAGGAGTAATTAAGTACCGAAAATCGGTCGATACTATGTACATCTCAATCAAGAGTTGATTTTCTGCAACCCTCTTCAATTTTTAGACGAGAGTCAATTTTTTCTGAGCCTTTTCAATATTTTTTATCATTTTTAACTAATAAAATAGGCCACTTGTCCGCGCTACCAAGAAACTGATAAGTCAGTATGGCCACAGAAAAGTGAAATTTCCAAAAGTAAAATAGAGACGATATGCTTGCATACTATCCTTCGTTCTGGTATATTTCAAACCGGCTTATTTCTACTAAAGTTGCTTATTAGGTTACTGCAGTCATCCACGAAACCTTAACGCAAGAATCAAAATTTCTGAGTCAATATAAATTGATTACAGAAGCGGTTTAAACTTAAGCAATAATCGCGAATTAAGTAGTACCCATATCGAGGTTTACTCCTGTAGACTGTCTAGGAAGCTAGTTTTATAGCTACTTACTTGAACGCCGAAAATTAATTTTCATGAACAAGGTTTAGCGAAATCGGCTTTAATACAAAGCTGCTTAGTCAAATTATTTATACTAATTCAAAATGCTCATTTTTTACCTTCCAAAGTTGCTTAAATCATTACTAAAAGTCACTTATCACTTTTTTGCGCTTTTCAGTTCGGGCATGATAAACTCATTCTATAAGTAGTATAGGCGCTTTAACCAGCCTTTGTAATTTTTCAAACTCTCTACTACTCAGTTACACGTGCTTTTAGTTAGTACCGCATTGGGATTTAGCGGTGACTCGATGAATAGATTTTCGACTATTTTAAATTCATATACCATGTATTATAAATATCAGGCAAAACATACACTTATAATCTACATGCAATCGTTACGTACACATAGACTATACCGCAGTCAACAAACAAAAGAACAATAAAATAAACAGGTAGAATAGATTATGACGCATATAAAATTATGCCGCTAATCCGAATCCAGCGCCGTTTCGTAAATGCCCGTGTCGTAATATTGGAGTAGACAAAGTAAAAAACATCAGCGGACGTAAAAAGAGAATCAGTCGCGGATCAAGGAGGTCCAATAATAATTTTATTCAGCAAAGAATCGCTCCGGCAACCGGATTTAGTCCGCCGAGAGTTCGCGCGCGAACCATTGCAAGCCAGGTCATTCGGGTCAAATGACCGATCTACGCCGAACTTCTGATCGCAGCCAGTGCTGTAACTTTTCATCAGCAGCCGGTGCTCCAAATGCACGTACTGATTGGCTCGCTTTTTACTCTTTTCGGCTGCAATCAAATCCGTTAAATCCGATTTTCGAGTGTTTACCGTCCGCGCAAGATTTAGACCGTCGTTTTATATCATCGAGGCAAGTGTTATTAGGGGTTGATAAATGCGTCAAAGCAGATAATCGCGTGTTGCTAGGCCCAGTTGAGGACTGTTTAGGTTGCTCGCCATTAGAGCATGGCCGACGCAAACACCTGCAACCGCGGTCGTGATACTTGGCGTAGCAGAATGAGCAAAGGTTGGCGCAACCTCTGAGCGGCAAATAGCACCAAAGGCAGGGCGAAAATAAGCAAGCGCCCAGCAAGCACAACGCTTTCCAAAAATTCATCCTGCCGAATAATGAGTAAGAAGATGGAGAAGAGGAGGAGGAGGCACCAACGTTAGCACCGTTTTTACCGCGCGCGTCGTGGCGAAAATGAGGCGGCGCCGAATGGCGTCGACTGCGACGACGACGACGACGGTCGTAAGCCGCGGAATCGCCGTCGTGCGAATTTAGGTGATAAAGGCAACCTTTGAGGCAACAAGCGCAAGATAAACAATCGACTAATCCATCGACTGAACACAAACAAGTCCTGCCGCACAAATAGATCGACGGCAATTGGCGCGGTCGAGCGCAATCGGCGCAGCGGCATTTGCCGCAAACCGTGCAAATAATCGACGACTGCGCCGAAGAAACGTTGGCTGACGAAGTACAGGCAATATGCGGCGATAACGATGCAGTCAATTTGTCAATATCCTCGAAGTCCACGTCCCTGTTTCTTCGTCTGGCTGGAAAAAATTCGGCAGACTTGGGATAATGGAATTTGGGCGTTGTGGTTGCCTTGACGTCGTTAATGTCGATGACGGTTTCCAACGGCGACGCTAGCTTCGCCGGTAGATCGCCGGCTCGCCGTTTTGGCAGGTTCACTGATGGAGCGCTATTGCACTGAATAGACTGGGTTTTATCGGGTATCGAGCGGATTCGGCTGTCTCTACTAACCACAGACACGTTGCAACGATTAAAAATTGAAGCTGGATTCGTAGTTAGCACGTCGGTATATTCGTTGATATTTCGGGAACATTTCGGCCTCGGATTTTCTAATCCTATGACCTCGCTAGTTCGATTTTCGGTCGATAATTGCGCATTATATTCGCCGCGATTGCTATTATTTAGAAACGCTATCCTGCCGTCCATTACACGGAGTCTCTCATTGGATATAAGAATGAATACGTAGTACGAATGGCATCCGGTTCGACTGATGCACGCGAAAGTAGTGCAGCTCCAATTAATGTAAAAATAATTGCTATTATGCGCATCGAGGTCGAAAGTCGGATAATGCTAAAGTCAGTGTCTAGAATATTCGGCTAATCTTCATAATATAGGAACTACGCGTGGGTAAAATATAAGTCGGCTATCCCCATTAATGCATAAATAGACGTGTGACGCTACGCAGAGGCAAAAAGACGGCCAATAGCTAAAAGTATAAAAAGTTTTCAAACATATCGCACACAGAGAGAACAGGAAGCTGTTGCACACCACAAAGGAACAATGAAGTGAGAGAAAGCATACAATTGTGAATGGAGGCACAAATGTTGAATTAGCGTTGCTGACGTTTACGCTGTGCAATAAGCGGCGTGGTGGGCGGAAAGTTGAATTCAGGAAACGGCGAAACTATTCTGCTTCCAAGCATAAACCCGAAAACGAATAACCAAGCGAAACATATGTTGACAGATAGCAATCTTAAATAGCATATGTTATGTCGTATAGTCGCGGTGCTAAAAACGGTTACATAATGGCTCAAAGGGACAACACAGATACCAATGAACTGAGCAGACAGCGTTTTGGTTTCAATTTTTTAGCAGAGGAAATACGAGAAAACCATAAGATAAATATAAAATCGCTTGACAAAGTTATATTATAATTAAAAAGTCACCTTCTAAAAAATGTAGCCTAAAAATGCTTACGGATAAAGCAGGATAAGTCAAATCCAATTATATTTATCTGAATAAAGGATGAAGAATAAACACAGGTCGTATTTTGTTATAAGTTGAGCAGTCATAAGCGTGTTCTGGTGAAGAGGGTTTGGAGACTTCGGTATGCTGCTGCTTGCTGTCCCCCGCAACATGCTTCGAACCTCTCAGAATAATCATTTCTCAAAAAGTATAGAAAATGTGTTGTTCCAAACGTTTTTAACGATCCTTGTGCCTAAAACATTAATTTTTCGGCGCTTCGCTGCGCCGAATAGCTATTTTTGACCGAATTCTGTTCAATTTTAGTAAATTTTCAGATTGCTTCGTATTTTCATCTTCTAGAAAAGGAAAAAATCATCAAAAAAGTCAAAAATGTTTTTGACGCAACCCATCGTCACTGAGGAAAATTTTCTGATTTTGACCCCTTTCCGCTAGAACTCCCATGATATGCCATGTAGTCCTAAGGCGTTAAGAAACGTGCTTCTGAGAAAAATTAAATTTTCTTTGATAAAATGAGCTTCAAGATTGAATTTAATCGCCTTATTCTGTCGAAAATAGCTTTTTTAAATAATGAAGAAAGATCACAACTCGCAATAATTTAATCGCCTTATTCTGACAAAAATGGCTTTTTTAAATAATGAAGAAAGATCACAACTCGCAATGGCATTTTACTTGCGAAAAGAAACCACCGATTGCTATTTGGCCATTTCCACATTCATCCTCTCCCTTCAATAGAATAAAACTTAAAAAATTAAGAAGTATGAAATTTGCCCGAAAAAATTCAGAATGTGGATTCAATCCTCAATTAGCAGAACATGTTGGAAAACCTCGACAAAGCGCTTTTTAACTAATCCAATAGTTTTTTAGATATTTAGCAGAGTATCAAACTTCATTCCTTATGGATTCGGGTTTGGCTCAATGATATTGGTAATGACATACAAAATATTGACAAATTAATAATGTCATTATTATAATTCATTCGTTCAATAAATGTGAAAAAATAGCGCGTCACAAATGAAACCCATTCGGCCAAAAAGTGAAATTTTAAAGATTAGAGCGATTATGGCTAAGGGTTCTGGGATTTTAAGACACTCGTTAATCGCAACGTCATCCATTCATTAGATTTTCAACAAATATTGCGGCTATCTCTTTAGGGTCAAGAAAAGCCGAACGCCGAATGTGCATCATGCAAGGTATAGGTATCTGCAGATACAGACACGATTTAAAATAAGTTCTACGAAGACATTTTAAACGCTATTTGGAAGAATGAAAATTTTGACGATAAGAATAAAGCGATTCAGTACATCACTAGCAAGCACATAGCTTAGCATCGCAAATATCAAAGCTGGAAAATGGAAAACGCAGAAAAACAGCCTATCCAATTTATTTTAAAGAATACCTCATTCGGTTGCTTACCTTTGATAATCGGCATAGATGCACAACCATAACTAGTCGGTAGGTCAGTCAGATCATAGGTGGACAGCACCGAAATTTTGGGTGTGAGGGTGAAAAAATTTATGAGGGAGGAGGGCGAAAAAATTTTCAAAGGTCAAAAATGGTCTTAAAGGTGGATGTCGTATAGTGGAAAAACGCCATTTTTCGACGTTTCTCATTGACCACTATCCAATGGCATCAAAAAATCGCTGAAAAGTAACGAAATTTTCAAAAATTGAATTCTAGAGGGGGGATATTTTGATTTCTAGGGGAAGGGGTATTCCAACTTCTGGGGGTGCATACCCCCAAACCCCCCCCCCCCACGCCCACGTGTGGTCAGAGTGCTTCTTATATCCCAAATGCTAAAATTGCGTAAAAAACTATGTTAATCCACAATTCGTGATCAATTTTAAGCACTTTTGCTGAAAATTTTTGATTTTGTTCATTTGGTCTCCACTTTGCCATATTTTTCAAAGATTTTCAATTTTTTCCAACTCCCTCATTTGCATATCACATTACCGAGAATTTTCATCTGCAAGCAACGAAATAACCACTCTATCACTTTTAAATATCATACATGCACACTGGGAGGGGTATGGAGGGTACCTCCATACCAGAACTTTTGAAAAGCATGTACCCCGGGCCATTTTTGGACCTAAGCGCATTGCTCGAACTATTGAAAAGCGTAAAACGGCGGTTAATAGCATAATTTCAATTACGTAGTTATTTTTCTCGTATTAAACTTATAAATTTTGTTATTTAGGCACTTTTCTTCCATTATTTCACACATATTTCATGTTAAAGATTATTTTGTCGCTCTAATTGTTATTTGTTTAATTGAAATTCAACCACAAATATTCATGAAGAATGAAATACAGCAAATTAGCATCAACTTAGGTATCGAAACTTCGCATTAAATAACAAAAAATTATTCATTCATCCCCCTCAAGAAATCCCCAGAGCTTTTGACCGTGTGCATGTGTGTTAAATATTTTTCTACTTTCTGGTTAAATCTGATTAGCAGTTGTAGGATCCTAATCAAAAGAGCCTTCATAACTTTTTTCTAGATTCTAAATAAAAAATCATCAACAATTTTCAATTTAAGGTTTATACCACGTTTTAAGGCCAATTTTAGTTGACTCAAAAAGTTCTCTGCTAAACCTCCGGATCGGCCATCTGTGCATCTACGCTCGACGTTACTCTCAAAAATGACCGGCTCCCTAACCTCGCCTAAAGAAACATACATGTGCGATAAGTTAAGCAGATAAAAATAGAAATCGTAAGAATACGGTGTTGCAGAAACATCGGTATAGAGATGCACCTAAATCAAGAACGACAGCTTATAGGTGGCCATTCAATGCAATGCTGAATGAAAACATTACAAAACCTGGCAGCCTGGCACGAGCACGACCTGGTATCAGTAGCAAGGTTGCCAAGTTGGAGGGGTTCCCCCATTTTCGAGTTTTTTTCTTAGGCCGTTGGAGGCACTTTTTTAGCGATTGAGGTTTTTCTGCGCCTCAGCTTGACCATTGGTTGGGGTTTTTTAGGCAGATTGAGGTGAAAATATGGGGTTTTTTGACAAGAGCACTTGGCAACCCTGCAGTGGACAGAATCAAAAATGCAAAAAAAAACGCCTAAAAGCTTATTTTGCGATAAATCGCTTTCAGATTAAAATTTTGCGCGGACGCCTTACAATTAGTACCCACAACACTTTTTTTCTGACATATATCGAAGGCCCTAAATGAACAAAGACGCGTGTCGTTCGTATGCTTATGTACATGCACAGCATTTGGTGGGGAGAAAGCAACAAATTTCTCTCGCCTTTTTTGGACTCAAAATCGATATAAACGCATTAAAAGCATCATTTTTTAGCATTTCTGGCGATGCTAATAAAGAATTTCAAACAAATTCGATAAAATTTAACAAAGCATAGTCAAAAATGGAGTTTGGCGCAAAGCGTCGAAAATATTAACATTTTTTCCACCAACAAAAGCTAAAAACGCTTGAATCATATGCTCTCTATAATCTTTTCTGAAAATCGCAAATTTAGAGGTGGGGTAAAAATGTTTTTGCGGCATACGTGCACGGGGGTGAACGGGGTATTATCCCCGCTGAAGGGTCAGCCAGACAGGTATTGTCCGGCGATTTTGAGCTGACGGAACGTTGTTTGCATCATTCTTAAGGTCAAAAGCAGTACTTTTATGTACTTTTTTGCCCAAAAAGCGCCAGAAATTGATCAATTTCTCTATTCTTTTAGCGTTGAAAGTGATATAATGCAGTCAAAATGGACTAAAAATGCTTTTAGAATGCGAAATTACGACAAAAAGACGTTTTATAGGCTATTTTGACCATTTTGATCGTTTAATCAACAAAAAATTCGTAAACTTTAAATTTACTGTTTTGAATTTCTGCGGTTTTACCCCCTGCCGACCCTGACCTTTGTGCACCTATGGTTTGCGGGGTTTGAAAAAAATCGTGTGGGGAAGGAAGTGAGTTGTGAAGATTCTCTTCGCCCTATGTAACAAACATACCTATGTGTTCTGTGTTCTTTAAGGGTTTGGGGGGGGCGATTTAATTCCCCCAGAACAACCGGCTGACCCCCTCCGCTACAAATAGCTGCGATCTCAACCAGAATTTTCAGACTTTCCGAAAAAAATCGTAGAAGGTATACTGATTTAAGCTTTTAGCTATATTTCGGTTCAAAATTGTCAACTTTTCCCTCACATACTCATTTTTTGACTATATTTTGTTCAATTTACTCATTTTTTCAAAAATTTCTCCGAATTTCTACGTTCGTGTTCTAGAAACAACCAGCACCGTCTGAAAACGCCAAAAAACCGTGTTTTCGACTGTACCAATCATGCATGGTTTTCAAGCCAAAAAAGGCACTTTTTGAAAATTTTTCGCTGCTGACTTCCCAGATTTCCTATGCTGTGCATATGCAAATATGGTATATTGTTATAAGCGTTATCATACATGCACATATGGGGGTGAGAGGTAGGGATCGACTGGTTACCCGAAAGCGGCCGGTCTTTAGACGTCCGGGCCCGGGCCCGGTTCTGAATTGTTATTGTATTTAGCTTTTTGGTATAATACTTGTGCGCGCTTTATTGCCGATAGAGATTGATCCATTTTCAAAAATATAAAAAGCGTAATCGGAAAAGGCTAGAATGAGCATGGCAGCAGTTCAATCATGCTGCGAAGACGTGATCGATTATTAGTAGACTAGATTATATTATTGTTAATTACTCGCTCTCTGAGTTATTCTTTTTCTATGTATTTTATTTTATTTCCTAATATTTGTTTGTGCACACTAAATTCATGTTTTCTTACTTACCTAAACGTTTATTTCCACTATTTACTTCGGCATGATATCATCACCAAGTTTCAAATTACTGTTTTTTTCAGGAGTTTTTAAAGATTTTACAGTAAACTAGTCAAAGTTTTGCGCCTAGCATAACGCGGCTTTAGTTCAGGTAGAACGACAAGACCGATTCCTCGCAATTTTTCATAAAGGATTTCTACCTATTCTATCTCATTCAAACTTTGAGTTAGTTTAAACCGTTTGGGTAAATTTTTGAAACTTCGTTCAATTTTTCTTGCGGCATGAACTCGTCGTGCGCAATATCTAGATCACTTAAGGCATTTTAATGAGAATGAATAAATGATTGACTTCACATTAACAAGAAACAAATTTTTTAGATTTCGTCTACTTATTCCTTCAGTGCTTAGATAAATACTATGCCTATACTTCTACATTTCCCTATTTATACAACTAACTGCCGTATCATTGAACAAATGCATATATATATATATATATATATATATATATATATATATATATATATATATATATATATATATATATATATATATATATATATATATATATATATATATATATATATATATATATATATATATATACTCTTGTGAGTTGCTTCCTATATTTAGTACACATAAGGCAAGGGCCTGGTTTTTCGGGCCCGATCTTTAGCTGGGAGGGGGTTATTACCCACGAAACCCCCTGAAGGGTCAGCCAGGCATGTACTGTCTGGCAATTTTAAGCTGACGGAACTTTTTTGCTTTTTTGCATTTTTTTGAGGTCAAAAGCAGTAGAAATGTCAAAAATTTTCCGGTAGTACTTTTTATGTACTTTTTACTCAAAAAAAAGCGATAAAAATTGATCAATTTCTGTATTTTTTAGAATGAAAAGTGATATAATACAGTCAAAATAAACCAAAAAATGCTTTAAAAGTGCGAAATTACAACTAAAAGACCTTTCAGAGACTATTTTGACCATTTTGGTCGTTACAGCAACAAAAAATTCGTGAACGTTAAATTTACTGTTGTGAATTTCTGAAATTTAACCCCCCTTTCTGCCGGCCCTGACCTTGTGCACCTACGAGCCTTATGTATTAGGTATACATAGGGTAAAAACAAAGGAAATGATTGTAAAGTCTCATATCAGTTGGGAATGCATAAAGCCCCAGAAATGATACCTCAAGATGAAAAATGCTGATTAGCATCGACATAAAAATATAATTTCGATAAATAGAGAAAGAATGCGAAAAGACGAACCATATGCTTCGTTTCTAAACAAAGTGGAACTATCGACGCCTTAATCGACGGTGATTTTTCAAATAGGTTCGAGAAGAATGTTCTTAATAATGCGCGAAGCGCCCAATACATCATATCAGGCGCACGTAGGGACGAAAAAACGTGAGATGCCCATTGTCAAATAATTTTTAGCAAATACTTTATAACTGCGAAATTCGACCAGGAATTTTTATAATGTTCTAAAACGCGACCAAATAAAGCCTCCTATAATAACCCTAAAAACCACGGTGAGAAGTAAAAAATCGGTCTACCTACGAGTTATATAAATGCGCGGATGCTACAGCGTCTGACTGAAAAATATACGACTCTGAAGGGTATGCGGCGAGAGGAGCGGAGACCCGGTTGTAACAACTTACTTAATACGCTATAAAAAGGGTCCAATTGAAAATTTACGCGCCTTTCCTATGGAACCGGACCTGTTTTAATGCATGTACTCTATGATAGCGCAGCGAAAATGATAAACGACCCGCCAACGGACTACCGCGTAATGTAATACGTACAAAAATTTAAATCTACCATATACACAAAACCACATCCCAAACTTTAGGTTCTGCATTGATTGTACGCATAGTCAAACGGTTAACAGTAGACGCAAGCTTCTACACCGTACTTTAGAGAAGTATCGACTCGAATCAAAAATATCACTTAAATGCATTGCGGTTGAGTTGTGTATTAACGTTTAATTATAAAGCGTGCGTTGGACTGACTACTGAATCAGCATCCGGATAGGGTTGGGCAAGCATGAATGAAATAGTTTCGGATATTGCTCGAGATTGTACTAAAACTGGCAGAAAAATACGTATCTTACTCGCGCGTATAATTTCAACATAAGGAGCGGAAATGACTACGCTACGGTGCAGGCCCGTAGCCGAGAGAAGGCGAGAAAACAACTGCTGCCACCCCAATAAAATTTCATTTTGATTCTTCATAAAGATCCCCAAAGGTAAAATAGACTTTTCCAAACATTGTCGAACATCATTTCCTACATCAGTTATGAGGACAAAATTAGCAATAAATGTCTAAATTTTTCCGGCGCCGGATGTGTATAATTCATTTTAATTGTACGTAAGATGCCAAATTGAGTCAGAATGATGTAGATAGTCCCAAAAATTTCGTTACAATGTATATTATTTGATCGTAAAAGTAACATACGGAGCCCAAATTCGATAATGCTTGGAAAACGATCTCTTATCGCAAAAAAGGCACGCAATATAAAAACGAAAACATGCGAGAGTTTTTCCGAAGAAAATGTGACGAAATTGAACTTGTATTGAAATTTAATAATTTAATTTTAATCTAATTTAATAATTGACCCTGTTTGAATTTATATTAAATGTAACTTCGATCGATCTCTTAGGCAAAGAAATGCACAGAAATTTGAAGTATTAAATTATTAAATGAATGTTTATCAAATTATTTGCCACACGCGTGCAAATGGGGGGACTTACAGAAAAAAACAGGCTCAATGGATATAGTATGTCAAAGAATATCGAACAATATATTTTATCACTTCACTATAAATTCACTTGACAGACCCCAATTTTCGAAAAACTAAAGGAGGGCTAACCCCTGTCAGGGCAAATAAATTTCAGTTGCAGTCTCCATTAAATATGGAAGCTTACCATTTGCCTGTAGGTTTTAAAAAGAACTTTATTATTTTATTCAATCCTCCAGATATTCCAAAATATATACTCGTGGAGCTCAACAAATAAATAAATCAAGCGAAGTAGCATGAGTCTGCGCAGCCACTAGCGTCCAATGGTTCACGTCTGCTTATGAATTTGAGACAGGCCCGAAATACAGAGAACGGAGGAAACAAATATACCATTTTAACCACGCCTTTTCAATTTGCAATACAGAATAACCTTCAACGCAAGCATTGCATAAATATAAAACCCGGCCTAATCCAGGCACGCAGATATCAAATTACGCAACTTAAAAAAGCGTACTTTATATAAAAACACTACAATCAGTATAAATCGGAACCGTGAATATCGTTGAATAAGCTTTTATAAAGATGATGTTTTATCTTTGTTCGTTTAATCTTTTAAATAGGAGAAAGCAATGCTTTCTTCCAAATCTTGACGAACATTTATTCATTTATTTATCGAAATTAATTACAAGGCTTATCTTAATATAAAGGAAACAAAGGACTTATACGCAAGACGAGCAAACATTCGTCGATTTATAAAGGAGAAGCAAAACCTTGTCGACGCCAGAAATCAAAACTTATTTATACACCGATATACTATAATTATAAAAATAACTTGCAATGAATGAGCGATGCATGCTTGCTTAGGTGATTTAAAGAAACGGGGCGGCTGCTCTCCTACTGATTCAGCATAGATGACGGAAGGGTATTAGTACAATATGTCACCACATGGTCAGAAAATTGCAACAACAAAAATTCCAGAAGTAACAAAATATATGCTTTAGGGTAAATCGAGGTCGCTGATCACGAAAAGAATAATTTAAAAAACCGGAGAGTGACCAGTCATTTTCTATGAGTGACCATTGGTCAAACGAAATGGTCACACACAAAATGCTGACAAGAACAATAATTCCTGGGTAAATCGAGGTTGCTGATCATGAAAAAATTAGTAAAAATTCCAGCGGATGACCGATCACCTTTCTATGAGTGACCAATAGTCAAAATAAATGGTCACACAAAAATTCTGATAAAAACAATAATTTCTGGGTAAGTCGAGGTCGCTGATCACAAAGGAAGTCATAATGTAAAAAAATACTAAAACGACAGTTATTTACGGCAACAGCTTACAATAATTGGTTTTAGTATTTTTAACAGCAACATTTTACAATAACTGTCGTTCTAGTATTTTAAACAGCATCATATTACAAAAACTGTTTTTTTTATTATTTTTAACAGCAATACTTTACAATAACTGCCGATTTAGTATTTTCTTACATTATGACTTCCTTTGTGATCAGCGACCTCGATTTACTCAGAAATTATGTTTTTATCAGTATTTTTTGTGTGACCATTTGATTTGACTAATGGTCACTCATAGAAAAGGTCCGGATTTTACCAATGGTCACTCATAGAAGGTGATCGGTCATTCGCTGGACTTTTTTAAACATTTTTTCGGAATTAGCAACCTCGATTTACCCATGAATTATTATTCTTGTCAGTATTTTTTGTGTGACCATTTAATTTGACCAATGGTCACTCATAGGAAGTGACCGGTCATTCTCCAAACTTTTTAAACATTTTTTTTGTGATCAGCGACCTCGATTTACTCTAATATTTTGTTTACTTCCAAACTTTTTAAACACTTTTATCATGTTTTTCAAAATACTCATTAATGACATTTAATGACTTTTCCGGCGCTTTAAAAACCGTATTGTAACGTAAGAAGAGTAGTTTTTGTACAGAACAAGGTTTGGTGTCTGTTACAACAATTTCTTGAGCAAAGCGCACAGTATTCATACCCTGGGCGTGGAGGGGTCAGAAAGCAAAATACCCCCTTCCAGAAACCAAAATACCCACCAGAATTCAATTTATTTTTTTTTGTTTTTTTCGCAATTTTTTGATGCCAATGGATAGTGCTCGATGAGACACGTTGAAAAATGGTGTTTGTTCGCCATACTACCATTTTTGAGGCCATTTTTTGATTTCTGAAAAATCTTGCACCCCCAGAACTTTGGTGCCGCCTACCTATGATAGTAATGCGAAATATTTTTATATAATTTTTTAACAATAAAGAAAATTAAAATTCGAATAAAATTTAAATAATAATTTAGCAAAAATTATAAAACTTATTGCACATCACATCATGTCCTTTTGATGCATTTTATTTAACTCAAAGCACAGAAATAATGCTGAAAGGTTTCATTGTGCCTTAGCGGCATTTCGCATTGATGTTTGACCCTTCGTGTCGATTTTTGCACAAATGTCGTTGCATTTTCGATATAAAATTTTGGAATTTTTAAAATTCTTACATTTTTCGCATCAGAAATTATTCCGTCTGTCAAAAAAACGGTCAAAAAAAGCGCTAACGTAAAGGACAGATTCAGGAAAATGTGTGATTCCGCCCTCTCTGTCAGAAAATGCTAATTTCACAACTGCTTCGAATTTAAGAAATTTTGTTTGTCACAAAGCACGTTTTTAGCTAGTGCGCAAAAAAAATTTTGTACCTATAGTTTTGTCTTCTAAACCGCTAAAATTTGACTTGAAGATGGAAAATATATCGAATTTGAATTTTCAGAACTGTTTTAAATAAGAGGCGAAAAATTGGGTACAAATGCAAAAGCAGTGAGAAATCAGTGATGCAGATAGTTTGAACTAGTGATGTCCATACATGATCTTGGGGAATTTGGGGTTTCTTCCCCAAAAAAGTTTTTCACCCCACGCGAAAAATTTTTCACTCCCGCAAAAAATTTTTCACCCCCCCCAGAATTAGCGATTTTTCAAAAGTTTCCTAAACTTACCTGAAAATTGGTAGGAAAAGTGTCTTTTTAAGGGTTTTGGCTATCTATTTGCTCAAAATCGCCGAATTTTCGGCGCTTCGCGCCATATATTCATGTTGTAAGCGATATATTGGTCAATTTATTCGACTTAATTCGAAATTTTTTTCATGATTTTATGCTCTACAAGGATAGAGTATCGTCAGAAACGCCTAAAAAATGATGTTTTTTAACGCGTACCGGCCATTTTTGGGCCCAAAAAAGGCACTTTTAGGTTTTCACACCCCCCCAGAATTCCCATGCTGTGCATGTATGGTGATGTCCATAAGTGGGCAGCACCAAAATTCTGGGGGTGCAAAGGTTTTTCAAAGATCTAAAAATGGTCTTTAAAATGGTGGTTTGGCAAAAAACACCATTTTTCAACGTTTCTCATCGAGCACTATCCATTGACATAAAAAAATCGCGAAAAAAACAGAAAAAAATTCAAAGATCGAATTCTGAGGGGGTCATTTTGGTTTCTGGAGGAATATTCGGCCTTCTGGTGAAGTTGCAAACCCCACCCCCAGCCACGCTGAAAATTTACTTCAAAAGTGCTTCAAATTGACCAGAAGCAGTGTAATAACGTAGTTTTAATTCTATTTAGCGCTTAAACCAGTTTTCGAGGTCATTTTGGCCCAAAAAAGCCGGGTTAAAAAGGGTTAAAAAGAAGACATTATTATATTTTGTATCATAAAATATTTTAACCAATTCTGAGAACGTTTTAGCATGAGTAAGACACGATACACATTGAAGTTATTGAGTAAGCATGTACAATACAGCGCGTAAGAGGTGTTATTGCCTACAGGAAATGGTCTGGGCTTAACTATATTCGTCCAGTTTCAGTCGTGCGTGCACTGATTCCTTTTGAATCTGTGCTAATGGATGCAGATAACAAACGAGAGCGAAGCAGAAGGCATTTCGATATCGAGGAAAATATGCTAATCAAAACGTAACGGGGTAAAGGTGATTGGAACATGATGAGTATTTACAAGTATTGTGATTGAGACTACATTTTACAACCAATAAACCAGAAGAATCTATAACTCGCTTTGAAGTTGCGTCATAATGATTAAAATTGGAACCTGGGAATAACCATTAATTTTAAGCCCAGGCCCGGCCCTTATATAGCCGGGCCCGGGCCTGCCCTGACCAGCTGGGTCCGGTCCGAGTCCGGGTACCCGGTCGATCACTGCCCCCCCTCCAAAGCTGCGCATCTCCAGTCCTGACTACCTTGCTTCTGTATGACTATATTGGCGATTTATGGACATAGTTTGTCGAAAATTAATGACATTTATTGACTTTCTTGGCAGGCTTGAAGCCATTGTTTGCTCATAAATCTTACTGCTTAGTAGGTAGCAAAGATTTATTTCACAACTGATCCTTTAACAACCGATGCAACTTCCACTCTTAAAAATGTGAAAATTTGTATCCTTATACTTTTTTGTGGCATTGGATTTTCCCAAATTAAGGTGTTCAACTCGAGCCTGTCCTTCTAAATAATAAGGATGATAAGAAATAATAAACCACCAAAAAACTTGGGGTTTGCTAGCTTCAGACTGCGTTAAAAACCTGTCTTGGCGTTCTTTTTAATGGATTTCGATAATTTTCAGTTTTTTAGTTCTAGGACACATTCGTTAAAAATTATATTTTTTTGAGGGATTGTATCACACCCATCGTGATACGGGCAATTGGTCAATTATTCCTGTTTAACAGAATTTTGACACGAAAATTTTTTCACCGTAGATACTAATACACACGCATCGTTCTTTACCACGAATCTAGGCTTAGGCTTAGTTATGTGCATTCACATTGGTGCCAGCGCATGGGCTAAGCTTCTGAGATAAATGGAGCGAAAATCGCTTCGCTCGCTCCACAATTTTTGCCCCATTTATACCTTAGGCTTAGCCCATGTTCTGGCACCAATCTGAATCCTCAAGCAATCCCAGAAACATCCGTCAATATGCATGCAAAAAAATGTCTTAAATTAAACGAATACTTACATACGTGGTTCATTTATAATGTTAATTACGTTGAAAAAAATAAGTGGTACTTTTACTTATAATATCGTTACTAACTCTAAGAAGCAGGTGGCGTAGCCGATTGGTTAACGCACTGGCGTAGCCAGAATTTTGACATGTTCAAGAACTGAGCAATATGGTTGTATGATACAGTTCTATGACGTAAAATCAACAAATTCAACGCTTCGCGCCGATTTCTACCATATTTTGGCAGTTTCTATCGTTTTATTGCTGAAAAAGTCAAAACATTAGCGCTTCGCACGCGTTATAAACATTTTCCCGTCAAAAACGCAAAAAAATTTCAAAAATTTTTTTAATGCTCAAATAGTAAAAACAATGTAAAAAGCCCAAAAAACATGTTATTCAACGAACGGCCCATTCCATTTTTATATGTTCTTTTCGATGATAAAAATTTTTTTATCCTGGCTTCGCCTACACCTATTCTAGTTTTCTAGAAATCTATAGAAAGAAAAATCAAAAACTTTTTTTGCAAACAAAGAATTAGAAATTTTAAAATCAAGTGATATCCGTAACTTTTACAATTTCGTTAATTCACGTTTGAAAACCAATAAAATTCATTTCCCTTGACTTTACGTAATGGTATTGAATTAGATAACGATCATGTAATAAGCTAATTATTTTAAACCATATTTTGCATCTGTTTTCATTCTTGATGATAAAACTCTTCCTTTTTCAGGCTAGCACATTTTCATTCTTATCGACTATCGAGTTTGATGTAGACACCGTTTACAGTGCTATTTGCGAATCTAAACCAAGTACTGCATTAGGCCCTGATGGCCTGTGCCAGAAAAACTAGGTTACTTGCCCTCCTCTCCTCTTGCTTCTATCTTTGAAACATCTTTTCGACAAGGTTCAGTCCCAAAATTGTGGCGTCAAGCAAAAGTAATTCCTGTTTTCAAAAATAAAGGCGACTCTGGTTGTGTTGAAAATTATCGTCCGATTTCTTTATGTTGCTCTCCTTGTAAAATTATAGAAAAAATCATCAATAATAAGATTCTTGAATACTTAAATAAAAACAGTTTGCTTACTCCTCTTCAATTTTGTTTTTTAGAAGGTCGATCATGTGAAACCCTATGGCTAAAGTGTAAAACTGAATGGGCAAAATATATCGATAAAAAATCTACAATTGATGTAACTTTCATCGATTTTAAAAAAGCTTTTGACAAAATTTCGCATACAAAATTACTTCATAAACATTCTGCATATGGCTTACATGGGTTCCTATTTAACTGGCTTTAATCTTTGTTATCTTCTCGATCTCAGTGTGTAGTCATGAATAGTTCTTTATCAGATAGTCTAAATGTATCCAGCGGTGTCCCGCAAGGCAGTGTGATAGGGCCAACCCTTTTTCTGATTTATATATATGATTTGTGCTATATCAATAGTTGTGTACGTTTATTTGCCGATGATGTTAAATTGTATAATTCGTCTTCTTGTAACGTAATACTTCAAAACGATCTTGATAAACTTTATATGTGGTCGCGTGAATGGCATCTTCAGAGATCTATCGATAAATGCTCGGTTCTGTATAGTGCTGGCCTCTAAAAAACCAGTCGATTTGTAACCTTAAAAACCACCCCTTTTTTCCATAACCAAAAGGAGATGACTGATGATATTATACTGGCGAACAAGCTATGCCGTGAGAATTACAACTGACCCCTGTTCTCTTTCCGGATCATTCACAAACTTGAGATATAAATTTGTCGAGAAGAGTTCCTAAAAATTGCCGTTTTTATGATATTTTTAAGCATTTTTGAGGGTCAATATTTCTACCCATTTGCTGGAATCTTTTATGTTTTCACGTTAGGCTCCCTTGCAGACTAAGGCTAATGTCAGAAATAAACTTAGTTGTTCTGTGTCATCCGCATAGCTACAGTATACCTTCAAAGTCAAACCTAAAAAACCACTTATAACCTAAAAAAACCAGCAACAATTTTTACAAAACTTAGCAGGAATGTGCCTCGTGGCACCTTACATGATGCCTGATATTTATTTTTCACAAAAATGGGAATCAACCCTAAAACTGCCAAAAAAATCGATTGTAACCTAAAAACCACTGTAACCTAAAAACAGACCAATGCTAAGTATATGTTGCCATGGCAACAAAATTACTTTAGACCAATGCTAAGTATATGTTGCCATGGCAACAAAATTACTTTTCATCAAGTTGCATAATTTTGCAGTGATTTCTTGCAGAGGATGTAGAAGAGACTTACCTAGAGCTGTTTTTATCACTTGAAGACTTTATTTGCGAAATTTATATATTTTCATATTTTTAATAAAAATTTATATATTTTTAATAAAATAATTTATATATTTTAATAAAATTCATAAAAAATTATTGATTTTTATATAAATGTGATAAAATGAACGGAAATATCATAAAAATGATTTTTTTCAAAAAATATGATCATGTAAGGTAAACTAACTATTTTACGCTGCAAATCACGCACTTCGCATATCATTTTAGGGGTAGTTTTTTTATTTCCCATGGGTTTTTTTACTTCCAAAATGGAATTTGCTGGTTTTTTCAGTTTTAACTTTGATCGATTTTTCTCTCCAAGACCTAGAAATCAACTAAGTGACGAAAGATGGAACATTGACGGTAAATTGCTCTGATTATATAAGTTTCTAGACTGGGGTGCTTGCACAATGAATATATGCAAAAAACATTAAACGTGGCTTTTTTAGAGGCCAGGACTATATATACATGTGTTATAAAAATCCTAAACCTCAACATTTCATTGGAAATCAACTTTTTCCTTCTGATTCGAACTGTGTCCGTAACTACCAAGTTCTTTTGTCTCAAAATCTGAAATTTAATCAGCTCAGCACTATCACGAAATAATAAAAAAAGCTTCTCGGTAATCTAGCCGATACTGAAGTTATTCTTCTCACGTGATCATGAAATTTTGTCGCGTGCGTTTAAGCTCTATGTTTGTCCACTACTTGAATATTGCTCTACTGTTTGGAGGCCGTACCATATTCGAGATATTGATCACATTGAAATAGTTCAGCGCAGGTTTACGCGAAGTATTTTTGGCTTTAACAGCGGTTTGTCTTATAACGATATTGAACTGTCTTCATAGGCGTAGCCAGGGGGAGCGTTGGGGCACATGCCCCCCAGTGTCTTTTTTTTGTACAAGGTCCGTTTGTACATGTACAAAGATGGTCCCCAAAAGTCTTTGTACATTTTGTACATGCAAATTTTTGTGTACTTTAATATAGTACAGTAGCAATTTTAGTGTGGTAAAACAGGGTTTCCGATCTTTGGTAATGTATTTTAGCTAATTTCTGGGTTTCTGACGCCAAAAATTACTAAAAATTATCTGAAAACGGTGCGAAGCGCCGAAAAATGCTGACATTTTTCCATTCTTAATGCAAATTCTGTCATTTTAAAGATATATAGGACAAATAATTTATCAGTTCGGAGCGAAGCGCCGAAAATTGTGGGAATTTTACATCTTTTTCAGTTTTTGTCTTCCTAAAAATCTGTGTACATTTTGTATACACAAAATTTTTGGGTACTATAATATGGTACAGCAGCGATTTTAGTGTGGTGAAACAGAGTTCTTCGACTTTTCGTAGTGTGTTTTAGCTAATTTCTGGGTCTCTAAGGGCAAAAATCACTAAGAATCGTCTTAAAACCGTGCAAGCAGCGCAAAAAATTTGACATTTTTACTTTTGAAATGCAATTTCTGCCATTATAAAGATATATAGAACACACAATTACTCATTTCGGCGCGAAGCGCCGAAATTTTTTTCGAATTTTAGACCTTTTTTGCAATTTTTGGCTTCCCAAAAATCTTTGTACATGTACAAAGACGGTTCCGAAAAGTCTTTTGTACATCGGGGAAAATCTTTGCCGAAGTACAAAAAAAAACCGTGATGCCCCCCCCAAAATCTTTCAGAAATATTGTTGATTTTTATGTTGCAATAATGTGTGTCCAGAAAATTGAGTAAAAAAGGCAAAAACGTTAAAATTTTCCGGCGCTTCGCGCCGAGTCATTATTATTTATTGCTATATAGATCCAATGAATTAAAAGCTTGAATAAGCTGAAATAGTCCAGCACTTCACATCACTTTAGTAATTTAATGTAATATTTGTTCGTTATCTTTTGTGTACAGTTTGTCTATTCTTTGCTTTGTTTATTTCTTTACAAGGACACGTAATCGTTTTTAAAATGAAATGAATGGCCAAATTTTCTTACGTTTTTGTGCATTTGCTGTTTTCTGAAGTGCATCTTGTTAATAAGAAGGCCACTAATGGGCCTAAAAAGGGTAAGAACAAAATTTTCATTGATACATTTTTCTATCTTATTGGAAGCGACCTATTGCTGCGCTATGTACTAAGCAGAGGTCAAAAAACGCATTTCAGCTCAGAAGTTTTGTGCAATGTAGGAGTTCGTCAATTTTAAGTATTTTTGGGCTTGATTCAGAACCGAGATTTGGCCGATTTTGCGAAAATTTTAACGTTATTATTCAGCATTAAAATTCTTTTTTTTTCAAAATTTTTCGGGACTCTGACCCGGACCCCGCTGGGAACGCTTCAGCGCGCCTCTCCAGACCCTCCAGCAGCCGTAAAATCTCGTTGTACATGTGCAACGAGATTTCAGGGATAACAAGCCAGGTAAGATGGTTAAGAATTTCATAAAATTTTTGGCGTTTCGCGCCGGCATTAATTTATCTGTTTTCTATGATTTAAGCGCTATAAATTTAGTTTAAAGTGCAAAAACGTAAAAATTTTCCGGCGCCCAGCGCCGCCACTTACTGTTGTTCTTTTTGTAAAGCTCCAGCATTGCGTTTAAAAGCCTAAATCACTCAAAATATCTTCAGACAAAGTTAGTAATTCGCAGTATTCTTGTTAGAAGCTTGAACTGTCAAAATTGTTCTGTACACATTTGATAATTTTCCGCTCTGTCAGACTACTAGTATTTACAGAGCTACAAAATCTTAACAACGGTAAAAAATGACTAAATTTCTTGGCACTTTGCGCCACTTATGATTTTTGAACTGTTTGTCAATAGAAAGGCCGCAAATTCTACTTGAAAATGGTAGAAATTCCAAAAATTTCACCACCTCGCGCCGCTTTACACTTTTTGTATTTTTGATCGTCAGAAACCCATAAATTAGCTAGGCTACACTACTAAAGGTCGAAAAACTCAGTTTTACTATACGTAACGCTACTGGCATTCAATGCAAAAGTAGTCTTGAAAAATTTTTGTCGATGCCCCTCCGAACCAAAATCCTGACTACGCCTCTGACTGTCTTTAGAACATCTTGAAACACGCTGTATTCATTTTGCGTTGTGCTTATACTTTCAAATTATTGCTGAACAGTCACATATTTTTTGTGACGAATTTTTCGTTTTCAAAAACAATTATACTCGATCTATTCATAGTTTTAAGCTTATTATTCCAATAGCTCGTTCCAATATTCTCAAGTATGATTTCAGTCATAGATATGTAAATCTGTAGAATTCGCTTCTGAACGATGTTGTAAATTCACCAAGCTTGGAAATTTTTAGGCGCAAACTCAGTGGTACTTTCGCTTTATCTGTTTTTTTAAAGGGGCACGCCTAAGTTGTCACTTTTGCGACTATGTGTCCCAATTGCTGTCGTTGTAGCCATATATGTTGTCTTGTGTGTGTCATTTATTACGCATTGTATTTTTTATCATACGCTGTTTCATTATTCTTATCATGTGTTTTTCTTGGACCTAGCAATGGCAGTAATTATTTGCAGTCAACTGCAGGTAATATAGCACACAATGTAAAATTATATGCAGTCAAAAACCAGCGGCCTAGACTATAGGTAATATAGCACACAACGTAAAATTATATGCAGTCAAAAACCAGCGGCCTAGACTGTAGGTAATATAGCACACAACGTAAAATTATATGCAGTCAAAAACAAGTGGCCTAGACTGCAGGCAATGTAGCACACAATGTAAAATTATATGCAGTCAAAAACCAGCGGCCTAGACTGCAGGTAATATAGCACTCAATGTGATATTATATGCAGTCAAGTTCAATGTTTATTGATATGGGAAGCTGGCGTTTTGCTCGCATTTTAACCTGTAGCAGATGGTTCGGGAAGGCACTTTTATTTGAGATGGTCTGGCAGATTTGCTTCCTCAATAGGGAAGTTTTTTTGCGCTGCATGGGTAGCAGCTTAAATAGCTGCCCATCCACTCATTAGCATATTTTGATGGACCAGCGTAAGCTCTGGTCCTGCATGATAGATATTGCGTAGCTGTTGCTGTTCTTGTCCTCATTCTGTGAAATTGTTTTACTTCAATGAAAATAAAATTATACAGCAGATACTATGATACTGGAAAAAACTGTGTGTGGCAACAGCAATTGCTTGCGGATTCAGATTGGTGCCAGACATGGGCTAAGCCTAAGGCATAAATGGAGCAAAAATTGCTCCGCTCGCTTCGCTCGCTCCGCAATTTTCGCTCCATTTATCTCAGGCTTAGCCCATGTGCTGGCATCAATGTGAATGCACAAAACTAAGCCTAAGCCTAAGACATTGGTAACCCCGCTCAGTCACAGTCCCCCGACGCTTCGGAGACTAATCTGAAACATTCCTAAATGCCTTTCGGAATCGTTGTTTCACATTGTCGAATAAACTTTGAAGCATTTTATTTCCACTAAAATAAAACACTTCCCCAGAATGTGGACAATAAGAGCAACAGCTACTCACTATCTATCATGCAGGACCAGAGCTTACGCTGTCCCATCGAAATGCGCTAATGGGTGACTGGGCAGCTATTGAAGCTGTTACTCATGCAGCGCAAAAAAACTTTCCCTATTGAGGAAGCAAATCTGCCAGACCATCTCAAATAAAAGTGCCTTCTAAAACCATCTACTACAGGTTAAAATGCAAGTGAAGCGCCAGCTTCCCGTATAAATAAGCATTCAACTTGACTGCATATAATATCACATTGTGTGCTATATTACCTGCAGTCTAGGCCGCTGGTTTTTGACTGCATATAATTTTACATTGTGTGCTATATTGCCTCAGGGGCTGGCAAAAACCCAGGATTTGAAAGCGGCCAGTGTTTTGGGTTTTTGGGGTTTTTGGGGTTTTTTGTGGGTTTTTGGTGGGTTTTTAGGGTTTTTGGTGGGTTTTTGGTGGGTTTTTGGGGGGTTTTTGGTGGGTTTTTCCTGGGGTTTTTCCTGATACACACCAGAGCGACTTCATACACCTGTAAACATTAATTCGGCTGACTTTGTGTCACATAAAGGACCCAACACTAAAAAAAATAGGACACGTTTGAAACAAAGCTTTTTATTCGAATGTTGCTGCGCTGACCAGTAGGTAATTAAATTACATATCCCTGTCATCACAATCATCATCATCTATCACGGTTGAATCACAAAGCTGATTGGCGTTGGTTTTGATAAACACTAGCTTTCGGACTGCCTTTTCAGTGCTCAATGAGTTTCCCAACTTTGAATGGACGAAACCAAAAGAGAAAAATTTCGTTCCGATGAAGCCGTTGAAACCGCCAACGTAAATACCTATGTAATAAGTATAAAAGTCAGAAAATGGTGTTATGGCAAAAAGACCATTTTTGAACTTTTCTCGTTGAGCTCTAACGATTGGCATAAAAAACCAAGAAAAAACGAAAAAAAATTTAAAAAATGAAATTTCAAAGGGTATTGTTTGTTGGTATTGTTGCCATTTCTTGTTGGGTATTTTGCCTTCTGGGGATGCATAAACCCCGACGCCCAGCCCAGGGCAGGGGGGTATAGTCGGCATCACAGATGCTTGCTGCTGAGAGCTGGAGTGCTAATGCTGTATAATTGTGTGCTGTGCGCTGTCTGCCTACGGCGCCAGAAGCCAAAAAACAACCTTCAGTCATTTAAGCAATAACTACTAAAATATGATTTAGAGCCTTATATAAGTACCTACCTGCGTCTCAGAATACCAAAAACCCCCAAAACTCCAAAAGCCCAAGATTTTTTAGAACCCCAAAAACCCGCCAAAAACCCCAAAACCCCAAAAACCGACTTTTGCCAGCCCTGTATTGCCTGCAGTCTAGGCCGCTGGTTTTTGACTGCATATAATTTTACGTTGTGTGCTATATTACCTGCAGCTCCAGGGCCGCTCGGTTCATGACTTCGTATAATTTTACTTTTACAATGTGTGCTATATTACCCGCAGTTGACTGCAAATAATTACTAAATTAATTACTACCCCTAGCAATAAATCCTTTGTTGTTGTTTTCGTTATAAACGTGTTGCGCTGTAGAAGCAAAAGGTCTGAAGATCAAAACCCAGCAAATGTAAGTTATTTTCTTTACCGGAAAAAGCCCTGGATATACCGTACGTTGAAAAATATGAGAAAATTTGATGGGCCTTGAAATGAATAATCACCCAAAAAGGCAGGTGTCAACCAAGCGTAGAGGGGAATGCCGGGCATTAGTAATAACAAGCCCGTGATTGAAAGAAAATTTACTTAAATATGCTCCTATCATTAGTTATATGCCTCGGCGTGGAAAATGAATTTCATACTTATTCGCGATCGGCTAGAATCGGCTACTTTTGCAGAAAAAAATTTTCGATGTCTCGTAAACTGAACAAGTGCCGAGGCTTTGTAAAACTGCCGAAAAGTGTGCACGTCAGGGACGTGTGATGCTCCTAATCTCGCATGATAAACGCAAGCATTCACTTTAAAACTGATGCAAGTAAAACACCGAAGAAAACGAAACACACGAAAAACGACGAACGACATCCGCTTCCGCAAAACTTTAAAAAACACAGTAAACGGAATAATTCAAGCCTAACTCTAGATAAAGATTAACTTGTGGCAAGAAGTCCTCAAAATTGTTGTGTAAACGAACTTGAAATTTCAAACGGTAGTCAATAAAAGAAGTAGTGTTTCCCACTTTATTCTGCTGGAATTGCACAAGCCATAGACTACCCATATACCTTGACCTCCAGAATAAAATTCCTAGCATGCTTTTTGAGATTTTCCATTTTTACATCACTTACTCGCCTGCTGCCCATTTATGATCTCCATAGTTCATCAAACAGGTACGTATGTATCAATATGTATTTATTCACGTGTTATACATAGGTACCATGTCTAGATATGTATGCAAAAGTACGTGTATGTAATTTATGTATTTACAAAAGGCCTGTATCCATGATGTAGCCAAGAGGCGGACATAACATAAACTTTTTTATCTCAGAAAATTCGTTGGAGTAGTTCGAAAAAACTGCATTGTTCAATGTTCGACATGCTCTATCATCACAAAATTCAAATTTTCCAAAAAAATATTTTTCTATCGTGAAAAAAGGCTTTCAAAATAGAGTTTTTTAGTCGCACGTGAGCCAAAATTATAGAAAATATTTTCCATTGGCGGAAGCACCGAAACTTTGAAGATTTCATGAATTAGAGATATAATATCCTTTTATTTCCTAGGCGTTCTTACCTTTTAAGATTTTTTTATAGCCTGCTCCACTTAAGTTTGGGCATAAATTTTAAGAATTTTCTTTGTCAGAAAGCCGGCGGATTACGATAGTTATATATCAGATCAATGATATAATCGCAATCTGTCAGCTTTGTGTCGGAGATGATTTTTAAAACCTATGCCTAAATTTGTGTGAAACGGACTATACGTTGTAGGGGGGCCGCCATTCCTATCCACGTTCTCCAACCCCGTAAATACGGCCCTGTGCTATGTACATACTTATGTACATATTACATTCATATTCATAGGGGTACCCCCCACCTACAGATGTCTTGTAAGTTTGTATACTTACTTACCATTATATTTTTTAACCTAATATTGCAGAGAGGCTACCTATATAATTTTGATATTTCACTGAACGGCTTTCTAAAATGTATAAGCCTTTAAAAAATGTCAACAATATGGCTCGCCTCATGAACCTAAAAAATTCATTTATAAAACACAGTCTGAAAAGTTTTGCTTGTCAACTTTTCAGGTGTAAGCGCTCAGCGTGACTAGTCTGACGAGAGACTGGTCAAATTAGCGACAGAAACTTTATTGAGCTGAAGGACCTCATCAATTGATATCGCACAAAAAGGTTTTATTGCGCGATTCTTCAGCTCCTTGGGAACAAACGACCGCGAAAAAAATTAGCTATCATTTTATTTAATGTATGATTTTTCTGTATAAAAATTTCTGCAGTTGAAGTTAAAATAATAAGTAAACCACTTTCATTATGGAGCGCAACATTTCCTTAAATCATTCAAAAATTTTACTAGCTTGAAACTCTAATAGTCTGTTTCACACAACTTCGGTCATGAATTTTAAAATTATCTCCGACAATAAGATAACAGATTGCGATTATATCATTGAAATGATATATAATTATCGTAACCCTCGGCCTACTGTCGATAAAAATTCTTAAAATTTATGCACGAAGTTTTCTTCCAAAAATCCTATCAAATGTATACTAATACATAAGTATTGTCTGTTTCATTTAAGTTCACGGTTTTCTTTTAAATTTTTCCGCAAGAATCAGGCTACAAAAGTAGTTTAGAATGTTTATGCAGTAATGCGGCTTAGAAATGGCATAACGTATCCTTATGACACGTTATACTGTAGAATATCATATTTATCGTATTAGTTTAAAACACTTTTGTAATCATTTTGAATTTTTCCAAAAATTTTTTCAAAGACTTACGCGTCACGCGCTCGTTCCAATTTTCCGAAACCGTCCTTTTTCCTCAATCTTTCGCTCGCGTTGATTCCGGTTCTGTATAGGATAAGTCGCCCTCTGAATTTATTAGTGCTAGAGTGTTTTTTATTCAATGCACAAAGTTTAGTAAACAAGTTAGGGGAGTTATATTATTTGTTAGATAGTGACAATTTTGACTTAATTTTCTGTTGTGAAACATGGTTAAATGAAGTAATTCATGATAGCATTTTATGTCCTCAAAACAATTATCAAATTTTTCGCTCTGATCGAGTAAATAAACGAGGCGGCGGGGTCATTGTCTTTGTAAAATCACATTTTAGTGCTCGCTTTGTTAAAGTTCCTAACGAACTGAGTATATCTGACTCTTTAATTATTGATTTTTTCCATGGTCAGGATAGAATTAGATTTCTTCTTATTTACAGACCTCCTCACTACGATTTAAGATCATGCTGTAACTTGATAGAATGGGTAAATAATTGCTCTCTATCCCGTAATTATCCTAGGGGATTTCAATTTACCTAAAATTGATTGGACCTTAGGTACCTTTACATCCGATTCTCTTAACGAATTGTTTTACGACTGTTTCTCGTCTACAGGATTAACACAATTAGTTTTAGATCAAACGCATGATACAAATATCATTGATGTTATTTTTGCAACAGATAACGCTTTTAATGTTAAAGTACTACCCTCCTTTTCCACAAGTGACCACAATTCTATATCTTTTGAAACTCTGATAACTCCACTACTACTTATGTAGAATCTCACTTTAATTTTCAAAAGCAGACTACTTTAGTATTGGTAGCTTTCTTTCTACTATTACTTGGCCTGATCTTTTCTACTTGTTTAAATGTTAACGACATGTATAATGTATTTTTAAATGTCTTAAGGCCTCTTATTTTTACTTTGTTCCTAAAGTTAAAGCAAAGCCCTCCAAATTTTCATACCCTAAAGTTTTACGAAAATTATTTGCCAAAAAGCAGCTTTTATGGCAAAAATGCAAAAAATATCGTACAATTATATGCAAACAAAGGTATCGTAATCATTGTAAAATTGTTACGCAAAGAAATTCGTAATCATTTTTGTTTACAGGAAAGTAATTTATTGCAACATAACGATCTGAAATCTTTTTAGATTTGTAAATAATCGTTTAAATGATTCTCGAAGCATTCCACCTATTACTTCCACTGACAATAATGTAGTGACTGATCTTCATTGTAAAACTAATATGTTCAATCATTACTTCTCTTCCGTATTTACCAATGATGATACTAACGATTCTTTTGTTTTTCAGAAGCGGGGCGATTCTTCTAGTTTCAAACATCGTCTTTGACGAAAATAATGTCTCACGGGCGATTGCTAAGATGAAAAACTCGACTTCGATAGCGCCTGATGGTTTAAGTAACTTTTTTGTTAAAAAATTAGCTTATTATCTTCTTAAACCCCTTATCAGTATTTTTTACTGTTTCTTTTTTATCAGGTGATATCCCAGACATTTGGAGGAGGCTTACGTTGTACCTATAATTAAAAAGGGTGACCCTCATTTAACTGAAAATTATCGTCCTCTTTCTGTATGTTGCTCAACTTGTAAGATAATGGAAAGTATTATTAATACTCAACTATCAATTTATTTATCTACAAATGAGTTAATATCACCTTTTCAATATGGTTTCCAAAAACATAAATCTTGCGACTTGCAACTATTAAATTGTAAACATTCTTGGGTTAAATCACTGGAATGTAAAGAAACCGTTGATATTATTTATATAGACTTTGCTAAAGCTTTTGACAAAGTCGACATATCTAAACTTTTTGTTAAATTAACTAGTTACGGTATTCAACAACACCTGTTTAATTGGTTAAAAGCTTTTCTATCTAATCGTATTCAGTGTGTTCGCGTTAATCAGTGTTTTTCAGATTACGCCGCTGTTACAAGTGGAGTTATTCAAGGGTCCATTCTTGACCTACGTTGTTTTTGATTTTTATAAATGATATCATTGATAACTTGTTAAGTTTGACTTTTATGTTCGCGGATGACTTAAAAATATTCAATCTTTCCTGCAATTATCAAACACTTCGAACCGTTTGATAGAATTTCCATTTAGGCCACCAGAAATTGTTTACCAATATCATATTCTAAATGCGCAGCCCTATATTTGGGCAAAAATAATCCTAAATTGTCATATACACTCAATACACAAGTTATTACGAACGATTCTGTCTATGTTCGCGATTTAGGAGTGCTAATTTCGCACAACCTGAAATTTAAGGAACATTACAACAGTATTATCAAGAAAGCTTTCTTGAGATCTATCTTAATTAGAAAATCCTTCTTTTCGCGTGATAAAAATAATCTCGTAAAGGCCTTCATTGTTTACGTCAGACCGATCCTTGAATATTCCTGTGCTTTTATGGAACCCCTCTTATATTAGTGATATCAACAGGCTGGAAGCTCTTCAGCGTAAATTTACTAAATACATAGTTGGATATCATAGCCCTCTTTCTTACGACGAACGCCTTAACCAACTTAACTTGTGTCGATTAGAATTGCGTCGCCTTCATATTTGCTTATGTATGATGTATCAAATTATTAGTCAAAAATCTTGTCTTTCGCATGACAGATTTTTGTGCTTAATCAAAATACTACTCGCTGCACAAATCGTTTCAAGCTAGTTGTTCCTCTTGTCCGTTCTAATTTACAAAAATTTGACTTTTTCTATAAGTATATCTCTGTTTGGAATCACCTACCTGATTTTGTAGTCTCTTCCCCTAACTTGAATATATTCAAACCTAGATTAATTGATGTCGACTTATCCAAATTTATTATAGGGCGGGCTTAAATCGTCATTTTCTATGACTCGCTCGTCGCCTTTTGCTGTACGCTTTTATTCTTTTGACCGTACGTTTTATTACTCTTTTTACATCTTTCATAATTGTCGCGTTTCAGTAATAAATTATTTCATTCATTCATTCATTCAACATCAAAGCTAAAGGAAACAGACTATAGTCACTTTAAAGTGGATACATTCGGAAGTGATTTTTAGGAATTTTTGTTGGCAGATTGATTGTGTGCTTTCTTTCCTATCGTATATGTTCCTGTTGGATCGCGCAACCTTCTTGAACCACTAGGCTCTCCTACCAGACATGCCAAAGGAGGGACGAGGATCTAGACCTAGGTACAAAAGTAAAAATTTTATGGCTTAAATATGACAAAATTAAGTTTAAAATAGATAAAATCGAAATTTTCTGGCAAAATTGTTTGAAATCGAACATAAACTATCAAATAAGACTTTTCATGCTGCCTTAACGTTTGTGCCGATGGCTATTGTAGCTCAAACATGATGACTGGACTCTCAAGCTGTCTCCCCAGATTGATATTAATCCGCTCGTCACACCCTACTACTCATGCTATGTGCGGCCTGGCCTGTTGCACCATGGACTATTGAACTATTCTATTAGTTCAATAGTTCAAAAGTGAAAAAATACGGTTGTACATCGCTTGAACTGTTAGAATAGTTCAATTGGTAAGCACTAATATTAATTACAAGTGGTGCAACCGGATATGAACTAATGAACTACTGAACTATTGAAGTGTTGCAACCGCCTGGCAAAAAATGTAAAGAATACTTAGCCTATTCTTATTCTGAATGAGATACGGTATGCACTATGTATGTTTTCGTGCCAAAAGATCTAACAGGATTTCCTGTAGAAAGTCTACCATGTATCCCCAAAGATCCCAAATACAGCTGGAGGTGGTTTTTTCCATTCCATTCCTTTTATTTTATTTTATTTTGTAGACTTTATTATTTATTTGTATCTTTGATTTTCGCTCAGTATCTTAAAATAAGTAGAGCATATACCATACATGCACAGCATGGAAATTCTGGGATGGTCAGGCCCAGAAATGTTTTAAAAGTGCCTTTTAAGGCTAAAAACGATGAGTTACACGTCAAAAACACTGTTCTTTGACGTTTCAGACAATGCTCGCTCTTTCTAGAACATAAAAACGTAAAATAAATCTCAAAAAATTCGAAAAAAATGAGTAAAGTGAACAACATATAGTCAAAAAATTTGCATATGACTCGAAGCACCGAAAATTCGAGACTTTTGAGCTAGAAATGAGCTAAAACCGCCTGAAAGGGCACACTTTTTTGAGTTTAACAAAACAATTGACAATTCTGGGGGGTCCATCCCCCCAAGAACACGTATGGCATATACTATACTCAAGATTTTATTGAGCTTGTTAATTCTTCGATGGAAACCATGTATTTGCAATTAGAATTTAGGTTACGATCACACATACATGGGCAGCAAGAAAATTCTGTGGGTCAGATCAGAACTCAGGATGGGTAAAATCGCCAAAAATGTCATTAAAAATAGAATTCTGGGGGTTTACAGTAATCTGGGGGTTTCACTTCTGATGGGTACACCCAAACCCCCACGCTCATGTGTGGTTACGATGTATCATACAGCACACCAACTGAACGGAGGGATTGCAGAGATATTGGAACTCGTAAAAACAATTGAAAAACGAAAAATTCTCAGAAATACTCAGGGAGCCAACGCTTAAAATTGGTATCTTTCCATTATGATTTGGACCCAAGTTAGGTCGCTTAGACAGCATCGCTGCGATTCCAGCGATATACGAAGCAAAACACTGTTTATTAAGAACTCAGAAGTAAGACAGAAAGTTGTCGTACTCGTCCAAAAAAATCACTATTCGTGTACCAAACAGCATTTTTCGTCGTTTTACATTAGAACCATATCGGTGTAGGATTTTTTCTCGAAAAATCAGGAAATTTTCGATGTAAAATGCTGACGTTTCTTTATATCGGCGATCATGGCCAGTTCAGGGTCCTCATCACCTTCTTGTCTATGCTTACGCGATATACGAAGCATGTCTCGATCGAACTACATAAACACATAATTCAAATTTTAAATTTATTCTATAAGCACGCACAGGGTGGTTGGCCAAAATTTTAGTGACGACGTTGTTAACTCTAGTGTAGTATTCCTTCGTCGTCTCAGACATTTTGGACGCCAAATCGCTGACCGTCATATCTGGTTTGTACTGCTCATGAACCCTGTGCTTGGCCTGGCTCAGAATACTGCTTTCTAGCCATTTTGGTAGACTGTCGTACCTTGAGCAATCAGTAAGATAAGTTAAAACTATTCAATGATCTAAATGTCCGCAAAAATGATTTTTGTCGTAAATTTAAAGAATAGCTAAAAGTAGATGATGTATTGAACATGTAATACTTGTACAAGCCATCTTGAAAGGAAAGCTTATAAGAAAGGACTATGGAAGCAATGCTGGAGTACAAAGCTGAGTATATCGGTATGCACTCTTGAAAATTCACACAAACGGCTTCAAACGTTCCGATTTTTGCCTAACGCGTAGAAAATATTTGGAAAAAGGCACAGTGAATAAATTATTTTACCTTGTTTTAATTGTTTTTTAAATGAATTTTTTCTGAAATATTACGGACATTACTTTGGAATTAGTGTTTTTTTGTCATTTAGCACTAGTACACATAATGCAGGTTTCTGAAGTTCGACAAAAACACTTTTTGAATTATTTCAGATCTGCTAATAGCGAATATTCTAATTACTTTGCTCGAGAAGCTTTTTTAATTTTGTAATATGCAAATTTATGCGATTTAGTTAAACGCCTGAAAGTCTACCTAAGCATCTATCGACCTATGCGGGGCGGAAGTAGTATACGACCTAAGCAGCCCTAAATTATATTTTATCTGAAACTAAACCTAGTCTAAGCAAACTGAAGCTAAATGTGAAAAAATGCCTATTTTTAGAAGAATCATAAAGTTCTGTAGCTCTATCAATGGTAATTATTTTTCGTAAAAAAGTTAAGCGCCTTTTCGCATTTTTTGCATATTTTGCTGAAAATCTGGACTCGCTAAACCCATTTATGTCTTTTTGAAGATAACTCAAATAAATACTCTACTTTAGCCACAAAATGTAAAAATGTTAGCTGACTTTGCTGCTGATATCAAACTGCAGCACTTACATCATGCAAAAAATTTAACGCTCACCTATGTTACATCAGTTTCGACCGTTTGATGATATATGAACTTTCCCAAATTCATCATTCAGATAATTGTTTAGAGTAACAATCTGTAGTAAAATTATATTTAATATTAGACACATATTCGGCCATTCCTGAAAATCTATAGCCAGTATCAATCGTTTGAAAAACTAAAAAACAACCAATTAAAAGAAATAAAGAACAACTTTTATGGACTTGAATAAAAAAACTTAGAAAAAAGAAGAGCGCGCGGAATTTTTTAGAATCGGATTAATATCGTTTAGGTCACAGGAAGATACCACCTAAATATTTTTCAATTGCTAAACTAATTCAAGAAGAAGAAGAAGTTGTCCGAAAATCTTGCAGATTATTGCGACCGATTTATTGTCAAGAAAATCCGAAATAATGAGTACCTCAGCACGTTAGCGCGTACCTATAATATTTTTGGGTACTCCCAACGTATGTATGTCCCCCTCACAGCTATAACGGCACACATCTGGGAGGTGCGGTTTTTTTTAAAAATAGATAATAAAAAAACTTAGGAACCCCATTTTTTTCTTGTTTACACTCAATACCGGACTAGTCATGAGCACACCTGGGCGTGGGGGGGGTTTGGGGGGTATGCACCCCCAGAAACCAAAATTCCCCCCCCAGAAATCAAAATACCCCCCCAGAATTCAATTTTTGAAAATTTTTTTCGTTTTTTTCGCAATTTTTTGATGCCAATGGATAGTGCTTGATGAGAAACGTCGAAAAATTGTGTTTTTATCGCCATACCACCATTTTTAAGGGCCATTTTTCGACCTTCAAAAAAATCTTGCACTCCCCCCCAGAATTTTCTTGCTGCCCACGTATGGTCATGAGTGTGTAAAGTTTACACCAAAACTTCAAATGATTGGCGGAGGGTCAATTTTTGAAAAAAATGTTTTTTCTGATTAGTAGGTTACGAATCTGGTCTTAAGATTTCTTTACACTCATTAGTTGTTGCACAGGAGTGTAAAACAGACGGTGTTTTTACCGTTTTCATGTGCAGAAGCATATCTAACTCAGTTTTACATTCTATGCAGTCTGATTGGTTTCAAAAGGTAGACAGTTATAAAATCTAGGGGTGTGTTTTTTTATTTTTTCGAAAAAGTAATATTTTCAAATTTAGAGGCGGTTTATTGTAAAGAGTCTGGGACAAAAAATGTTTTTTTCCTGCCATATTCTCCGCTTAGTAGACAGAACGGTGGTAATTATCTTTAAAATGTGCCTCGTCCTAAGCGCTACTCGTCAAAATTTATTTTGTTTCTTTACAATAAATATTGCGTTATTAGTGCAGGTGTAAACTTTACACTGAATAAATTTTTTCCGCCGAGAGCGTCGTGGTTGATAAATTTAAAAAAATGTTTCTCCGTTAGGTCAGAATAATGAATCTGACCTTTAAACTTTTCTACAGCCAGTTTTTGTTGAGGTATGAAGAGGTGAACTTTGAATTATACATCTATTTTATAATACCGATAGATAACTCCGTATTGCATATTGTTTGATCAGATTTTTCTTATTTCAGAGGTGTTTGACTCGTCTTTAATAAATAATTGTTTTTATTATCATAAATGCACTATTCTTAAACTTCAGTACAATGATGAATATTTTTCAAAATAGTATAATCAAGTTAAAATCTTCGCTGCGAGACTCAGTTAACAAGCATTGTGTTGATAGACAGGCACCTAATCACATGTTCCTATATGTCACCATGTTGAAAAGCCTGCAGCGTAATAAGTATAGGATGTTGTTCGAAAGTAGGGAACTGATTTCAGATTTTTATCTATTGTCCACAATACAGCCAAATCATTAGTGACTAAGTATTAAAATCCGCCGATATATTGAGTTCGTGCAAGTGGCTGACGTATCCGTTCTCTCGCATGTGGATTTTAAAAAAGGATAATGCGTTCAAATCTTCGGAATAATGACTTTTTTCATTTTTTAATTCTTTTGGCAAAACCATGCACTTCATTTGACTTATTCATTCTATTTAGGTTAAGCAATCCGCTGGCTTCTTCATTTATCGTTTTGAAAAACTCCAAATTTATGTTTCCTATTTTATTTCAGGGTCAGTATTTAATCATAGGTAGCGCGTTAGCGCGTACCTGCAATATACTTGGGACCCTCCTAACACCTGTGCACCCCCTACAGCTATAACGGGACACATCTGGGAGGTGCAATTTTTTTTAAAGAAAGATAATAAAAAAATTCGCTGCATGTCTTTTTTGTTTTTCTTTACACTCCAAACTGATTGTGTAAAGAAGGTGTAAAGTTTTGGCGTAACGTTATAACATATAGCGAATTTTAGGGGTTTTTTTACCGGGCTTGTGGACAAGTCAGTATTGACTCTTCAAACGATTAAATGGCATAGATTTGTAGAAGAAGGAATTCTGCAGATGTTACATTTTTTGTCTTTTGAATTTAGCCTTAGTTCTCGAATGTGTAGTGTAAAGAGTGCGAAAATCTGGGGGTGAAAAGACACATTTTGGTCGAGTTTTCAACTTGTTTTTGTCTGCCAACAACTCCTATTATGAATTTTAAGGAATTTTTTCTGACAGAAATGTACTAAGGATCAAGGGCTATCTTGTGCTTACCAGCAAACTTTTCTACAATCAATACACAGTTAGTACCAGGGGTTTAAACTTTACACTCTAGTGGATGAGTAAAAAAACAGATTTTGTCCAAGATTTCTCTGCCAACTTTTTCAGTTATGATTTGGGATGAATTGAATGAAATAGAAATAAAGTAACTTCTAAGGGCTACACGTCGAAGTAAGCCGCGTTCAAAAAACGTGATATTGAGTTGTTTATGGGGGTGTAAAATTCGAAATCTGTGGTGTAAAATAGGCGAAAAAATAGGTTTTTTCGTATTTTGATTGGTAGATCATATCAAATATTTTGCGGAACATAAGTTTGGCACATACAAACGTACTACAATCAAAGGGCTACAAACTGGCCTGAACCGAATTTATTTACACTCAATGGGGCGTTAGGTTCAGATTTTTAAAGTGTACAATGTAGTGGACAGTGGAAAATTCGTGTTTGTCTATTTTTGTGTTCGCCACATTCTCTGTTAAGAAGTCGGGCGAGGTCGAATAGGAGAAAAATAAAGTACTTTCTAAGGGGTACGCGTCACAGCGAATCGCGTTTGTTTATATCAATATTTAGCTTTTTCGGGAGCTGTAAAGTCAAAAAATAGAGGAGTTAAACGTGTTTCTGTCTTGTTCTTTTCTGCCAAGTTCTGGGTTATGAGTCTGGACATAATCTCAAGTCTAAAAATGAACCAGAAACCAAATGTGATACGCCACTTTGTTTACACTCCACAGTGGTGTAAAGTGGTTTGCATCTGATATTTATTTGTCCTCGGGCCATTGTGAAGACTTAATTTTTTCATAAATGTCGATCGTAATATCAGAGCAATATATGAATTACGAATCCGACTGAAATTTTCTTTACACCCTGTGGTTGTGTAAAGTTTACACTGCATATTAACTTTAGTTCTAGAGCCTTGCAGAAGCTTGATTTTTTCTAAAGTCTAAAAATTTATTAGGAATCAAATGTGAGACGCCAGTTGAGCGCGTTTGCTTACACTCAACAGTGGTGTAAAGTAATTTACAACTGATGTTTATTTGTTCTCGGGTTATTGTGGAGACTCAATTTTTTCATAAATCTTAATCGTAATATCAGGGTAATATTAAAATTTCAAATTCGACCAAAATCTTCTTTACATTCTGTGGTTATATAAAGTTTACACTGCATATTAACTTTAGTTCTAGAGCCTTGCAAAAGCTTAATTTTTTTCAAAATGTTTTGCGTAAAGTCAGAATTGGGAATCTGACTGTTAGTTTTCTCTACACCTAGTAGTTGTGTAAAGCTTGCACTATTCATTTGTTGTTAGATGTTGTTTATACTACAAATTTATTTTACTTCCAAATCTGAGCGTTAGTCTTCCTTACACTTGATATTTGCGTAAAGTTTATGCTGAAAAACTTTGATCTGTTTAAATAATGTAAAGTTGTCTTGTTTAAAACGGATAATGCTAATGTTAAGAACAATATTGTTTTCCGCGTTCTTGGACTGCTGTCATTATTGTGGTCTCTTACTGTATGTGTTTACTGACTGATGTAAGTAGTAATGGCCGGCAGCCTGGGGCGCAACGCTGTAGGATAGGCTATGTTATAACATAGGCGATGACGTAAAAATCTGCTCCCTGAGGTCAGGCTGAGGGAGCAACGTTGAAGTATAGGCGCAGGCAGCCAGGCACGTATGCGCGTGTGTTGAATAAAGCGAGTGTATGGCGCGAGTGAAGTGGGCGTTGACTAATGATTGAATAAAAGGGGTTCAAGTCCGCCAGCGCACAATTTCCTTTTTTATAAACCGTACAGCATATAAAATTGTTAGCGTTACTAATAGAGCCAAACAGCTTAAAATCTCATTAGATAAATTACTCAAATCTTCTTTGTGCCTACATTTTACTTCATTTTCCAGGCACCTCCCTTCTACTTTCATGCCATTGAAATTTTCGTCAATTTTTAAACAGTTTTTACAAAAAGGGTTAAACTTTATCAATTCTAAATTTGGAAACTCTTGCGTTAAATTTTTCCAATTAGATACTCGAAAATCGCAACTATCTTTGAGAAAAACTGATCGCACGTTTCTTGAGACATTTTCAAACGTTTTTAGTCCTTCACAGAATGCTTTGGACTGGTTTTGGTATATACAGTCCTCTGCACTTATTGTGTGTAATAAACAATAAACTAGTAGAATCATTTTTAATTATGAGAATATATGTGTTTTAGTAGTATTTATAGGCGCCTGAAATGTAGTTTTATAATAGTTTTTCCAAACTCAAATGGAACAAGTTCATCTTGATCGCTTTTAACATTAATTTCGATGGTATTGAACTCTTTTTTTAGAACCGGGATATAATGAGGGCTAATATATGAGTGATTTACAATATCTGTATAATTTCCTTCAATGTTAACAACCTGCAATAAAGGTGCAAACACGTTACCTACAATTTGAGGTGCGACTATGTCACAATATATGAAAAAATTATGCATTCCACCTAGCATATCGGGAGAATGTTGGGCAGTTATAGATACATTGTTATTCTTATGTATGCGATTGAAAGTAATAAGCTGTCTTTCTAAAAAACCTAGCATATAAGTCAAATGTTTTGATAGCTTTATGTTCTGAACATGCTCTGTATTTAGCGTAAGATTACAAAATTTCCTATTCTCATCATAGTTTAAAGCTTATGTGTGGAGTATAGTCATAGTTTTCTTTCAAACCTGCTGTTTTTATAGCATTGTTTATTGTATCTACAAGATCGGAAATGTACTGATACCTGGCTGGGGGAATGAGCATCTTAACTCTCAGCTTATTTTTAATATCGAAAAATTGTAGCATATTTTGTCTGCTATTCACATTGTGCCACGTATTGGCATAAATGATTTCAGCCAGTCCAACTTCCCATTCACCATTTAGCGTAATTTGCCTGGGCAGCCTAGTTATAAAGCTGGAGGCAGTGTTGGATAAGTCGGAATTACTCGGTAGTATGAGGTAGAATTGTTTAGAATCCATGTTTATAACTTAAATTGATCAAAGTATTTATAAATTTTTTCATTCTGCATAGATAATATAATATTTTTGAAAGAAACGCCTTGACAGCGCCAAAATAGAAAGTAAATACACATATGCCCGCATGTTGTTGAGAAAAATCCCTGTACCTGCATATTATTGTATGTATAAGCATATGCATTTTCACTAATATAGTATCTGACATGCTTAGGGGGCTTTCGCCCATAACTGTCAAAATATTCGCAATGTCTCATATTGTCGAAATATAATGCAACCCAGTGTGAGCCAGGTTCATGGCTAGAGTCTAAATTTACTACAATAGCTGCAGGGTAATTTTTTATTGGCGGTAAAAGATCTAGTGGGAAAACTCCCAAAAATGTATCATTTTTTATATTGACTTTAAGAATTTTAAATATTTCAATGGTGTTCATGTTTAGGCGTTGTAATCATGAAATGTGTTCCTATTTTTATCAATCATTATTAAATTATCGAATTCTGCGTATATAATGATTTCAACTCCTGAATCAGGTAATTTTTCACTAAACTTTATGTGTACACTAGTGGTTCCTTCTCTTATTAAGTCCCAGTGTCCGCCATCATCCTCATCAGGCGTTAAGTCAAAAACAAAGAAACAATGACTGGTTTTAAACTCTTCTCTGCTGATAAAGTTTCCTTCGCGCCCAATATCTAGTGCCTCAAACATCTGATTAAAAGCCTGTAGGTATCTATCCTGCTTGAATGAAATATCCAGTGGATGTGCAGGAAAAGTATGACCTCCGCATGTTACTCTCACCTCATGAATGCTGAATGGTTTGAAATTGAATGGTGATTTTGAAAGGCTGCCTCTGTATGCGCTTCCATCAACACATGCAAAAACCATGCGTCTAGGTAATTGCCCATTAAATAATGTAAAATTAGGTGTTTCTCTTGCAGGATTCCCAACATGTAAGTTGGTCATCGCTACTCGTCTAATTGGGTATTTTGCTGTATATTGCAACATTGTTTGTTCTAGAGCCAAATTGATGCTGTCTAAGACTTCTACTTTCCTAATAAAGAATTTCATCTGAACAATCTGTAGGTCAATGTTAATATCTTCAAAACACTGCAAAATAAATGCATTACTGTTTCTGTGTAGTTCTAGGCGGAAGTCTGTGAAATTGAGCAGATATCTGTCTTGTAAAAACATGTCAATATGTAATGGTGCTGATACCTCTACAATATTTTCATCCTTAAACATTGCTGCGCGCTTCTTGAAGGCTTCATGATCTTTACTGTCAACATTGGGACCCCCTTCATGGAAATAAAGAGCCGATTGGAGATGTGAATTTTTTGCATCATATCCGTAATTTAGCTCTGTTTCAAAATATGATCTATATGCGTATTTGTCTGAACTATCAAAAACAAGCTGCCCGCCAAGAAAGCATTTTACTTGCTTAAAGAATGTCTTTCCAATAAGATTGATTGGTGCATAATCTGGTACAACAGCTCCTGCTGCAATTGCCGGTTTTTTAATTTTCAACATCATATAAATGTAATTTTTGCTTAATTGTAAGTAATGCGGATCAGGCGGTATTCTAAACTCGTAGGGTCCATCATTAGTTATTGGATGCATGGGTTGAATTTCATCCCAAAACCCCCTTTTTATAGCTACCTGTGTTGGGGGGACTGTGAACAAATCTAGTTCACTTTTTGTGCTTGGTAGTGATTTTGTATCTATTAGTGCCATCGTGATTGATGAATTTAGAAAAAACGTCATTTGTCGGAGTATTTATAGACTTTGGTCGGGTCCCAAGACCCTCCCCTGCTGTTGAAGGGCTCTAGAGGCTTTTTCAAAAAGCTGTGCTGCTTCGTGTTTTGAATGCTCCTTAGTTGCCTTGAAAAGCGGTTTTCCTTGGGCAACATCTGAAGCAATATTTGATCCTGCCACTAGGGCATGTTTACCAACGCTTTTACCTATAGATCTTAAAACAGGGACTGCCATTCTAAAAAGAGACTTGAAAAAACTTCCTAGGCCAACACCTCGCTGGTAGGGAATCCCTCTAAATCCCTCCAACCCATAACCCGTTTGGGCCGCCTGCCCCCCATAGTACTCTAGCCAAATACTTAAATCGTCAGGAGTAAATTGTACATGCATTTTTATTGATTATTAATAAAAAAGGTCTTTAACATAGTATTTATAGACTTTCATCCCAATCAAAATTAGCATTGCTCCGTGCATCTACAAAGATTTCTTTTCCAGCTTTATTGCCAATACTTTCAATTGGAATATTTGTTTGATTAAGTGCTTTCATTAGCTCTTTTGTACCAGGAAGTTTACCAATAGTTTTTCGCCCTCGAGCCAAATCATGTACTAAATCTACAATATTTGAGCCATAAATTTTCCGACCATTAATAACCAGCTCGCCATTTTGTTCTATTTTAATATATGGGCTAGTTTGAATATAGTGTAAAAGTGTTTTAGCTGCTTGATGTTGTGCTTGTGGTATTCCTGCTAGTATTTCATCATCAGATGAGCTTTCTTCAATAATGTCAATTTTGTAAGGTTGGTGCTTCTTTTCCTGCAATCTCTGATGCCTAGCAAGCACCTGATTATACTTTGCAAGCTTTATTTCAGGGGAAATACTGTTATTATTTAATATTTTCTGCATTTCAATATCTAATGAATTCAATAAAGCATCAACAGGTTTAGAGGATTCAGCTATATCAGCTGGTAATAAAATCATTTTTTCTGTGTATTTCATTATTTCTTGCCTGTAATTGCGTCTGCTATTAGACTACCTACAATAGACAGTATAGGAGTGAGTAAAAGAGGTAAGAAACCACCGTTTTGTATGAGAATATCCTTCTTGTCTCTTATTCTTGCCTGCTTATTGTCTGTCAAAAACCTAATTTGATTTTTATATCTTCGCAGTTTTCTAATATCTTTTTCAGAAATAGGAATATTGCCGTTTAAAAAATTCTGTGCACAGTCACAAAGACAAAGAATTTGGTCTCTGCTTGCAGTATTTATAAGCGCATCTCTCTGATTTTTTCTTGCATTACACAAAAGATGTAAACAAGCGATATTTCGTTTTAATCGTTCAGGAGCCATTTTTGTTGGTATCACTCATTGTGAGTATGGGTATTTATAGCTTTTTGTATATAAACAGTGGGGTTTCTATTAAATATATCAGTTTTCAATCGAAGTGTATCCTTTGCATTTTGCGTGAGATCAATCAAAATATAACCGTGGGGTTTAGAAGTAGCATCAGAATATGCTTCTAGAAAGTATTTAGGATTAGTAGGATAAAGCTGACGGGACAAAACTTGAGCTTGCAGCTGATCTGCAGGATTTTTAAATAAAACTATGTAATCAGAATTTATACGTGAAGTTCTAAGCCCCTCAAAGAACAAGTTTTGGACTATGTGAATAATGCTTATATTCCAGTGATGACAGCTTCTAGTAAACATTTGTATGATTTGCGAATTACCCTTGCTCTCCTGCATCAGATCATCGAGTATCAGAAGTTGCGGGGTAGGGCTAAACTCTTTTAAATGACTAAAATCAGGAAGCCCTTCTATGAATGAAACATTCTTGATTTTGCTGTAAAGGTGCTGATTTTCCGCAAAGCACCACCATATCTTATTCATTTTTGTATCAATCAAACGTTCTCTATTTTCAATCAAACGTCTGACAAATGTCGTTTTGCCAGACTTTGTAGGTCCAGAAAGAATACATGTAAAAGGGTGTTGAAAAATCATTTTTACGATTATAAATATGCACAGATACGTTGTTGTAAACTATTTATAGAAAATGCTTACAATACAGAATATTGTTCTAACAACAGCTCTGCCGAGCTCTATCGATTTGGAGGAAATTCACTCAAGATTATCAAATATTACACAGTACAGCCCCAAGAAATTTCCAGGCATTGTACTACGACTACCTCAGGCAACACTACTGATTTTTAAGTCTGGTAAAATTGTGTGTGTAGGAGCTAAAACAATAAAAAATGGTGAAGCTGCAATAAGGACAGGTATTGAAGCTATAAATTTAAAAACCGATGCTTTAAGGGTGCAGCCTCAACTGTTTGTAGGATCTGCCAATATAGGTTATCAAATTAATCTTTGCAAATTTTATGAGCTTGTAGAAAGAAAGTGCATGTACGAGGTAGAATTGTTTCATGGGTTGATATATAAAGTAAGGAATGTAACATGTTTATTATTTACAAGCGGAAAACTTATTCTCACAGGAGCAAAACACGAGTATGAGCTGCATATAGCATACAAATTAATTTCGACTATGCTTGATAAATGTCGATTATAATATCATTGATAGGGAATTCTCATTTCCATCATTTGAAGTTTCTTGATAAAGTTCTCAACGTTTCTTGCTGCCTCTTGAATTCGTTTGACAGTAGGAAGCGGTTTTGGCTTGCTTTGAGCTAACCGTTTATCAATAACTAGTTCGATTTCACAGTCTCTTTTTGAAGAAGTGCTAATTCGGACCATTTTCTTGCTGAAATACGCTTTGAGATTTACAATGTCCGTATTTTGCTGTAGCTTCTTACGGATTTTGAAGAAGTATTTTGTAAGATTCAAACCCTTGGCTCCTTCTGTTCGACTCGCTTCAATATACAAAAAGCGGCTAGTAACTTTGATTTTAATATTGTCAATGGAGAAGTGCTCTGGAATAGAAATAATCGTCTCAATGGTAGATGCCATTTCTCAAATAATGATACTTGCAAGAGTCTTATATTTATTACATATAAGATGACCTATCACACTTTAACAAAAAATTTCACAACGTGACAAAAAATTTTCACAACTTGACAAAAATTTTTTGCAACTTGACAAAAAATTTTCACAACGTGACAAAAAATTTTCACAACTTGACAAAAATTTCCACAACTTGACAAAAAAATTTTCACAGCATGACAAAAAAATTTCACAACGTGACAAAAAATTTTCACAACTTGACAAAAGTACTATGCTTAAGCACGTAAAAAATTTTCACAACGTGACAAAAAATTTTCACAACTTGACAAAAAATTTTCACAACGTGACAAAAAATTTTCACAACTTGACAAAAAATTTTCACAATTTGACAAAAAATTTCCACAACGTGACAAAAAATTTTCACAACTTGACAAAAAAATTTTCACAATTTGACAAAAAATTTTCACACCCTGACAAAAACTTTTCACAAATTGACAAAATTTCCACAATGTGACAAAAATATTGTCTATAAATATGGTGATCAACTAGATGCTTTGAAAAATGGATATTGATGATTACTACACTATAGGCGAACTGTCAAGTAGGCATGTTCGAAGGTTTAACTGTGAATCTAGTGTATTTCTATTAAAGTTCCAAAAAGTAGTTGAAAATTTCAGTGTTCTCAATGCGATCTTTGAGGATGCAACACAGAAAATGTTATACAAATATCCACATGATAGCATGGTTGGATTTGATATTAGACATCCTAGTTTAAGCACACCTGTAATAATTCCTTTTACAGAACGCCAGCATGTTAATGGAGATAAAATTTTAAGTGTAATTGAGAGGGTCGTTCAGTCAAATAAGGAATTTTGTTTTGATGAAGACATGTCCATTTCTGTTGTAATTGCAGGTAGACAAACAGGGACAGGCAGCACTACGAGTGTAGAGCAGTTCTGCAAAAATGGTGGTAAATTTATTAAAATAACATCAAATGATAAATTGTCATTAGCTCGTGCTATTATAACAGGGATAGCAAAAGCTGACAACAGTGTAGACTGGGAAGCTATAAGAAAGGGCGATAAAAGCCGTTGCACGAAACAGAAACGCTTAGCAGAACAATTAATGCATAAGGCTGGCTTAAACACTATTAATGGGCTAGAATCTGTGAGGAAACTTCAACAGGTTTTAGAGCCTGAATATCAGATAAAAGTATATTCAGGTAACACGTTACTGTTTGAAGGACTCCCAGCTAGAAAAGTCATCAGATTATTTGTAAAAAATGACCATTATGATCTGATCACTCAGCTGCCTTCACAGCTTGACTAAATTAGAAACCCAAGAGTCAAATTTTGAGGGATAACCCCTCCATCTGACCAAGTAATCCGTTTTATTACCCCGCTTTCGAGTTTTCAAAATTTGTTCAACAACGTATAAATCGTCCGATGACTCGTCAATTTTTTGCAATTCTGGTTCGTAAAAAATGCCCTCAAGCTTTTCGCCCTTCTGATCTTCCAACACATAAACGGGGGGTGTTCGAGCGAGCCTTTCCGCAATAATGAAAAATTCCTCCGTCCAGTTGGGCCAATACCCCTTTTCGAATGTTCGCTTCACTTTACTTATGCGTACTTTATCGCCTATGTTAAATTTAAATATAGGGTTCTTTTTAGCGATTCTAAATGCTTTGTTTAAAATTTCTCGCTCATTCTCTCGAGTTACATTCGCCGGAAATGTACCTATGGTCCTATGAAACGAATGATTATAGTTGTAAAGCAAATCGGGTAGAATATCTATGTACCGGTACGTGTTATTTTTTGTGAAATATCTCCACATTTTTTCCTTCAACGTACGGTTGAATCGCTCAACCACAGATGCTTTTAATTCGCTTTTTGTTACAAAAAAATCGATAAATTCAGATTTTAGAAATTTCTGTACTTCTTTATTGATAAATTCTTTTCCCGCATCCGTTTGCAATTTGTATGGTTTTCGACTGAGAAAAATTTGCTTGAAAGCTTCGAGAACATCTTTTGAACTTTTCGTTTTCAATGGTACCGACCAGGCAAACTTTGAAAACAGGTCTATACAGTTCAACAAATACTTAAACCCGTCGTTGAACTCGCTGAGCGATTGCAAGTCGGCAAGATCTGCTTGCCATTGTTCGTCAATGCTACTTACAAGCACTCTATTCCGCGAATAGCGTTTTTTGGTTGGCTTGTGTAAAGAATACGTTGGTTGTTTTTCTAACCATTCTTTTATTTTTGATTTAGGAAATTTCTTTTTGGCTCTGAGATACAGCTGGTTTGCACCAGTATACCCAGTCTTACTATCATAATAAAGCTTTTTTAATATTTTATTCATTTTTTATCTTTAAAAGTTATACAAAAAATTGTTATTTATAACTTAATAGCACTGGTTTTTTATTACAACAAACAATTTACATGATGACAAATACAATTATCATAAAAATTTTCAAACAGGTTTCGACCATTTGAATTGAAATGATGCCATAAACCAAATAATTCGTCCAAATCTTTTTCGAGTACACAGTGTTTAACATCCTGTGCGAACTGCCAGAATGCTTCTCGTTTGTCTTCGGATCTCCTCTCCTTTTTATATTCGTCATCTATCAGTCGCCAGAAAAAGGAACCCATGCTCTGTACATCTCGATTCGTTATAAAGCGCTTGCTGGCCTTTTCAGTCAGTTTCAGAATAAAATGGTGAAACGTGAGCTCTCCTGGTGACGCCATCTTTTAGGAATGAATTTTGAGCAAAACTTCTCATATTTATAGACAAAAAAGGAAATTGTGCGCTGGCGGACTTGAACCCCTTTTTATTCAATCATTAGTCAACGCCCACTTCACTCGCGCCATGTACTGGTTTCATTCAACACAGGCGCATACGTGCCTTGCTGCCTGCTGCCTGCGTCTATACTTCAACGTTGCTCCCTCAGCTTATCTCAGGGAGCAGATTTTTACGTCATCGCCTATGTTATAACACAGCCTATCCTACAGCGTTGCTCCCCAGGCTGCCAGCCATTACTACTGACAGTGACTTGAGTCTTGTACCTTGAGAGGAGGTATTATTACTATTACTATTATTACTATTATTATTACCATTACTCCCTCACCCCCTCCCTTGGGAATGTGTGTTTCCGATCCATGTAGCGAGCATGAGAATTAAAACTAAGTCATCACATGAATAATAAATTGGTACTTGTATGTAACTTGGTGTAACTGGGTACGCGAGTAAAACCATAAGAAACGTCTATAGGTAAAAAATAGCCTGTGTACTGCAGATGTATTCTAAATAGTTAATATTCAACGGATATATTAAACTTATTCAAATTTGATTTTAACCCTCGGCGCCTCGGCACTTTTAAGCTTCGCCCTCGGCGCCGAGGCCGAGGCTCCAAAAACGCTGAGGCTTGCCGAGGCCTCGGTCCGATCACTGCCTCTTACCTAACCCGAATCTAATCTAATGCGCTCACATGGGGATAATTGCCCTTTTTAGGGGTTGATCACCAGCTGGCAACTCGGGGGTAAGTGGCCCGACCAGTTTGAGATAGCCCGGCCCTCTACGCATGCACCTAGTGAAACTTACTTACTTAACCCCTTTTAGATTGAGTACCTAAATAATATAAGTTCCCGGAAACCTAATTGAGGGCTCAGACGAGATTATTATTTAACTTGGTTGGACCGAATTCCAGTGCTTGAAAATATTGAGGGTTCCTAAGTATAGTGTAGCACAAGGACAGAAATTCAACAGCACGGAAATTCAACTGAGTCCAACATCGTTAATTAAATAATTAATTTTTACAATATTTTTGAACCAAAAATTGTGAAGCAATAAAAAATGCGACAGCATGAAGGATGCATGCTGCTGACTGTCGTATTACGCTAATCGGTTAAAACAAACAATGTATTTAAACAGAGGGCACAAAGCCCCGCCAAAGGCATGCAAATAAATGCCAAATTGGCGCACAAATAATATAATAAAAATGCGCAAGGGCGAAAGAAACTTGCCCACTACGCGACAAAACACAACGAGACTTCCTGCAGCGACGCAGGGAAAAACTAGGGACTACGTGCTGAGACTACTCGACCCACGGAAAAAGAAAAACAACGCTGGCGAGAGAGGCTCAAAAGCTCAATGTAAAACGCAAAATCTCAAAGTATGGAAATGATTGTCAAAACTGCGCTTGCACGCAGTTTTAAACGATATGAAAAAGAGGCGTATCAACGCGGACAAAGAAACACGGAATGGATCTACAAGAATAACAATAGGCCTATGGGCAAAGCTTACGGTAAAGAATGTACAAACGGAATAGGCACAAATATGAGACACACACATATGGAGTTTTAACACACATATAATATGATAGCACACATACCAATTTGTACTCAAGTCGCATTAAGCCCGAGTGCCCATTTTCCATTCCTGGATTTTTATTGAAAATATGTATGGGAAAGGAAATGAAAATATGATAATTTTAGGATGGAAGGTGGTCCCGGGCGACACACTATAGCATTGCGCTTAGCGGTCGCGCACTTGCGTATGGAAATTGAGCACCAAACTGCACATCTGGGCCAAACAGTCATGGGAATGTAGGTACAACGTAGCGCAAAACAAATGGAATTTCGCGTTGAACCAAGGCGGCAAAACAGGGTGTAGAGCAATCTCTACACTCCCCGGATATTGAGAAAAACCACGCAACAAAGTTTGTGTGCAAACTTTTTGCGCCAAAGCGGCCACAGCGTTGAGATGGGCGATTATCAATTTGTGTCGGCAGATCGAAGTAAGATGCCGACACATTTTTATGCACGAAATGTATGCATGAAAATCTACAAGATGACGTACGGCTACGTCAGACAATTGAGCAGTGGGAGACGAAAAAACGATGCATCGGTGACGCGTAGACAACAAGGTTCTGTGCAACTACAGAATGACTGTTTGCTCGGGACCCGGAGAATTTTGAATTAACAGTAATTTATGATAGGAGGGCAGGTCACTCGGCTTAATTAGTATTGAGTACAAAAGGGTCAAATTATGGACAAATCGAGAACACATATGGACAAGGACAATAAATGAATCAAAGACAGACAAATACAATGAAATAACAAATATGTTTTTTGGAAAAATCAGAAAAGTATACATTGTAATAAAAATATACATGGAAATAATGAATAACGGAGATATGTAAAAAAGATTGTTAGAAAAATGTCCTAAAGTGGAGAGAAAATTTTGAGTGTGGCTGCAGGAAAATTATCTAGTAAGAGAAAAATTAAGGAAAAAACGATTAAAACGAATTAAACAAAAAATTAACGCACTGCTTGCAGTAGGTACATCGTTCTGGCACAGCGAAAATCAAAACGATGAGCAAATAGTTCAAATGTGGCGATCCGGTTGATCGCAAGGCAATGACAACTGAGCAATACGACGACCATCAGTTGTGTGCAAAATAGTAGGCATAATGCGCGACGTGGATCAGGCGCGGCTGTTTCCTCACAATGGAATAGGCTTAAAATGCGGCGCGGCGATATGCTGCTGGGAAGGATAACAATCCTGTGATTGCATGACCAAAATGCGCGGCACGGATACAGACATCAGGGCTGTGCAATGCAGCGCAGTGGTATCACAACGACGATTGTCTACATTGTCTACACGTCTATTGTCTACAATAGTTGTAGACTATGTCTATTGTCTACAACTATTGTAGAATTTGTCTACACGCGATGAAAACCATGACTTATTAAAAACAATCTATGAAAAGACGAATTTGTTCTATTTTCCGCTAGATATAAGAATAAATGGGAAAAATAGAGGATTTTTGGATTATTTGAAGAACGAGTTTAATAAATTGAACTTAACTAGCATTATTTTTAGCTAAATGTATGAAATGGGTGTTTATGTCTTATTATTCAAAAGCTAGATATATGATTACAATACATTTGTCGATTTGAATGGTATTATACTTCTGATCAATATTAAATATTTTATTCTTATGCATTAATTTTTTTATTCTTAGCTGGATGACGCAATTACTTCTTCGAATGGTGTTACACAAAGATCGATCTGCATTGAAGATAGGAGTGGTAGAGTGAAGTTCACTTGTTTCAGGTAAAATCTTAATTTTTATAGACGACATTTATCAACATGAGGCGTAGTCAGGATTGACTACAATATTAATTAATAATAGTAGTAATAATAATAGTAAAAATAATAATAATAATGATGATAGTAATAACAATAATAATAATAATAATAATAATAATAATAATAATAATAATAATAGTAATAGTAATAATAATAACAATAGTAATAATAATAATAATAATAATAATAGAAATAGTAATAGTAATAGTAATAGTAAAAAAAGTAAAAAAATATTAATAATAACAAAAATAATAATATAATAATAATAATAATAATAATAATATTACTAATAGTAATAAAAATAAAAATAATAATAATATTGTAACGAAGCTATTTTGTTAAGTCTTACTGTAATTCTCTTTTAATTTATTTAAGTTTTGGAATTCTCCGTGACCACGCGCTAAATCATGAAGAAAGTTATTCTCAGAATTCCAATGAAAACTTAATTTCAGAATAGTCATAAAAACCCCGATAAAATCGGAATACTTGCGTCATCAGCTGAATCCCGGTCGTAATCTAATGTCAACTCTTGCTAATCACATGCTCAACATATATAAGCAAAAATATAACACGATGAATCCGTAATATTTCTCATCCCAGTTTTCTTATATAAAACTTGGTGTTTTAGCAGCATAATTTAGTACGAAGTTTATTCTCGTATTCGTTGTGTACCTCTTTTAACGTGTTGTTTGCAGGTGCCCGAAAGTCGTCATAATATTACTAAGTACCACGTATTATACCTACAATAGTAAAAGCTCACGTACCTGACCACCGACGAAGAACTTTTTATATTGGTGCGTTAGATTCGGACCCAGTCATCTTTTTTGAGAATCGGTTCATAGTGGGGCTGCAAAAATGAGCGATAAATATATTTTTATCTGAGTATTACGGCGTCTGCGAACCACAATTGTACGAATAACATTTTGCTAAATTAGCATTTCTCACGGTGTTTGATTCGCTTACTGTTTAGAACCCTGTTTCTTATATCGATTTTTTAACATTGCCAAACGTTGCTAATTAACAATTCAAAAAATTAATAGCTTAATCGATTGATTAAAAAATTTGCTTACGACGGCTAAACCCCTTGACGAAATATTCGAAGATATCGTTTTGCTAGCCCAAAAGGAAGCTGGAAAAGGTGACTCTAAACGTCTTTTACGTCGTTCTAGTTTAGCAAACTCTGTACCTAATTTATCTCGTCCATCTGTATCTCGAGAAAGGGATCAACAACCCCGTCGGCGCCGGCCATTAATTATTTTTGCTGAGCTGTTATTATTAGGATTATTTTAAGGGCACCTGCGCTTTATTATTTTTACTCGTATTCGTGGATTTGTAATATTTAATTTGTAAAACTATAATATGATCGTAATAGACTTTAATTATTAATTTAATCGATATTTAAATATTTTACCCTGGGACAAAATTTTGCTAAACTATATTTAAAAAATTATATATCTATTTAAAACGGTTATTTGGAAAATATACAGACATAAAGTTATTTATAACCTCGATAATTGTTAAAGCTCTATAAAAAAATTAAAAAAAAGAACAAGTTAATGTGACCATATTTGTTTTTACCTCACGAGCATATGTGGCATTAGGAAATTTCTAAACCTCAATCAGAACCCCGAGTAACGTCGAAAGTCGTTATTGCAGAGACCTCAGTTTTATGGAGAGAAGGATGTAACGAAGCTATTTCGTTAAAACTTACTGTAATTCTCTTTTAATTTATTTAAGTTTTGGAATTCTCCGTGACCACGCGCTAAATCATGAAGAGAGTTATTCTCAGAATTCCAATGAAAGCTTAATTTCAGAATAGTCATAAAAACCCCGATAAAATCGGAATACTTGCGTCATCAGCTGAATTTCAGTCGTAATCTAATGTCAACTCTTGCTAATCACATGCTCAACATAAATAAGCAAAAATATAACACGATGAATCCGTAATATTTCTCATCCCGGTTTTCTTATATAAAACTTGGTGTTTTAGCAGCATAATTTAGTACGAAGTTTATTCTCGGATTCGTTGTGTACCTCTTTTAACGTGTTGTTTGCGGGTGCCCGAAAGTCGTCATAATATTACTAAGTACCACGTATTATACCTACAATAGTAAAAGCTCACGTACCCTGACCACCGACGAAGAACTTTTTGCAATATTAATAATAATAATAATAATAATAATAATAATAATAATAATAATAATATTATTATTATTATTATTATTATTATTATTATTTTTATTGTATTATAATAATAATAGTTAAAACAATAGTAGTAGTGATAATGATAATCAAAAAAAGAAATGGTGGTGATTGTATGATTATATATAATAATAATAATAATAATAATAATAATAATAATAATAATAATAATAATAATAGTAATTGCATCTGGAAAGTAATAGTAATGTAATAATAATAATAATAATAATAATAATAATAATAATAATAATAATAATAATAGGTTCTACAGCGTTGAAATTATTATAAGAATACTGAATAAAAACGGCACGATTCAGCGTCATAGGTCAAAACTTTTGAAGGAAAATTTTTTACATTTAAGCAAGAATAATTATCATGAATTTTAGTAACAACTGTACGTTATTTTTTTGAAAAATATATATATATATATATATATATATATATATATAATAAAATATTACATATTGATATATTCTACCATGTAGGTGTTATTTTTCAGAAATTGGGTGGATAATATTTCGTTTTGCCAAGTTGAAATGAATGTTTCACTTGTTAGAGCAAAAGTTCATCAGTACAATTCCATGTTTGAACTACCACTGAGCCGTTCGGATACACGTTCTATAATAGGAATTTTTCACTTTATCGGTCAACATTTAATTGTGTTATGATCGTGCAAAAACAGTTTTTAGCTTATACTCCATTTGAAATAATCAATTTGTCATTTTTTGATATAAAAATGGGTTTAAGTGTTATTTTCTAAGCAGTGGATTTGAGATAATTTCATAAGCTCCTAATAAAGAATAATTAATGTTAAGTGTTATTTGAATGATAACGTAAAAAATTAATAATTTTTGTATCACGTTTTTAACGATATTATATTGATTATTGCCAAAATTTGTGGATAGAAAAGTGTTCGAAATAAATGTACAATTGCCGAATCAAGCTGGCAGGAATTACATAGAGAAAGCTGTAAAATTTAAGAGAAAACTAGTGGATAAATATAATGAGATAATATCAAATAAGAGGTATGGCTGAATTTTCATAAAAGTAGTACTTTCGCATCGATGACAAATGCAGAAAATAGAGCCTCAGTGGGTCCAGAATTTCTCGTTAGGCGGACGTCCGATTTTCGAAAAACGTCGAAAATAGTCCGAAAATTTGACGATTTTGATTATCATATCGATTTTTTATGATAGAAAAACACATGTCTAATATAAAAAATAAAATGTTGGATTTTTACTACAAAATTCTTCTTCAACTAAGTATAAAAAATTAGGTTTTTATGGAATTTAAGATAAGTTGTTTACATTTCGGTGGGAAAAATTAAAATTGTAACACTTTGTGATTGGTGTGTACAATTTCACTTATATGTCGAATATAACTATGCGAATCGAATGAATTATATATGTTTTATTATTTTATTTATAGGAAGTACCAAACTCGATTGATCCTGACAGTACTTTGAACAAGCTAATGTACGTTTTGGAATCTGTTGATTTGTCAACGATTTGTCAGTTTTCTGTGAATGGACGGCCTTAATGCGGTTTTTTTGGCAGTAAAAACGATGCAACTGGTTTACGAACGTGTCCGAAATGTCGAAGAAACATTAGTAACAAGGGTAACAATTCTTATGTTCACTTTACTTTAAATCATTTTCGAACTATAAACTGTTTGGGAATGTATGTAATGCACAGGTTGGTCAAACCGGAGGTCAGTCAGACAGTGGGGTATTAAACAAAGTTGGGTGACACCAAAGTGCTGGGGTACAAAATTTTTTAAAATTCAAATATACGAGTTAAACATGGTGCAATGGCGAAAAACATCGTTTTGCAACGTTTCTTGTCGTGTTCTGTCTATTGGCATCGACAAATTGATAAAATAAGAACGAAAATTTTCGAAAGTTGTATTCTGGGGAGTATTGTTGGGTGTTTTCGTTTTCATGGTAGGTATTTGGCATTTTGGGGGTTACACGCACATCGCTAAAAGCCCCAAGCCCAGCTATGGTTTAAGGTCGATCAAGTTTTTGTCAAAATGTAGTCAAAAACGTATCTACGGACATGATAGTTTCAACTGGAAAATAAAGGTTTTGTTAATTCCTCTTACAAATTTCATATGTAATTAAGAACGATTGTTAAACTATGTATGATCATATGTGGACGCAGCATTTTAGGATAGGGGCGCAACAGGAAATTTCAGAAAAGGTGTCAAAAAGGGTTTAAAATGTCTCAGAATAATGCTTTAAATACTGGTAGTTTTTTGAATAGGCTAGTAATTATTATGAAAGAGTTTTTATAACATTGTGGAGTTGTCGTGGTTCTAGGAAAGGGCCAAACAGTAAATGTTACAAAGAGTGTCAAAAAAGGTTTAAAAAGTCCTAAAATGATGACTAAAATAGTGTGAAAGTATTATTTTTGTAATTGACAAAAAAGTTTTATGGAAAAGTTTATAATATTGTGCAGATTAAAGTATGATCAGTGGAAAATGCAGGATTTTGGGACAGGGGTGAAATGGGAAAAATTCCACATTTCGTTTGAAAATTATGTTGGAATCGGCGCAAAATGTTAAAAAAGTATTTGAGAAAGAGTATAAAATCATTGTTAATGTTTAATAGTCAAGCACAGTTGATGGGCTTTACTGTGGTGCGAATTTTCGCCTCTAGTGGCGGTGTCGGTTGCGCTCCGTCGTCCTTTGATGCACCAGTGAACTACATGCTTCAATGTTTCAAATTTTTGATTGTTCAGAAAAACAATACTAGTTTTAGGTTACTTAAGATGAATAAGTTATATGTTTAGATGCCTATGCTGGAGTATTTGTAAAAGGTGTTTGTTCGAAGAAATGGTTGTTGGACAAAGAAGAAAATACATAGATGCTAAGTTTTATACGGATTCGTTATTGAAATTAATGGGAAGAACGGATATGGCTTTGATTTCTGCGTTCGATAAAGCTAGTTTTAATTTCGAATTGGAAGATATGTTGCCGATAGAATTTTTTGGCGATTTTTGTATTGATTCAACGTGTGTAGTAACCAAAGTGGTTAGTAAACATGATTAACGTTTTTCAGCTGTGTAACTACGAGAGTTACACGGTTGGCGAACTTGTGTTAGCAGTTCGCGGTAGCCACTTACATAGCCAATACTAGTAGCTATCTACGATAGTGCACTGTGGGCTATGCCTTTGGTCTTCCCATCTATTTCCCAAATTTTCAATATTAAAAAACATTAAGATACTTGTCCGGTAACATAGAATTGAGTATATGATAATAGTAATTGTTTTATGCATAACCGCTCGTATTAGTTTAGAACATTCGATCTGAGTTAAAAGTATTCCAGTATTATGTTATTTTAACGTTAAACTTCGTTTACTGTAATGGTCCTATGAGGCCATCTTAGTTAGTTGGTTGGCTGACGTACGATTGTATAGTGGAGTACGTTTTCTTTCGTTTTTGCGTTATTTTGTTGTCCGGCACCAAGCCGTGTATATAGCGATAGAAATAAAATAGAAAATCCTACCCAGGGGTTTTGCTATACCGCGGGTGAGGTCGGAGTTTCCCATTCGTTGAGGATTTCTTGGAATTCTTAGTGGAGGACTAGGTAAATTTCGTATGATTATTTATTTCGTTCAAAAGTCTTAATTCTTTTCTCAATCCTAAAACTGGTCAAAAATATTATTTAATCTTTAATGATGATTGATCAGTCTAGAGCTCGTTGGTGTTGTTTTCAAATTTCATTGTGCTACGTACACTAGGAACCAAAAACATTTCTGATCGAATCGAACCCAGAAAATAAGTTAATTCATCAACTTGAGCATTGAGATAGGTCAACTGACCTCCGCGGCAATACCGAGATTTAGGTAGGTAGTCTTAGGGCTTAGTGCGTAGCTGCTGAGATCACCCGACAAGAAGCGGTCAGCAATATTAGGACCGAGGGGATCGAAGCCGTAAGGTCTGTAAGGGTCCAAAGACCGAAGTCATCCCAGACTAAGCGATCGGGGCCAGCGCTGAGAGCAGATCTAAGTACCTAAGTACCTAAGTAAGTCTCGAAGGCAAATACACCCGTGTTTGTGTTGTTTTAGTAAACACGGACCGGCTCTGTATTTACACTGGATTGTCCCTCTTTAAGGCTGCTAGCTACAGCCGAACTGATCAGTCATCTTAAATTTATTTTTCGATCCAAAAATCATTATTGTTGGCCATCTAAATATGTGTAACAGTTTCGTTCACCTTTGTTGTTGTATTGACCGCGATCGTGGCAGTGCGCATTTTAAGTAAGCGTCCGTGGTAAAGATTTTGTGTATTGTGGTAAAGTCATTGTTATTTTTCTATTTCCGTCGGATCTCTATCGACAAAGGCAGCTATCACGCTCGCATTTTTCTATAAACGTCGACCCTCAGGCGACGATTTATCATTTTTCTCTCTTGACGACGAAATTTTGCCACCTAGGTATTTACCTATCGTCTTTTTATAACCACGTACGTTTTCTTGCGCCTTAGGCTTAGTCCTACCTACTTTTGCTCATTTCACGTCAGGTATATCTTGCTTCACGTAAGCAAATACTATTCATGTGAAAAAACCTGTTTTTCGAAACAACAAAGGCCAAATTCGAAACATTTATTTTGGGCAAAATTTTGACGTACTGAAATTTGTTTTACCCAAGGTCATATTTTTCGACGTTTTTGATACCTAAAAATGGCAGGAAAAAAGGTTTTGCGGACACCGCCCGCTAAATTGAAGAAACCTTCTACGCCACCTACTTCATCTCGCCAATTACCCACCGCGCCTGTTGACTCTAATAGCGTGAGTAATACGGCGAGTAATGACACGAATAAGAAAAACGCAAATAGTAAGGCTGAATAATGATCGATTACCCGCATCACTAAATGCCGCGAGCAATACACAGTCTGATGATGAACTGTTATTGACTACCGTGCAATCACGCATTAATCAAACTTTGCTAACCAGATCGGACCCTAACATTGATAATTCATCAAATAATACAATGATTGATAATACGACTACACTTAACATGGCAAATCATCCTGAAACCAGTTTGGAATGAGATAACGCCGATTCTGACGTAGAAAGTAATAATAGTCAAAGCAGAAATGCCGATAAAGTTTGTGCTAGTGCTAATGTGACTAATGATCTTATCTTAAAAGCGCTACAAGCTATTCATTTGCAATTTTCGGATCTTTCTACACGCGTAAATCAAGATAAAAAGGAAAATGCTGATGAAATGCATAAACTGCGTCTGGAGCTAAGCACAATGCTTAAACCCCAACCAGTTTCGAATTGCATCGAAAATAATCCGTCTGAGCGCGTTAACCACTCTATCGATAGCGCAAATTTTTCTGAATTTAATGCGCAAAATGCGAATCGTGCGGAAAGTACGCATCGTGCATCTTCATTGTTGTCCACCGGCAACCGCGCATCTAATTCACGCTCACCTTCGGAAACTGTTCCAGAAAATATCGCTCAAAGTTGTACGAATCGCGCACCTGAGACATCTAATTTATCACAAAATCCTTCAAACACGGGTTTGCAACCAGTGCAAAACTCGGGTTTTTCGGAAAATATACCTACGATTTTGCAGCCGTCGGTACCAATTTTGCAGACGTCGCGATCTCGGCCGTTGCTGTCTTTAAATCGTAATGCGCCTTCTTTCGTACCTAATTCTTTGAATGCAAACTCGCAGCAACAGTTAAATCCACCACCGCTGCAATATTTTCCACCTCAAGGCGAAATCTTTCCAAATAACTATGTACATAATCCCATGAATATGGAAATACCACCTACTAATCCTATTTTGTATTCCTCTAATATCGAAATGCAACCTGTAGAGATAAATTTATCTGGCATAAATAACGAACCTGCAAATTTGCAAAATGAATCTGCGCCTCTCCCTGAATCATCTAGTAGGAGACGGCACGTAAAATTTTCTGATGAAAGCTCGTCGAATAGCTATGATCGTCCACGCAGTCGTCACTCACGTTGCAGAAGTAGATCGCGCCGACGACGTCATTGTTATAGTTCGGATTCTTCATCCAAAGGCTCGCGTGGTAAATCGCATCTCGCTGATTCCTTGAATTGTGGACCATTTTTAACGCAAATGCAAATTGCAATCGCAAATAAAAAATTTTTTGATGGCAATAAAACGGATATACGAGCATATTTCGCAGAATTTGAGTCACTTGCCGATACCTATGATATCGACAAAGCTGATTGTTTGAAATTTATGACTGGATTTCTTGATCCCTATGCTTCACGCTTATACTGTTTGTTACCTGCTGAAATAAAACAATCTTATTCAAAAACGAAACAAGCGCTAATAGTGGAATTTTGTCCAATGGACACCGGAGCGCTCTTTAATCATTTTTTGACACATAAACAGCAGCCTAACAAATCGGTTAAAGCTTACTATCTCTCGCTTCACAAAGAACTAATAAAAGCCAACCCTTATGTTGAAGTTGACTCGCACCATTTCAATCATTTGATGTGACATCAATTAAAACAAGGTTTATTACTGCACATTTTGAAAGAGGCATCATCACAAAAAACCTAGAGCATCATTGGCTGAATTTTTGGATAATGCGCTAAGTGCTGAATTTGCTAATAAGGAATTTTAGGAGAAAAAAGCAGTAACACCATATGTATTGGTAACAGCTGCTCCTGTAGGAAGCGCAATACCTAAAGCTACCCCTCGCGCGTCTAACCAAAACGAGTCAGATCGTTCGCGTCATAAAGTTTCATCGCTCGTCGCATGCTGAAAAGCCAGAAACTTCCTCTCGTAAATATTGTACCTTTTGCAAGCGCATAGGTCATATCTATGAGGAATGTTTTACGCGTCAGAGACAAGAAGCGTCTAATAATACTGAGAATAATACCCAATCTGATCGAAATAACAATTCTTTGGCTCGCAATCGCAGCCAGTTGCGTTCTTTTTGCACCAAAATCGTTCGCCATCACGTTCAAACTTGCAAAATTGACATCAATCTCAATCACGATATTGTGATTCTAGTCAACATCGTTCATCTAATTATGCGAATAATGATAACCGCTTTGAATCTAAGCAAGCACAATCAAATTATAGGCAAAATCGTAATGATTACTACCAAAATTCGCGTGCTAATTATCAAAATTCGCATTACAATAATTGCTATAATAATCATCCGCATTATCATCTTACAAAAAACTGCAATTTTGCGCGAAACCCAACATGACTACCTCTGGTGTTGTGTGTGTGCATGTTTCGCTGCCTGAGCCTGTAATTATACAACCTCGGCATGAATTAATTACACCTGGCTATATCAGTCATGGTTCTTGCGATTTTGACTTTGCATTATTTGAACCAAATCCTGATTTTATGGAGAAAACTTCACTTTTTGTTGCTCCATCTATAGTCGATGCGTCACAACCTATAATACCTGTTCGCGTTTGTAACATCTCTAAAGCGCCAATTCGCATTGACTCTGGTGATATAATAGGTTCTTTAACCTCTGATGCCGAAGTCGTGTCCCATGTCTCAAATTTTGATGATAGGACACCTGAGCTTTTTGCGTCAATAAATAAAGCTTTAAACGGCATCCGCCGTTGATTCTCAGCAACAGCAACAAATTTGTGAACTTTGCTTAAAATACGACTCTATTTTTGCTTTAAAAAATGAGCCTCTCGGACGTACCCCTTTGATGAAACATCATATTGATACAGGGGATAATCCGCCCGTTAATGGAAAAACTTATCATGTTGAGCATTCTAGAAGAGAATCTATGCAAAAAATCATAAATGAAATGCTTGCAGATAAAATTATTCGACCTACAACCAGCCCATGGGCAAGTCCATTATTTCTCATAGGAAAAAAGGACGGTTCCCTAAGACCTGTTGTCGATTATCGTCGTTTAAATGACGTAACTAAAACGCAAGTTTATCCTCTTCCTCAACTAGACGATTATTTTGATACCTTAGGCTCTGCCGCATATTTTAGCACGTTAGATCTAAAATCCGGTTACTGGCAAATTCCTCTCGACAATAAATCTTGCGAAAAAACTGCATTTATATGCCCTGTTGGCCATTATGAATTTGAAGTTTTACCTTTTGGCTTAAAAAATGCGCCCGCAGATTTCCAAAGGCTAATGGAGCTTGTGCTCGCCGGTCTAAATTGGAAATCTTGTCTCGTTTATATCGATGACATAATTATTTTTTTGCGCACGTTTAAAGAACATTTAAAAGATCTTGAAAATGTTTTTATTGCACTTAAAAACGCAAACTTACGAGTAAAGCCAGATAAATGCCATCTTGCTCATGCTGGAAGTAAAATTTCTTGGCCATAGCATAAGTTCATTGGGCATCGCTCCTGACATGTCTAAAGTTGCAGATTTAATCGCGTTTCCCGTACCAAAAACCGTTAAATCTTTGCAGAAATTCCTTGGCTTAGTCCAATGGTTTAAGAAATTTGTTAAAGATCTTGCTAAAATTGCTAAACCGTTATTCCATCTTCTTCGCAAAGATGTCGAATTTTGCTGGAAGGCCGAACACCAAACCGCTTTTGAGCTTCTGAAAAAAGCATTTACGTCCCCACCTATTTTACAATTACCAAAATTCGACAATGAGCACCAATTTATCTTAACAACTGACGCAAGCAATTATGCGTTAGGTGCTATTTTGACTCAAAAACACTTACCATCCAAAAGTCGTTTTATTCTTAGCTACGCTAGTCGCGTGCTAAATTCTGCCAAATGTAATTATGCTACATCGGAGAAAGAAGCGCTAGCGGTAGTGTGGGCCATCAAGCATTATTGACACTATCTATATGGTAAAAAATTCATTGTCAAAACTGATCATCAAGCGTTAACTTGGCTAGTAAATGTTAAAGACCCATCGAGTCGTTTACGCCGTTGGGGTCTCAAATTACAAGAGTATGAATATGATATTGTATACGTTCCTGGTGCATATAACTGCGCAGCTGATCTTCTTTCACGACACCCAAAATACGATCATGCAGAACGTAAATATAAACTCGAGCGCAAAAATGTCGTTAATATCGCAAATTTAGACTCGGAAGATTCTGAATCCGAAGACGAATCGGTTCCACCTGACCGATCGCGCGATAATGCGCCTAATGCACCAATTAATAATCCTAATGCGCAAAATAATAATCCTACTGCGCCAATTGACCCTACCAATTCTAAACCACCTACGTTTCGCGAACGCATTCAACTTACTGATGCTGAAAAAGCTGAAATGCTAACACCTGCGCGCTTACTCGCAGAGCAACGTGCTGATGACGAACTACACAAAATTCGCATCGCGTTGAATGATTTAACAACGAAAAAATATTGTGACGAATTTTTTCTCGTAAACGATGTTCTTTTTTGTCGTTTCCAACCTAAACGTTCGCCAACTATCGTTCATCAAATCGTTATACCAAAATCTTTGCGTCGTTTTATATTAACCGAATTTCATGACTCTATATTTGGAGCTCATTTTTCATCGCGCAAAATTTTGCCCGCCATACAAATGCGTTATTGGTGGCCGCGCATGGAAAATGATGTGATCGCGTGGTGTAGGAATTGTGATGTGTGCTTACAACGTAAGGTCGCATTAAATTCCACATCTGTTCCTTTGCAACCAATCGAAGTTTCCGCGCCTTTTGAACTTATTGCGTGTGATTGCTTGCATATGCCGCGATCCCCCTCCGGAAATGACCAAATCGTAGTTTTTATGGACTATTTTACCAAATACGTGGAAGCTTTTGCTGTTTCTGATATAAAAGCAACAACAATTGCAAATCTGTTGCTAAGAGAAATTATCCCACGTTATGGAGTTCCCAAAAAGTTTTTGACAGATCAGGGTTCAAATTTTACATCTACCCTAATTTCGGAAGTTTGTAAACTCTTAAACGTTCAAAAAATATTTACGACCCCATATCACCCTCAGTGTGATGGGTTGGTGGAACGCTATAATCGCACCTTAATTGATGGTTTGTCTAAGTTGAGCGCGCGATCCCAGTATGATTGGGAGCAATTTTTGCCATTCGCGTTATTCGCATATCGCGCGACTCCTCAATCATCAACTAATATATCTCCTTTTGAAATGCTATATGGTCGCGAACCAGCGTTTCCTCTTGACACTCTACTTATAAATGACTTTGCGATAAATCCGAATTTACCACCCGTTGCGGAAAAATATGTCATTGATTTAAAGCTGACTTTACAAGATCTACATGAAATCGCGTCTAAAAATTTAGCTCAAGCGCGTAAGCAGCAAAAATCTCAATATGACAAATCCGTAACCCAAACAAATTTTTCTGTCTCGGATATCGTTTATCTCAATAATACTTCAGTAATCCAACCTGAAATCGGTAAATTATCACCTAAACGTGTTGGTCCTTACCGAATTATCGAATTACCTACTCCAGAAACTGCAAAAATTGCTTATGTCTATAATCCCTTAATCACTCATCATGTTCATCGGAATAGACTTTTACCTGAGCCTAAACTACCGTACTCAGATTTAATTGTCGAAAAGCACGCATATGTCCCTGGCGATTTTGTTTTGGTAAAATTACCACATCGCCCTCTTGCCCCGGCAGTAGTGATAAGTTTTGAGGACTTACCGGGCAGGGAGCAAAAAGCTAAGGACTGCGCGCCTGTACGTTTATTAAATGGCTCTAAAACAGCACATGCAGTACCATTATCTGACGTTTTCCCTTTTGCAGACCCATGGCTGATGAGGGTGCCCCAAGCAAAGAGGCGTTGTTGGAATCAGCTGGTCGCCGATTCAAATTCGAAGGGCGCAATCCCGCGACCCTAGATGAGTTTCGTACGGCTTTGATAAGTATGGCTACGGAACGGGGTTGGATTTTTCAGACCCGTTGCCGCAAAATGATGACCAGCGTGTTGGTGGTCTAGAAGCATTAAGTGCAAAAATGATTAAATATACAAATCCAAATGACGCGAAAATCCATCGCAAACGCATAAATGATCAAGAGCTCTGGTGGGACAGAACTTTTGGTAGATTCCCTTTGGCTACCCTTCGTGTGCCAAAGAGGAGAATTCTCCCAACTGTATTAGTCACCAATGACCAGCAGTCTTTTGCGGCTATATTGGCTTTAATACAGCCATCAAACATAATTAATGGCACCTTATTTTTGGGCTATGATTCGGAGTTTGTGAACGACCGAAAAAACCCGAACTTACAAAAATTGGGACTTACGTTTTCAGCAATTTTGTCCAACTTACCAGGACATCCAACGGCCCATTCGTACGCTATGTCCAAGTAACTAGCGCGAACGGCCATGTGTTCTGCTGGAATGTTGCTTGCTTCCCAAAACCACCGTTTGGGCTACACCAACTGCTTGCAACGTGCCTTTTGGACGTGCAAATGGTGTGTTATGACCCAACGCAAGATAGAATTGCTTATTTTCATGTTTTCGGACCTACGTTAGAAGAAATCTTGGAAATCCCTGATGCCGAGCTTCGAAAATAAACTGAATTGGAAAGATCCGTTTATAGCAAATTTCATTGACATACATCCTATAGTGAGAACGTTTACTCATCGCCATCATATTACAGCTCTTTTGCATACGCTAAAGCGTTTGGCTGAATTTTTCTTTGATATGTTTCTCGATCCAAACGAACCGGATAATTGGGGCCAAGCGTGGAGCTTACCGTTAAAACGCATATGCAGATTTATTTGGCGTTGGATGCCTGATTACTATCAATGTTTTTATATTGATAGAAGGCTGTTCGCAAAATAATCGCATTACGGCAGATAAAAAAGTGTTACCATTTTCATTTAAAGGCGATGAAATGCACGTTAAATCTGGCGGACCAAAAACGACGGCAGTGTCCCATTGTCTTGCACACCTTCATGGGGCCAGTCGAGCAAGCTCGGCGACTGAAGTCACCATTGATTTGGATGGTGGTGAGCTGACCACGCCCGATGATTTCTATATGCCGCTTCGCAACAACAAGCTGCTATAGCCACGGCTACCACCGTTGCCTCTGTAACGGATGCGTTGTGACATGACAACATTTGGGAAAACCCCAATTTATACACTCAAGGTTTGCAGGCCACTGCCGGTCTAGGAGCTGGGCCCGCCGTAGCACCTGGCACTAAACCTATACCTACCAGTGCTAGTACGCCAGCCTCTGTGACTGCTTCGCAAGCTGATATTCAATTCAAATAACCTATGGTTGGAGTAGAGCAATCCGTGCCGCACGGATGAGCCAGATTTATCACCAAAATGTTTAATGATTGTGTTATTGGACTCTGAGGCCAAAAGACAAGCTAATTGCACCTCCGCATACCACACGCACTGCAATGGCGCAAAGCACTGACTATTCCTGGGCACAGCCTCTCAGTTGCTTCGCAATCGCTTGCAGCGGCACAACAGGCACCCTTTGGGTTTTGGGGCATTCCTGCCCTTACCAACTTCACAGCCGGATTGGACAGAGACGTTACCCTGGGCCCGATGTCATAATGTTGGATATTATGGGCTCGCCTCCCTTGAGTACAACGCACGCTGCCACCACAAGAAATACAGCAGGCTGCATTGTCCACACAAGTTGCGTTCGCAAACCGCGCCAGCACAGGGCGTGTTAAATTTATCGGCACCTGGTACTCTGTTTTAACGTACCTATGGCTATGACTGATGTGTCGGATACTGTAGCGCACATTCAACCACAGGGTATTCAAAATATACCGTTGGATGCAAAGGCACGAGTCCCTCTGTACCTACAAAGCCATACATGAACGTGTAACCGCTGAAGAAAACGTGAGAGAGCAAAATCGCTCGCGTAATATCCAACACTTTTTCAACATGATCGAAACTATGACGCGTGAGGCGTCATGCTATATTGATCCCTGACGTTTTGCACAATTTGCGCTAATCTTGGCATTTCTCTAGGTGAAGTCACTGAAGGAACGCGTTTCAGTGCTAATCAGCTGCCCAAAATTGCCCAAGTGCATTTTGATAGAGTTTATGCAGTGCTTTTGAGTTACACATCCTCGGCTGACCACACCTTGGCTGTCCCTTAGTTTGGACTACTATTGCACAGCCCATGACTGATGTTGATCGTGGGCCATCGCCTCAATTCATTAATCAAATGAGCGTTTTTCAATGCCTGTATTATCTTGACAAAATTTTTTTGTGTGCAAACCGGTTTTTCATCACCACCGGAATGATGCTATATGAGGGTTCCGTTTGCAGTACTTGGTCATCCGATGTCAACACCTCAAACCACCGAGTGTTGTGACTGGCCGGCCAAGCTCACCAAATCAGACGGAATTTTAGCCACACCGTATGTGCCTGGCACCTGATCATTTAGCGCCAATATTAATATCTACGCGCCAAACAATTGATGTTTTTGATACATTCCGAGAACTTCAAGCTGAATACAATTTGGAGTATTGATTTTTGACTATCTTTTCAACAATTGATGTGATGCACGCAAAGGTGCTGATGGAATTCTTGGCCAGAAAGTTCCACTTTAATGAGTACGGCCTATGGTAATGCCGCTATAGGTTGGTGCATGGTCGTAACAGCTGCAGATCGCATGCTGCGCATAGCTTTTCTTGGCAAATCTTACACACCATCGCCAATTGATGCTTTTCCGGAATTCCCGCAATTGACCATGTGGATCAAAAATCAGGCCAAATTACACAATATGATTCGCAGCATTTGGTTAGCAACCGATCCGCCACTTGAGGTTCCAGTTCAATTTGACTGATTAAGAGGTTGCCAAAATCGGCCTTTTACCTTAAACACCGTTTGCAAGGAGACTTGGGAAAAATTCGCAAGGAGAGACAACAGGCCTCCTTGCAAGACTCTCATGGGTCCTTGGCAAGCCTTGCCAGGCCCAAAGTCGATCTATCTCTTGCAGCACAAATCAAAATGCGAAAAGCGCACATGATTATCAAACAGCGCTGATAGGGAAAATCTTGCTTCTTAGCTTCCGAGGCATGTGACGTGCTTGCGTTGCACCGGCTCACTCACAGTTGCCTCGGCATTCGCCAAATGTTGGAAGATGAGCACCGTGAAAAAGTGAATAAATTTTATGACACAAAATCCAAACATGCTTTGCGTCGGTTGAAAAATTTGGAAAAAGCATGAGTAAAAAGGCTTATTTGTGCAGAAGTCATGGCAAAATTAAAAAGCTCGTACCAGCCAAGAGGTGCCCTGGGCGGCAAGATCCGCAGTTGTCCTGGGCAAAGGTACGCCAAACGGCAACAGCATTCACGATCGCAAGCAGAAACCACATAAGCACAGAAAGTAAAACCTTATGCACAGACTCACACACACAAACTGCAGACCCAACTCGCGCAAAAACAATGTGCAGGTGCAATTGTGTTCCAAGAGATATTCACAGGCAGATGCTGGTCACATGTTGTGCTCGCAACAGCAGCAGCCTCAAAAATGTTGCCAACAGCCACAATCGGAGTGCAGAACTTATCAGGGCCAGAGGCAACTGTGCCAATGTCAACAATGGGATCAGTTGTATCAACCACCATCAAGTCAAGATCAATCAGCCATTGGGGTCTATGCCCTACAACCACGCCTCAACATGAACCGTCATTGCCAAAACCGTGACCTTCGCTCACCCCAGCCAAGCATGCGCTCATGCGTGTACTTCTACGCGAAGAATCGTATGGTTTTCATCCGGAACAACATCTCAACGCCAGTACCGCCAATACCCAAAGCAAACATCATAGCGGATGACTATGACGAGGGAGGACAAAGACAAAGTTGACCAGTCGACCAGTCGACCCTCATTGGAGCCTACGTCTAACACATGTATGGACGCAGGGAATTGCCATATCAATATTGTGAGCGTTCGAACACGCGTGTTGCAAAACCCATTCGGATCGCTGAGAATATTTCCAGCGCCGCTGGCGGCGAGCCACACAGCTCGAAGCCAAGCAATCAAGGATTGTTATTAAAATTTCAACTTCAACGCATCTGAACTTTTTTGAACTCTGCAATAGGCGTCAGCCGGACCAGCAGCTTTTTGTCCTTTTTTTGTTCCTGATGTGGATTCCAGGACATTTTTGCGTTTTCGTTTATTTTCTTATCTAATTTTCTTAAATTTTTGCTCAATGGCAGTGTTACTATTATGGTATCTTAATTCTCTAACGGACAAGGGGTTCTTTACACCAGTAGTAATGCTGGACCTTCTGGCGTAGGTGTGCTGAAGCATATACAGTGCTAAAGCATACTTATTCCAGTTGGGCAAACGCACTCTTAGTACGAGCACTCAACAGCTTATTACCTCTGCGCATGCTGCTTCCGCTTTATCACGCCTCATCTGCATAATGGCGTGAGGAGCATGGGTGTAAAGCGCCAAGTTGTTTTTTATGTAGCTTCCAAAGACATAACTCTTTACTACATATTTTTGCTTTATCTGAAGGCGTCAGGCGCCAGTTGTCTTGAAGATATCAAGCAGAAATATTACTTTTTTATAGAACCTATGTAGCTGAGCTTCGGTTTTCAGCCCGGTAACTACGATTTTTCTGTAGTAAATATTAAGGCTGTTGCCTTGCTATCGAGAAACGCGAGTTTTAGGCCTGGAAATGATTCGGCTCATATTTCTACACAATTTTTTTGTGTGTATTTGGCGAGCAAAGTTAAGTTTATTTTTGCATCAACTTTTGCCCGAACCAACAATATTGTGTATGCAGGTGTGACTTGCATTTTGTAGCCGCTTTTTGCAAAAGTTCGCAAATTTTTCATTTGCCATTTTATTTTCAACCACGCTTTTGCATAACGCATACTATCTTTCCCGGAAATAAATGACCAGCAGCTTTTGGTTCCTTAATTCGTATTATCATAGCATTAAATTGCTCATGATTATACTCAACGTTTTCACAACTTTTAGCAAATCTTCTACAAATCTAGCAATCTGGCTGAGAGCCGAAGCGCTTGAAACAACGTTCGGTATTGCAGCCATCTTTTTCAACACTGGCGAATTAATTAAATTTTAGGACTGCTTATATAGCCTTTATTAGAAATAAGAAGAGGTTTAATTTTCCGAAAATGTAACTTAATAATCACTTCTCCAGAAATAAACGGATTAAATTCATCTAGTCATCTTTAATATTGATTTCGATACTCGAAATGTCATACTTGAGAATGGGGACATGGTAAAGGAAAGTCGAAGGTTTATCGATTATCTTATGATAGGCACCTTCAACATTTGCTATGCGTAATAAAGGGGCACTTCACATCTCCAACGATTTGCAGTTTCTAAAAATAAACTTTTGCGTAAATGTGCAATACTTCAATGCCCCAATGTGCATGTTTGGTTCATTGACGCCCCATGCGTTCGTTATTTTGCCATCTTGGAAACCTAAAATTTTGGTTATCTCTGGTGGTAATGTTACTGATTTCACGAATTCACTGTACAATATTGTTTGTACTCGTTTTATCGTACTAAAGTACTTAAAAATATTCCCTATTTTCACAATTTCGCCCCCATTTAGAAGGCAGAATTGCAACGTCTCAACAAATTCATGTATTGGTCGTAACACCCTAGCAGTATCTTAATTACATGATCATCGTCATCAACGTCTGTTATATGAATATCAGTTTTTTCAGTTTTTAGCGTTTCCCAATTGTGTGGGTAGATTAGCTGACATAGACCACATTCCCAATCTCCAGTTAACTTAATTTTTTGTGGTAAATGTACAGTAAGAAATTCGGATGGAGTATTTTGTTTATCGCTAGCAGTGTTACTCGGTAAAGTTACATAAATTGATCCATTTTTTACAAGTTTGATTAATTATAAAATCATTGTCTACTACAACTGTGCTGGTCTTAAATAGACTGTTGACAAAACCCGTCACAAAAAGATCAAGAAAACCTTTGTCTAAACTTTTCATAATTAATTTCATGGGCACCTCTCTGCTCCGCCACACCAGAAAGTATATGTAATTGTCCACATGTAGACGTTAATGGTTGCTGTACGCATTTTATTATGCTTAATTTGATGAGCATGCTGTAAGATGTAACTTTGCGTTTTCATCAGACAGCGGCCCGTAGCTGTCAAAATATTCGCATTCATCGTGTGTTTAAAAGCACGCATACCCAGTGAGCCTGATTGAGTACTCAAATCTGTATTGATAACTAATGCATATGGCTTAGAAAAAATAAGCAGTAGTTTATCGCTAGGAAAAACACCAACAAAAATCGGTCTAACAGCGCAGTCACTATTTTTGTGCGTTCTTCTTTAATTCAGAAAGTATTCATCTTTGTGGTATAATCATACATTATATTGTGGTGCTTATCTAACATGATTAAATTGTCAAATTCAGCATACTATTACTTCTATGCCAGTGTCAGGAATTTTTCAGCAAATGATATTTCAATGCTTGTTGAGCCTTCTTTTATTAAATCCCAATGCCCACCGTCATCTTCATCAGGTGTTAGGTCAAAAGAAAACGAAGGCATTGACCATACATGAGCAGCAAAAAAATTTCTGGGGTGCAAGATTTTTTGAAAGGTCAAAAAATGGCCTTAAAAATGGTGGTATGGTGATAAAAACACCATTTTTCGGCATTTCGTCGGCACTATCATTGGCATCAAAAAAATGCGAAAAAAACGAAAAATTTCAAAAAATTGAATTCTGGGGGTATTTTGGATTTCTGGGGGGGGGTATTTTGGTTTCTGGGGTGCATACCCCACCCCCCAACACTTGCGCCCAGGTGTAGCATTGACCGTTTTGAACCCTTCTCTAGTTAAGCCATTGCCTTTATTTTCTCTAGCAATATCTAGTGTCTCAAAAAGCTGATTAAACGCTCTTAAATGCTTATTGTTTTTGAAATCTAGTTTCAGTGGGTGAGAGGGGTAAGTTACGCCACCAGAAATCACTTTAACCTCGTTTATGCTGTAAGACTTAAATTGAATGGCGACTTTTTTATATTTTCTCTGAATGCATCAGCGTCAACGCAACCAAAAATCAAACGCCTTGGAAGCTGCCCCAGAGAACAATGTATTAGTCAGGTGGATCCAAGTACTTGAAATATGCAGAAGCGCTCATCATCAAACTCATCATCATCACTCTACGTATTGGATATTTAATTGTATTACTTGCTAAAACTTGTTCTATAGCTAGCGATGTGCTTTCTAGAATTTCTGCTTTGCGAACATAAAAATTTCATTTGTGCTAAGATGAGTATCTAGGGCACCACCCGGACTTTTCTAAAACAAGTACATCCGTATTTCTGTTTAGTTCGAGTCTTAAATCGGTGTAATTCAGCAAAAGCCTATCTTGCAAAAAGGTCAATGAAGTGGGGCCATTACTTCGACTATCGCTTTTACCTTTTAAAATAATGAACACACAAGTTTGAAAGCCACTATTATTTTCAGAATCATGTTTAGTATCTTATTATTAATAGGAGGTGCAAATGCGAATTTTTCGCATCAATTATAATTTAGTTCAATTTCTAGAAAAGCTCTGTACGCATGTTTATCGCTACTATCGTGAACTAATTTACCATTCAAAAATAATTTTACTTGTCTGAAAATGTTTTGCCAATCAAATTAATGGGTGCGACAGCAGGTGTAGCGAAGGTACCATCAGCTTCTGATGGCGCCAAGGCCACGATTTAAAGAGAGCTGCCATGTAAATGTAATTTTGTTAGATGTAAAAATGAGGTGAGGAGGTAGGTGAAATTCGTATGGACCTTCATCTGTTACTGGGTTAGTCAAATTGATTTCATCCCAATATCCTCGTTTCACAACAACCTGAGTCGGAGGTACTGTGAAAAAATCCAACTCGCTTTTTGTGCTTTAGCGACTGAGATTGAATCGATTAGAGACATTTTTAGTTCCTTTTGTTTATGATTTGAGAATATATGATGCTTTGGTTCTTTTATAGACTTTGGTCGAACCCCTAGTCCCCGCGCTTTGTTGTAGCACCTCACTTGCGCCTAAGTAAATTCGAAGCGCCTTCCTTGCCATGCTCTTCTAAAGCCTGAATACGGCCTGCGCCATGCAGCACATCAGCAGCTACATGTGCTCCATATGCACAAGAGCCTGTTTGCCAGCTGATTTAATTAGTGAGATAGCCATTCGAAACAAAAATTCGAAAAAATTACCCAAGCCTGCACCCTTTGGTATGGAGTTCCTTGAATCCTATCATGCCATAGTCAACCTGTGAGGCTTGGTCGGCGTAATAGTCGAGCCAAATGTTAAAATTTTCTGGATTAAATTGTTGACGCATTTTTTGTTCATATTATACGTACATAAAGTGCATGCATCTCTTTTATAGACTTATTTTCGCCCACAATTTAAGCATACCTGCGCGTGAGGTCTTTTTGAGGCATAGGTGGCGTGTTTGAAAGCGCTTGCTCGTCCCAGGTTGGGCTCTGTTTTCTGTTGTAGAGGTAAACAAATCGGGCGATATATAAATATCTTTTTCAGTCATTAAGCTTAGACGATTTTTCATTTATTATTGTTGATTTTGGCACATTATCTTCCATTAATTTTTGCAGAAAAATGTCAGCTCCAGTAGCCAGCAGAACTTACTCGTCCGTGAAAAATCGTTAATTAAATCTACGATATTGAACCCACAATTTTATTCCCATCAACAATCATTTCACCCTTGTCGACCATTTAATATAGGGATTTTTGCGTGCATATTTTAGTAGCAATAGAGCATTTTTGTGCACTTGTGCGGCACTGTTTTGAATATCGCATGTTCGAAAGAATCAACATTTTGCTTGCTGGAGCTGCATCTTGAATTTCTAATTCATAGGGCTTTTCAATATTTTAGCCATTATTTGATACCTACGTAAAATTTGGTTGTATTGTAAGATTTTGCTTCAATAGTGCAAATTATCGTTTACAATTCTTAGCATTTCATGATCGATCTGACATGTACTTGGATGTGTTTTTGTTTTCTCCATTGCAAATTCATGCGGGACCAAAATCATTTTATTTGTGTGATTCATCGTTTAGTTATAGCGTCTGCTAGCAGTTGCCCGGCTATGCCTAATATAGGCGCCAGTAATATTGGCAAAAAACCACCTTTCTGTACTAGTAGTTCTTTTTCTCTGCCTTATCGACCTATCATGCGCACTTAACTTGTGAGGAGGTGTGACTTGAATTTGCTTAGTTTTTCAAGTTCGTTTGGTTTTACAGGAATGTTACCATCTAGTACATTCAGTATACCACCACCTGGCGTGAGGTAGCCGCCCCAAACAAAATACCCCCCCCAGAAATCAAAATACCCCCCCCAGAATTCAATTTTTGAAAATTTTTTCGCTTTTGCAATTTTTGATGCCAATGGATAGTGCTTGATGAGAAACGTCGAAAAATGGTGTTTTAATCACCATACCACCATTTTGAGCCATTTTTTGACCTTCAAAAAAATCTTTTGAAATTTCTTGCTGCCCACGTATGGTATACACTCGCATAAGCACAAGATTAAATCGTTGTTGGCCGTTTGCAATATAGCTTTGCGTTGTCAGGTTTTGCCTTGGACAATACATCAAAACAAGTAATGTTTTTCTGTAAACGATTAGGAGCCATTTTTGATATAATGATTAATAACAGTGACTTCTTTTATAACTTTCCAGTATATACAACGCAATTTTTTCGAAAATATTTTGGCGCGAAGACGTAATTTATCAGGTGTAGATTGAGTCAAATCAACTTTAAAAGATACGAAAATGGTGTCTCTGTTGCATCAGAATAAGCTTCTAAAAAATATTTGCGATTATTTGGATAAAGTTGTCTAGCTAACGTTTGCACCTGAGCTATCTGAAGGATTTTTCATTAAAAGTAAATATTCTGCGTTTGTTCTACACTTTCTAAGACCTTTGGAAAATATGTTTTGAACAATGTGTACTACAGAAATGTTTCCAGTGGTGACAACCTCGTGTAAATAGTATGTCATTATTCGCTTCTTTCATAAGATCATCAATAATAATGAGCTGCGGCTCGGTTGAATGTTCTCTAAGTAAATTTAGATTAAGAGGACCCTTTACGAAAATTACATCATTTTCAATCTCTTCATGATGTTCAGCAAAAAGCCACCATATAAATTTTGGAGCTGGGGAAATAAAATTGGCCGCATTTTTAGGCGAGTTGCGTAACAAAAGTAGTTTGCCCGGCACGTAGGTCTGGTACATTGCATGTGAATGGAGTGCTTGAAATTCATATTCATTATTACAATTAGTGTTGATAAAGTCTAATATACACGAAGCTTGCTTAGCTAACCTAAAAAAGGCTGCCCAGCCTGCGGGACGTGGACCTGGAGCTTCTTTTTGAGCCATGTTTTTGGTTGTTTTTTAGTTTTCTTTTTTATTCTTTTTTATATTTTTATACGCGAAGGTTATCCTGCATTCGCTTAATTTCAAAAGCTGATTAAACTTTCGCCTGGTAAAATCCAAAACAATCTTGATTCGAAGCACAAGTTTTGCCATATTTTGTAAATGAGACTGTTTGAAAATTATGTGCCTGATGTTCTAGATTGAGCGCAAAAATCAAAAACCACGCATTTTGCGTTTTCCAATTAAACCGTTTTAGTATTGTGATCACTGCTTCTTGTCTCCAGTAATGTTTGTAATTTTCTGTAAAACGATTCCAAAAAATATGATGCTACATGGGCCAACTCGCTGTTGTCGTACTGCCCTTAGCAGAATTTTGCGACCAGTCGCTCACAAAAGCTAATGAAAAGTTTTTCACCGTCAAACATGGTTGCTCAGTACAGATGGCAATAATTGAGAAAGGTAGGGTCTTATATAGACTTACTGATTTAAAAACGGTGGGGCTTTTTCCGCTTCACTGCCCATTTGCTTACTTTCAGCAATTTGACGACTTAGGACACACATCCTGCCTCCTGCGTCGCCTTGTTGTACTCTACACATTTTGGACACATTGAAGCGAAAAGTACATTCGGCCCGAATCTGTTACCACAAAAAAGTCTCTTTCACAGCTACTTTTTTGACAAAAATAGCGAAAGTTCGGTCATAAGAGGATACATGGGGCGTGGGATTTGAGCCTCCAGTTCAATAGGAAGTCTAATACTCCTACCAAATGGGCGCCTATCTTCTACAGTAATTTTAGGCTTAACTTCAGTGAGTTTTCCATTTTTGCTACTTCGGAAGGTATATCCATTTTTTGCTACTTCGGAAGGTATATCCATTTTTGCTACTTCGGAAGGTATAATTTTTTGATCACACAGTTCTTATATAAACTTAAATTTTTATGAGATGATTCACCCAGCTATTGAATTTTTTCAGGAAAACCTCTCAATTTATAAAATATTCAGTTTTCCAGACTTTTTACGCGTTTTTCAAAACTTTCTCAATGACATAGACATTGTCAAAAGATTAATTCAACCTTTTGCAATTCGGGTTCATAAAGACTCCCTCAATTTTTCGCCCAACTGATCTTTAATTACATAAACTGGTGGTTTTTCTTTTTAAGCAGCTTTTTATTACAAATGTTTCTGCCCACTCAATTTGGTTCATAGCCCTTTTCAAAAACACCCTTCACTTTAGTTATACGTACCTTATCACCAATGTTATACCTAAAAGTGATGTCGCTTGTATTAATTTTGAAAGCTTTATTTAAAATGATTAATTCATTATCAGCATTTACATTAGCTGGCTCTATCCCTATTATTGCGATGCTTTGTATTATTATAGCCAGATACTAAGTCTTGCAGTACATCAATGTATCTATTTTTGTTGTTTTTTAGAATATCGCCACATGCGTTCCTTTAACGTTCGATTAAAGCGTTCAACAGCTTGGATGCCTTCAGTTCGCTATTTGTAGTAAAAAAATTCACATTATTTTCCTCCGAAATTTCTGAAACTGTTTGTTGAAAAATTCTTTACCAGCATCACTTTGTATTTTCAAACTTCGTCCGCCTTCTAATATTGCTTTGAATGCATTCATTATAGCTCACATTTTATTTTAAATATACTCAAGTATTACCTTCACACTTATCTATGCAGTAAATAAATATGTGTAAATGGTTGCCTTTTTATTGTGCCAGTCAGTTAAATTTATATTATTGTTATGTCATCCAAGAAACCAATACTATTCTTGCCTTTTTGCAGCTGGCACCATGCAGTGTGTAAGTTGGCTCAGTCTCTAGCCATTTTATTACGGCTTTTTCTTATTTAGCTTAGCTTTTCAACTAGTGGACCTGCACCTGTATACCCCACGTTTTCGGCTCATAATAAATAGTTTTCCATTGCTTAATAGAAAAATAGCACGTGCTTGCAGCACAACGACTGCACAATACCCAGAAGAGCACTTTTACCGCAAAACTTTACGTCAATTTTCAAAGTTTATATGATTTCGAACGACTTTTAATTTACAATCGTTGCATTCCACTGCAAAAACATATCTTTTGGAGTAGGTCGAGGTCCATCTACATCTTCTAAATAAAAGTACAGCATGTATTTATTCTTTTTAATTACATTGACTTCATGAGCATTTGCATGCATAGTGAAAATGTGAAACCTAGAAAATTTTCATCATTTTTGATTTCGAGGATGCAATCGTTGCGTTGCATCCTGGCTCAAAGAACCTACACCATCTGCGCAGAAAATGCGGCTCCTTATGCAGGTAGGCGCATATTTCGTAATGGTATGTTGACTTTGGCACCAGAGAACAAATCGGACACTTTGGGAGACTCATTTCTGCTAGATCTTAAGCTACGTAATCCCTTATATAGCTTTTCGAGATGCTTTTTCAAAAGCTTACACAAAATTAGAATTGATAAAACTAATACGAGTACTTCTGACCCAAAACTTCGTTGTAAATGGGTTGCAAAATAATTTTTCTCTATAGAAGTATCGTTAATCATTTGTTTCGTTTTAACTGAAAATGAAGAGACCTTGTATAATTTACCTTTGCATGCTTCTCAGCCACTGCAAAGAAGCAGTGCCCAGTGCCAGCCTGCGTGGAGCTGAGCATGCGGCGGCACCATTTTTTTGGTTTTTGGCATGCATTTTATTAATTTTTTTGGCTTTAGATAAAATCATAGCTGTACAACAAGTTTAATATCCATAAGGTAAAAAGTAAAATAATCACGCTGTACAACACGCTTATTATATGCAACTTTGTACAATTTTTCCGCATCTTCTGTCACTATCGTATGATTGGGTAGTCGCTTAATCTGTAGGAAATAGTCTTTTCAAGAACGTTTTGTTTTTGCACAAAAGCGTTCATCATTTTCACTAATGAGTGAAAGTTGATCTGTGATACTACAGCCGAGTTTAGGGTGAAGCCTCTGACTTTTATGTGATAGTAAAATTTGTTTTCCTGAGCCAAGTATCTTGAAAGCATAATTTTTAGGCCCTCCGCTCACAGATGTTTCTATGTAAGCGCCAGGGGCCATAGTCCTTCAGTTCGTTAGTCATGTTGCCCAAGTAAGATCCAATAGGCACTTCATACTCATCTTTATTCAGCGTCGATTTAAAAATCATGCTGTCCATGTCAAAGCAGAGTACTCTATCGCCCAGTTTTTGAGATGTTCGTAAAGCCTTAAGCGCGCCTGAGCTGTTGTGTAGGCGGCTATGACTGGGTTGTGTTCCCCATAACTTCTGCGAAATCATCCTCTTTTGCATATGTCACTGCCATCATGTTCTCATTAATGGCGTTTATCGAGTAAATGACGTTTGTTGGGTCAAAAACCAAGCCAAGTAATAGTTTCAGGCTCTGTAAGAAAAAGGAAACTGGTCATGTTGTTCCTTTGACCAAATTTCCCGAAGAATTGAGCATTAGCTTTGCTAATGATCTAAGGCGAATTTTTTGAGATTTTAGCTGCATCAAGTTCATTCCTCGTGTTGTTTGTATTCCGCTATATATTTTGTTTGTCGTCATCTGATGTTACCCATACGCGTCCCAACCGTCCGATTCTTGCTTTAATTTCATGAATTTATTGATGTATTTCGTAAATGAGCCTCCATCAGGGTTGGTAATGGGGTCATATTTTTCGGATTTTCATAATGCCATACTTCGAAAATTTCGAGAATTCTGTAGCCGAGTTCAAGGGCTTCCCATGACTTAACACTTACCCATGCACCTACTAGAGCACGATCTCTTCAGTGTGCTCACATCGATCTTGTTGATGCGTTTCAGTGCATGTTCGGCACAGGGGAATATAATTTATCGCCGAATCTGTATGTAATACTGGGTGGTACAAATTCCTGGGTGGTAAATTTGGCGCGGTAGTCCCTCGTATGGTCGTTTTTCAGCGAAATTTCTGAAAAAGTTTATCGTCAAAATCTGAGGATGTCTGATAGGGTAAATGCCATATTTGTTAATGGTCGGGTACAAGCTGCATATGTCTGTGTAACTGATTGTTTCAGGGGAGCCTCATTTTGATCCTTTTTTGATCTTTTCGAGCAATTTAATTGCATTTGTTCTTTCACCAAAAATGCTTCTCTGGGGTCTAGTGGGTCTACGATTTTTATCAAGCTGAAAATTCTTTCATCTCTAAAATTTGATCTAAGCTCTTTCGATTCGGCTAAGCACACCCACATTTCAGTCACAGTGTACCCTTGTGCTTCTATTGTTTTGCGTTGTTTGACTGTGTTTTGGTATGCCTCTTCAGCTGTTGTTGTTTGGTCGGCTGTAAAGTTTTGTTCGCTTTTTCATGCATTTTGGACAGCCATGCCAATAGCATCCATTATACTCATACACAGTCTTTTCATGTACGCCATCAACTCGAAGTTGCCAATTTTGTTCGCCATGTTTCGCGCTGTACTGATATTAATTTTGCGCTTCGCTCAGCCACTTTAGCCATTTGATTGCCGTAATCGATTGTTTTGCCTCTCCTGTAGCCACCATGCGGCACTATGCCGATTGTATTTGCTTGCAAATAAGTTGATCTAAAAACCTTATTGCAAGCACTGGCAATTATTAAAGATGTTTCAAAAGGGTCAATGCCCGTTTCCACCATGAATAATTTCTGGAACTTTAGGCAGCACCGCCTCAAAAATATCAACATCAGACTCGCAGTAGGCCAAAAGTTCAGATCTAAAATTGAACATTTTGCCTTTTTGCTCTTTGTGCCATTTGTAAAATTCCTCTCGGTTCTTAGAGTTCATTGTAGCCGGGGAGTAGTACCATGCACCCGGCCGCTCACCCTCATAATTTTTCATTTTTCGCCATGTTGAAAAGATGCGAAAATGGCCTTTTTGAGTTCGGCTCATCAAAAGTTTTTGGTAATGCTGATAGAGTCATTGGTAGGAAATTGTAAGAGTCAATCCTTTCACTGAGCCTGCTGTTAAGCTCATAATTTCCAGCCCACGGGTGACTATTGTGGGCACTACGGCCTGTTTGAACAGATATTTCAAGATGAAGTGGCCGTCAAAGCCTTTTGCATTGTGTGCAATGGCTGTTGTATTTTCTAGGCCAAACGGGAAATTGCAAAATTCAATTTCGCAGTTCTTTCCTGAAAATAATCGGCGATTCTCGCCGCCAATGTTCGCAAAGTCCGAGTGGTCCATCCTTGCATTTCATGCACACTATATGAGCAATGCACAAGTTTGGCTCATGCTCTAAATCGAACTCAACTTTAGTATTGCCAGATCTTTTCTGGCGCGTTTCAAAATCGAAAAACACGTACTTTGTGTTTTTCTTTTCATCCTTTTCAATTTCTAACGGTTTCATGTATTATTTATGATCGTTTTTAGGCACATCCATTTTACAAATCTTGCAATAAAATTGACCGCATTTATGTTTCCGTATTCTATCGGCTCAGTAATATGCAGGCCGCATTTTTTCACACCGTTTCATTTGCTGGCAAATTGATATTCCATTTTTGCCAACTTTTTTATGTCTGTCAAGCATTGCTGGCCTCTGAAGAAGTCGGCCACAGTCGCTTGTATTACCATTAGCGCCACGTTTGGACAAGTAGGTCCATGACAAGAACCAAACTTCGAACAGCCGGTGCTCATTTTTACCATTGTATCCTTGTTGCATGCTTTGCAAAAATATCCGCGGTTCATAAAGCCAGCTATACTACCAATAACATCAAAATGATTGTCATGATGGTAAAGATGAAGGACCTTTTCAGCTAAGGTCCTTCAAAAACTATGGCGTTGCAAAAGTCTGCACTGAACACCTTGATCTGGTGTTCAGGCAAGGTCTGCTGGAAAGCCTGTAATTCTGGTATACCACAGGGGCCTGTGTAATCTTGAAGACCCGCTTTGATCATTAATTCGGTTACAGCTTTTCGCTGCATTGCCATCTGCTTGTCAGTATCCTTCCTGCACATATTTTTGTACCATGATTTCATACTTATATTATCAGGTTTATAACATGTTCTAGTCGAGCTATTGATACAACAAGTGCGTGATAAGCATAAATCATCATTGTTTTAATTTTCAAAACATTTTTAAAAAGCTTTCATTTCTTTTTCTAAATTTACAAATCTTCGTTTATGTTGACCAGAACCAGTAGGAGGACTAACCTGAACTATCCGTATTCGAGTATCCGGCTGCTTAAGCTGAATCACTCATTTGATTGTAAAAATCCGCTCAATCGTGTGCATGATCTGCTCGCCGCTGATCTCTGCACCTTCACAAACGGTATTATGGCCGGCTTCTTGAGATTCGGGTGGGTATGTTGAATACCCACCATGTCCGTTGAATCGCCAACAATCTTCGAAAGTTGCATCATTAAAGATCTCTGGTAAATGGTTCCAGGTTCAAGTCGTCCAAATTCTGGAAAGTTAATGGATAAGAGCGACCTTCAATATTGAATCGCTTTATCCTCTGAGCCTCTAGCTCCCCCAGTTCATAGAAATAGTCTGGGGCGAACCACTCATCGATCATTTCCAATTCTTGTGAGGTGCTAGGAAGCACCACATCTTTCAACCCACCAACCTCGTTCCACTCATCAACAATTTCAAGATCATCAAACTGTGACATTTCCACAAAAATTTTAAGAGAAAATTTAGAAGAGAACCAGCTGACTTTCTCAGTAAGACCAACTTTTCACAAAAATTCTAAGAGCAAAATTATACAACCAACCTCTCAAAGCAACCCTCTCAGTAAGACTAACTTATTTTTCAAAGCCCTCTATATATAGATTTGGAGCCTGGCATTCTGCAAAGTCACATGATGTCTCTGAACTTGTTGCTACATAAAAACCAGCACTTTACCAAGTCATTTGATGTGTATGAGTCATGCTTTGGAATGTTACATAAAAACTTATGCTTCGTTAACTTACTAACATCATATTATGCAGATGAGGCGCATGATAATACAATGTGGTAACGCGGCTTAGGAGTGATAAGCGGTTTAGTGCCGCGATGTACTAAGAGTGCGCCTAGCCCAACTGGAATAAGTATGCTTTAGCACTGTAATAACACCAGCACACCTACGCCAGAAGGTCCAGCATTACTACTTACACCCAATCTAAAAATCTTTTCAATTCAAAATTCTTTCCTTGCCCGTATGCCGAAGGAGGCTGGGCGCTGGAGTTTTGAGGTTCGTGCAAAATGGTACGACTCCGGGCGCAAGAACTCGTGGTAAAAGAAAGGAAGAGTTGCTCAAGCAAGTTGATGAGCTGAAACAGGAGCTAGCGTCGTTGAGAGTGTTTCTGAGAGAGTTCCTGAGTGCAAACGAGGTCACGCGAGGTCATGCATTGACCGTTATTTGTTATTGCTATTTGTTATTATTATCGTTATTTTATTTTCGTGTATTACATTCGCTCAGGATGAGGCATTGAGGATGCTAGTCGTTATTATGTACCCTGAAAAATTCTCCACTCCGTGTCTAATTTTTTCTATACGTGAAGTGTAACTATGAGAGTTACACGGTTGGCGAAGGCTTGTGTCAGCAGTTCGCGGTAGCCACTTACATAGCCAATACTAGTAGCTATCTACGATAGTGCACTGTGGGCTATGCCTTCGGTCTTCCCATCATTTCCCAAATTTTCAATATTAAAAAACATTAAGATACTTGTCCGGTAACATAGAATTGAGTATATGATAATAGTAATTGTTTTATGCATAACCGCTCGTATTAGTTTAGAACATTTGATCTGAGTTAAAAGTATTCCAGTATTATGTTATTTTGACCTAAACTTTGTTTACTGTAATGGTCCTATGAGGCCATCATAGTTAGTTGGTTGGCTGACGTACGATTGTATACTTGAGTACGTTTTCTTTCGTTTTTGTGTTATTTTGTAGACCGGCGCCAGGCCGAGTTTATAGCGATATAAATAAAATATAAAATTCACCCAGGGGTTTTGCTATGCCGCGGGTGAGGCCGGAGTTTCCTGTTTGTTGAGGATTTCTTGGAATTTGAGTGGAGGACTAGGTAAATTTTGTATGATTATTTATTTCGTTCAAAAGTCATAATTCTTTTCTCAATCTTAAAATTGGTCAAAAATATTATTTAATCTTTAATGATGATTGATCAATCTAGAGCTCGTTGGTGTTGTTTTCAAATTTTGTTGTGCTACGTACACTAGGAACCAAAAACATTTCTGATCAAACCTAACCCAGAAAAGAAGTTAATTCATCAACTTGCGCATTGAGATAGGTCAACTGACCTCCGCGGCAATACCAAGATTTAGGTAGGTATTCTTAGGGCTTAGTGCGTAGCTGCTGAGATCACCCGACGAGAAGCGGTCAGCAATATTAGGACCGAGGGGATCGAAGCCGTAAGGTCTGTAAGGGTCCAAAGACCGAAGCCAACCCAGACTAAGCGATCGGGGCCAGCGCTGAGAGCAGATCTTAGCATACGTGGGCAGCAAAAAATTTCTGGGGAGGGGTGCAAGATTTTTTGAAAGTCAAAAAATGGCCTTAAAAAAGGTGGTAGGGCAATAAAAACACCATTTTTCGACGTTTCTCATCAAGCACTTTCTCATCACTATCCATTGGCATCAAAAAATTGCGAAAAAAACGGAAAAAAATTTTCAAAAATTGAATTCTGGGGTGGTATTTTGATTTCTGGGGGGGGTTTTGATTTCTGGGGGGTGCATACCCCCAAACCCCCGCACGCCCAGGTGTGGATCTAAGTACCTAAGTACCTAAGTAAGTCTTGAAGGCAAATACACCCGTATTCGTCTTGTTTTAGTAAACATGGACCGGCTCTGTATTTACAGCTGTATGATTTACGATATGATTTTTTGTTAAGCGTTATATAAAAATATAATTATTCTTCGTATTTTCACTTTGGAATTTAAAGATGTTGTGGCAATAATATGTGTGGCCTATTTTTTCCCATTTTTTTAAATATTAATTAGGTAAAAAAATTAATTCTTCTAGCTGAGCTCAGCCAGTTTCTTTGTATAAACTTAGAGCCGTGTAACATTTGGGCAGGAGTTGGGTAGCAATGAATGTGATAAGAATGCGCGGCCTCGTCTGAGTTTCAGGATCAAAAAATTTTCAACGGTCAAATGGTGTCGAAAAATTAATATTTGTAAGAAAAAACATCATTTTTCCTTTCAACTGCTTAAAAATTAATGAGAAACAGAAAATTGATTTTGTGGGGGGGGGCTCTTTGATTATTTGTTCATACGACCGCTACCATAGGTGAGCAGGTGCGAAAGTTGTCTGAGTTCGAAAATTTTTAAAAGTCAAAAGATTGTCTTAAAAATGATGGTATGGCGAAAACACGTGATTTTTCGACGTTTCTTGTCAAGCATTATCGATTGGCATCGAAAAATTCAAAAAAAAATTTTAAAAAATTAATCTCGGGGGTTTTGTTGGTTATTTTTTATTTTCTTAGTAGGTATTTGGTTTTCCGAGAGCATACGTGGGCAGCAAGAAAATTCGGGGGGGAGTGCAAGATTTTTTTGAAGGTCGAAAAATGGCTTTAAAAATGGTGGTATTGCGATAAAAACACCATTTTTCGACGTTTCTCATCAAGCACTATCCATTGGCATCAAAAAATTGCGAAAAAGACGAAAAATTTTCAAAAATTGAATTCTGGGGGTATTTTGATTTCTGGGGGGATATTTGGGTTTCTGGGGGTGCATACCCCCAAACCCGCCCACGCCCAGGTGTGTCCGAGAGTATTTAAGGTATTGTGATTTATTTGAAAATATTTATAAATGTTTGTAAATTTCTGTACTTCATAAAAGGTTCATCTTCAGATATCTACGTTTTGTGAATTAATTTATTCGTTCAGACACTTACGTATTTGCCGTTGTCGTTCGTTTGGTTAGTCAAATACGATTTGGGAAATGACGAAAAGATATTGTTGCAAGGAGGACAATAAAGAAGGGAATGTGAAGAAGCGGACAGAAAAAGGGAAGAATAGAAGTAAGCGTAAAAGAGTTGTGTATTTTGCTTGTATCTTGCTCGTGGTTATGTTGTATCTGGCAGATTTTTGCTTGAGCTTACATTTATGGAGTATTTATTTTAATACAAGAATAGGACATTCAGAAAAATGAATAAAAAAGTATAAATTTTCAGTTAGACAACGGTTGAGTAAAATTTTCGCAAGCAAATTTTATGAGTTACTCTAACTAAATTGTGCTAATAAGTTGATAGTGATAAACACTGGAAATCACACCTGGGCTAATACCGCTCTCCAGAAATCAGAAATACCCCTAAATTTCAATTTTCGAAATTTTTTTGCAATCCCTTTGGGATAGTGCTCGATGAGAAACGTTGAAAAATAATGTTTTTTCATAATGCCACCATTTTAAAGGTCATTTTTTGAACTTTGCAAAATCTCGCAAATCTCAAAATTTCGGTGCTGCCCGCGTATACTGAAAATGTGTTATTGGCCACATGTAAAGTGATTTGTTGAAGAAATTTTTCACTGTTTTGAAGAAAGTTAGGACACAGCCAAGTGTCTACCGCGCTTATGAAAATCCTAAAATTGGCAGAGAGTACACGTGTAATAGTCAAGCTTTTGCAACTAAGGTTGGCTGTTTCTTTCCGGCCGTTGTTAAATTTTACCCGTTTCCCATTGTTTGAATTATCTTTTTTTCACACATTTGTCAAATTATTCATAATTATACATAAACATGCATGCGACGTATTCGAGACATGTAGTTTTTATGTTCTAATTTTAAATGTAATGGGCACTCTTAACCTGAATGTAACTAATGGTGAAATTTTAACATTCTGTACAATATTTACGGATATTGCAAATTGAAATGGGCAAAATTTGAACATGAGACAAAAAGTATTGGTGAACGACTGTTGATAATCTGTAATTTTTTATGATAATTTTGAGTTTCACTGAATGGCATGTATTATTAAACAGTGATTAGTGTATTATCACGATTAGTTAATTATTCTATGTTTTAAAAATTATTGTTTGAAATAGATGTAAAAGAGGAAGAAAGCCGAAAAGGTTGAACACAAGAGAGAATTTGATCGTTTGCATTAGAGGAAAAGATCGAAGAAGAAAGTACAGAACGATATGAGTTGTGGGAACTCTACTGAAAATGGAATGGAATCAAGTACGGAGAGCAATGATGGATACTCGGAAACTTGCTGAATATCGAGGAATTAGGATAGTAAGTTTGAACCTCAAGCTTATTGTCTTGAAATAATAACTAGATATAAATGGACCAGTTAAAAATGTTATTTCGGAATTGACAAAATCGAAATTAGAAATTATTAGAAAGTTTAAAATGAAACAGTCAGTGCTATTTATCGAGTATTTTTATATTTTCTGTTCCTTATAAGTCTCATGGAGTAGAGACTTTAAAAGAAGTACAGAAAACCTATAAGGCTGATTGATATAATGCATGTTTAATAGAAATCTTTAGAATCTTTGAATAAGGAAGCTTTTGTATTATTCAAACTGCTTGCATATGAAGCTAGTTGACAGTTTCTACAAGAAAATGTAAGGTAATTTTTTGAATTTTCGCTGGATATGCCTCGATGTCTCAGAGCTTATATTTTTGTCACTAAACCTTTGTACGAGTAAATTGCAAAAAAGTGATGTCATGAATCTTTCTAGACTTCGAAATTCAGAATCTCAGCCCCGTTCAAAAAATCTACTATTCTGTCTCCTTTTACTTTTCATTAATTAATTTCACTTCATTATTGAATTTATGATCTTTTTGCCGAAGTATCAATGCAGGAAAATGTAAAAGTGAGTTTCTTGCAAGACATTCTCTGAAAATGCTGGAGTTGTTGCTTTATGTAAAAGGAATACTTTCCTTAATACTTTTTGTCCCAAATATAATCCTTGTTGAAAATTATATTTCACTATTAGAATTTTTTCATTTTCATTTATATAGCGCTTCTGCATTTATTGCTCACTCATGTAAGACATGCTACGTAGATCGGAAATGGTGCATTTCTTAACTTTATGCTGAAACGTATTCAATTTTTGATAAAATATTTCTTGAAGCATGTCAGATGTGCTGCAGAAAAGAGATATGCCTGGCGATAATTTAATGAAAGCTTGATAAAAATTGTTAACAGCTGTAGAGAAGTTGAATCGAATCGTAACAGAAAGTCATCAATATGAAAAAATAAATAAATAAATAAATGAATAAATAAATAAGTAAATAAATTAGGCATGCTGTTAGTATAAAAGAAATAAAAAGACGCGAGAAATAGTATATACACATGTACATAAAAAGCACACAAAATTATATTATGAGAAATTACGGGTTTTACGAGGCGCAAGAGTTCAAGTAAAACGGGAGACGTAAGCAGGAGTTATACAGAATAAATACACAAAAAAAACGTGAAACATATAAACAGGCGAGGTCATCAGAGAGGAACTAGGTTGCTACAGTTTCGTGCCTTTAATCCTCTGACTGTCACTGCAACCTAGCGGCACCAGTCTAGGCGGCTAGACTGCCTCTCAACTCTACGAACAACAACCAAAAGGAAATGTAAACAAAAACACGAAAATTATTTATAGAAAATCAAGTCAATGTGCCCCTACTTTGGTATTTTCAGGATAATGCTGCACATGACCAAAAAAAATTAAGCGAACGCGAAAAATTCTAGAAAATCTCAGTCAATGTGCCCCTACTTTGGTATTTTCGGGATAATGCTGCACATGACAAAAACTAGGCGAACGCGAAAAAGGTTAGAAAAACTCAGTCAATGTGCCCCTACTTTGGTATTTTCAGGATAATGCTGCACATGACCAAAAAAAATAGGCGAACGCGGAAAAATTTTAGAAAATCTCAGTCAATGTGCCCCTACTTTGGTATTTTCGGGATAATGCTGCACATGACAAAAACTAGGCGAACGCGAAAAAAGTTAGAAAAACTCAGTCAATGTGCCCCTACTTTGGTATTTTCGGGATAATGCTGCACATGACAAAAACTAGGCGAACGCGAAAAAAGTTAGAAAAACTCAGTCAATGTGCCCCTACTTTGGTATTTTCAGGATAATGCTGCACATGACAAAAACTAGGCGAACGCGAAAAAAGATAGAAAAACTTAGTCAATGTGCCCCTACTTTGGTATTTTCGGGTTAATGCTGCACATTGACAAAAAAACTAGGCGAAGAAGAGAGAGAAAACGAAAGAAAAAATTAAGTATCTGGGTATCCAACCAACCAAGACTTACACGTTACGAAACTAAATAATAACATCAACGTGTACGCTAATATCCACGACAAATGCATACTCGACAACGCACAATAGTTAAGTGAAGCTACTTATTCATGCGCATAATGCAGGAAGCAGCGTCCTAACAGCGATGATAAAATCAAAACGGTCTTGAACAGTTTTGAATATAAGAATGTGCTGGAAAATCAGAAAGGTCGCTGTTGGAAAATTTGAAGTATTTTTGGCGCATGATTTTAACATTATAGCCCTGTTTTTGCAATTTGAGTGACAGATGATTCACGCGCGCTTTGAAAAATTCTTCTTTAGAGCAAAGACGCGCAAAACGATAGAGCTGACTTACAAAAACGGCATACAAAAGACTTTTAGGTACGTTAGAGTCTGAAAAAGGGAAATTAACAATAGGGAATCGAAATTGTTCTCTTTTGTCGAAAATCGTGTAAGAAATCGGTGTAGAAAGATTAATTTCGACGTCTAAATAACTAACTTTATGAGCAGAAAAAGTTTCCGTGACATTTAATGATTTTGGGTAAATCTCTTTGATGTAATCACGAAAATTTGGAATATTTATAGCCGCGATGTCATCAATGTAACGAGTTACGTTATTAAAACAATAAGCAAGGTCTTTATTTTTAGGCGATGATAGGAATTTATATTCGCAGTAGAAAAGGAAAAGATCCGCCAAAAGTGGAGAATAATTAGATCCCATTGGGATGCCAATTTTTTGATGAAAAATTTTACTTCCAAAATTAACGAATGAATTTTGGATCAAAAATTTAAGACTTTTAGTAAAAGTGTCAAAGTCAAAAGTGAAATAAGACTTTTTATCTGAAGGAGAAGAACTCCAGTATGATTTGAAACCGTTAGTACATAAAAATTTATTCTTTTCAAAGGGTTTCTCCAGGAAATCAAAAGAAGTGGAAATAAGTTCATTTTGCGGAAGAGAAGTGTAAAGAGTCGAAAAATCGAATGTATTAATCGATTTAATGTTTTTAATTGATTCTAATTTCTTAACGAAAGAAAATGAATTATTGATAGACCAAAATCTGTTAATTCGAGAATTTCTAAAAATGGCTTTACAATAGTTCTCCCAGAAACGACGGACTAACTTGAGGCCTTCAGTAACTAGCGACGATATGAAAGTAGTAGAACAATTTTTAGCCGAGGTAATAAACCTTGATTTATAGGGAGTTTTGTGTAGTTTTGGAATCCAATACATAAAAGGTAGTTTTTTGTTGAGACGTCCTTCACTAACAGGTACGGAAAACTTAGAAAAAACGTTTTTCTGAAACTGAATATGGTCAAAGATAATGTTTTCTTCACTCAAGTTAGACAAAACGTAGGTACCACTAGAGGATAGGGATGGAGATGAAAAATAACCCAACTCCTCACAAATAACGGATAAATAATGATGCTTACATATGATAACTAAGTTATTACTAGCCTTATCTGCGACGGTGATGACAAAGTGATCATGTAAATTCTTAAGTTTCTCTTTAACGATAGTTTTTCCGAGGAGAGAATTAGAAAAGGAAGGAAAATTTGATTTTTTAAATTTATGAATTCTTTGTGAAACAACTTGTTTTATTCGATTTTTCCAGTCAAACAGCGAAGAAACAGGGGCCTTTTCTCTTTTGGCCCAATTTATGACAAAATTATCGAGAGCATGAAAAATGTCATTTTCACAAACATCCCAATTTATACGAGGAGTTTCACGGAAATTAGGACCTTTATTGAAAAGTGAAATTAAGTCAGGATCCCCAATGAAGTTTAAATCACCAGTAATGACATGACCACATGGTTGATAAACATATGGGGATGAATGACAATGACAGGGCGGAATGACACCAGTTGATGAAAATTCTTCGACGACTTGTCTATAATTTAATATCTTAGATCTAATGGGTTGAGTTAAACGATATGTAACGACAGGAGGATCTTGACATTTGAAATTAGGAGGAACGAGCTTAGTAACGCATTTTGAATGAAAAATCGAGGGCAAGTTGATGAAGTCAAAACCTTTATTCTTAAAAGTAAGTCGAAAAAAGCTAGGAGTATAATCAGTTTTCATCAACGAGACGGGCTTATAGAGCCTAAAATAAGAAATTGCGGAAATTATGCCAAAACATCGTTTTTCGTTGTACGAAAATTCATGGGTGGATAATGAAACAATGTTTTCACGTAAAGATTTGAGATTTTTTAAAGAAAGACCAAAAATAAGTTTGCGTAAATTGAAAGTCCCATTTTCAGAATCTAATATTCTGCAACATTCATCGAAAGAAGGGATTATGATCAATCTTAATGATGACGGTTTTCTGCGACCATGACCACGATGATTACGCTGAGTACGGAACTCATGGCTAAAATGAGGGGCTTGCTCAGTACCATTCATGGAAATATTGCCAAAACCAGTAATATTGTCATTTAAGCCGAAAGGGAAGATAGTTTGGAGTGATTTAATCCAGAAAAGTTCCCTTTTAAGAATATTAGATGGGTCTGAGACAAGTTCTAAAAATTGTATTTTCAAATCCATGAATGAATGATTAGGTTGGTTGAAATGAGAGACCAAAGGAGTTGAAAGTTTATTTTCCTTTATTTTATTCCGATGACCATTTAAGCGACTCCTAAGGGATTGACTAGTTTGGCCAACATACTGCAAACCACATACTTTACATGAAATTAAATAGATAATATTATTGGATGTGCAAGACAAGTTAGATGAACTAATGACATGAAAGGAACGATTATTAGAATGACTATGAAACGTGATGTCGGTAAAAAGAGAATATTTGCAAGTAAGGCACCTCTTATTACTACATTTATTTATTTCAAAATTTATATTATTACTTACCTGACTAGTAGTAAGTACCCCAGGGCAGGAAGAGGTAGAAGGTTTGCAGTTCATCATGATATAGTGATAAAAAGGTCCTGGCCCCTTGTTATGAGAAGTACTGGTAAACCATATACAACTCAGCCAATACAGGATGGCAGGACGAACTTAGGACACCAGGGAGCACCACCCTAACAGGCTACAGAGGCCGCAAACTGCAAAAACCGGTACTACCGTACGATTACAGCTGTGGGTAACCAAAACCTCCTTTGGCCCAGTATCCACGCGACATGCAACAACTCCAGGGATCGTTCCTAAGTCAGCCCTTGCTAAGACATTTATATACCGCTTGACACCGGCACCAACTTGCAATCATGAGTGAAACTCATGGCCAAGAAGAGCTTCCCGCCGTGTCCTCTAGCCCTGCGGTTGTTAGTAAAAGAAATGAAAAAAAAATAATAATAATAATAAAAATATAAATAAATATATATATATATATATATATATATATATATATATATATATATATATATATATATATATATATATATATATATATATATATATATATATATATATAATAAAAAATAATAAATGAATAATAATAATAAATAAATAATATATAATATAGTTAATTATTAAAATATAAAGAAAAGAAAAGGTAAGAAAAAAGGAAGAAAAATTGAGAGGAAGAAAAAAGGAATAAATAAATAAATAAATAAACAAATAAATAAATAAATAAATAAATAAGTGAATAGAAAATCGATGACATGTGAATATGCCTATCATAAAAGCAACGTCGGGGAATGATATCCACCAGCACGAAACTCAAGATAGTATACTATAATAATAACAGAAAGTCATCAATATGAAAAAATAAAAAAATAAATAAATAAATAACTAAATAAGTAAATAAATTAGGCATGCTGTTAGTATAAAAGAAATAAAAAGACGCGAGAAATAGTATATACACATGTACATAAAAAGCACACAAAATTATATTATGAGGAATTACGGGTTTTACGAGGCGCAAGAGTTCAAGTAAAACGGGAGACGTAAGCAGGAGTTATACAGAATGAATACACAAAAAAAACCTGAAACATATAAACAGGCGAGGTCATCAGAGAGGAACTAGGTTGAACATTTCAAAAATAATCACAGTAATACTATTGACAAGACGAATGATTTTTCATGACAACTCAACATGCTTTTCTCATGCTGTCTTTGAAAGGTCCGGCCGAGGACCGGCCGTTTTTTGGCCGAGATTGGGACCGGGCCCACTAGGCCCGGCCGGGACCAAGACCGGAACCGGATGCCCGGTCGTTCCTTGCTTGTACCGCCAGTCCCTCTACAGTTAGGTGCCTGAGGAGACGAATATCGTGGACGAACTGCCACATTGGACAGGACGGCTACGTTTTGTTCATATAAATTTAGTGAATGTTTTATTTTGATGTTTATACATAAGCATTTGTTGATAAAGAGCGGCATGGAGAAAATTGGTCGAAAAGGGTGAGGTGGTGCTGAAAATGGGAATGTGGAGGGTGAAGAAGTTGATTCTGGCAATTTACCGCTTTCTATGATCAAGCCCTAGGTATATTACGCTGAGTAAATTTTATAGTTGAGATATATTTTTTCCAAAATGTCGTTTTTGAATAAGTTGTCTTGAACATCCGAGATTAGTATCCTAAGTAATTGATAAACAGATTAATGTAAAAAAACAATTAACTACTCTATTTGTCTATATTACGTAGTGTAGAATGAAAAGTTTTATGATTAATTGATGAAAATGTAATACTTTTGGGTTCTAGATCGTTTCAAGTTACCGAAATAGAAAAATAATTTATAATATATGAAAAATAATATAATATAATAATAATCTGAAAAAAATAATTATAGATAATTAATTGATTCGTTTTAACGAATTACATAATTTGTGAGCGCAATGATCATTTGTCTGTGTGTCCATGATATATGATAATTATGATATAATAATTTTATTACAATAATAATTATTATTAATAATAATTAGTTTGTAGGTGTGGGTGTGTGTAAATTACCGAAGTCAAAGATCTCGAGAACCATTAGTAGATTGGCGAAAATAAATGCATTTTTAACGTTTGTTGAACGTTTGTTGGCGAGCGGTAGTAAATTTTTAAGAAAATTCAAAAAACATTTTTACTCTGTTTTATGCTCATATACAAGAAATTTATGATTTAAACTATTTTAGCAACCGATAGTTGCTAAATAGCATGTTTTGAATTTCACTGAGCAACAAATCTTTAATTTTAGCTATAATATCATTACGATGAATGCGTTTCCACCAGTGAAAATAATTCTTTATTATTGTAACAAAATATCTCCAAATATCAAATAATTTGTCATTCTTTTCTAAATCATTTGTTGTCACCCAAATACAAGTATGCGCTAATTGTATGAGGATATTAAAACATTTTTCTAATAAATTATCTGATATGATGTACTCGAAAACTTTAGCCTTACTTTTTTGTTAAAATGAAAAATTTATCAGTGAGTGAAATTAAAAGAGTCTATGAGATGTTATAATTGTTTTCTGACCTACCGCTGCGCTATTGACCATCGCACCTGCTCGACTCTTCATATTTCTTTTTAAAGATAAAACTTTGATCAGTGAGTGGCATCCGAATGGGCTTATGCGATTTTTAAATTGTTTATAGATCTACCGTTGCATTACCGACTATCCTACCTGGCCGACCCGCTCTGTTTCTCGTAAATGTGAAAAATCGATTAGTATTCGTATTTCTAAAATTTTGGTGGAACTTGTTCTCCCAGTCTTTCCACAGCTAATTGCCTCGGGAGACGGACATTGTGAGCGGACTGTCACGTTGGACCGGACGGCAAGTTCTCTATTAGAAATTGCAATTTTCGGCACTTTTTGAGATCTGGCGACATCCAGAGGGGGTCAGAAACTTTGGAAGTCAACTCATGTATGTGCGTAACTAGTAGAATGAATTGCTTTTTTGTAGATTTATTGTATTTTTTTCAAAGTTTTCAACGTTTTCAGGTCACTTCGCCGATCGCCCCATGAAGCCTGGGTAGTTGGGAAATAGCGTCATTGAAGTTTAGTGCATTGCAGAATTTCGCGAATTTTTGAAGGAACGAATGGCTCTTGACTTCTCTGGCCAACAAATGGATAACAGAATTCTTCGCATTGAGCAAAATATGACCCGTTACTTTAAACTTAGAAGTACTGCGATAAAAGTTATGTTTTTGTACGTAAAGAGTATTCGGAATATCGTGGAACGTACTGATAATCTTTGTGATGTATTTGATATTAACGAGAAACTTTATTCCACGTTTTTGTATGAATGTTATTCTAAGAATGCTTATCATACAGCTTTATCCGAACCGTTTGGTTTCGATTATTCGAATGAATTTTATACCAATGTTTTTTTCTGGAGAATTGTATTGTAATGGTATATTCGTCTCTTCTAGTATCAATGATTTTGTTAGCTTTGATAGTTCTTTTTTTCGCGCCGGTTTAGATAATAATTGTAATCGTTTAGGAGCGGATATTAGTTTACCTATCAATTTGCTTACTTCGTTACCTAGTATATTACCTAGCTCAAATTATAGTAGGGACAATAATTATAGTTTGGAACCTAGTACGAGTATTAGTTTGAAACCTAGTACAAGTTATAGTTTGGAACCTAGTGCAAGTGATAGTTTGGATATTGCTTGTAGTTTAGGCGATTCTAGTTTCAATGTTTCTAGTGACGGGAAGATCGATGTTAGAATCAAGATGCGTAGTGTAGAGAATGGTATTTTGGGGAAAAGGAGGAATGATCTGGTTTCGTGTTGTGCTACCGATATTTCCAAAACGTCCGGTTGTAATTTACAATGCAAGAAGCGGAAAGTTAGTACAAAATTGGAGAAAATAAAGGAATTCCTTGATCTGAACATTGAAAAATCTGATGATGAATATGATGCCAATGTCAATGTTCGGAAGCGTGGAAAACGCAGATTTTGCGATGCTGATTGTGCGTTTCCAAATCATTGGGCCTTAAGGTTGCATTGTTTGTTAAAAGAGATGTGACGAAAATTTGAAATTTCATGATATTCGACGTATGTTGAATTATTGGGAAGGTTGTAGTTGTTCTATGACAGATTGAAAAATGGAATGAATTTTAGGCAATAAGTGCAGCAATGTTTTGGAACTGTTGAAAACTGAGACATGTCATTTCCCCGTTGTTCGTTATGTTCTTCGGTATATGTATTGTTTAAGAAAATGTATGCGTTGGATTTGTGAGACTGAACGGAGTGGTTTTGAGGGCAAATATCATTTATTTTGTAGTCTTATCAATACAAATTCGAAAAATTGACCAAAATCTGCAAAACTTGACATTTCTGAAGATTATAGAAATCGGGGAAGTGAATTGGATACATATGTTATAAAGAATTTTGGTCATTTAATCCAAAAATTTTTAGCTGTGGTAAACGATTTCCACGATATCTTTGTGATGTTTGTAGGATATGGTGTAAAGAAAGTGTAACGTCACATTATAGTGTAAACTGATGTACCATAGTAAGACCAACGTGTTTTAGAACTGCATTTTTTGAAGCGGACAAAATTCAGACACGTATAATTGGCCTTCAGACTTTGGGGGATTTGAATTTTGAAATCAGATATCTCAACAAATATACTTGTAGATAGTCAAAATAATGACGTTTTTAAGCATTTCTCAGTGAGTTGTACATACGAAGAAAAAATTTTGATTTTGATTTCTATTGTCTTCAAACAGATGATTGTATAAAATAGTCTGACAAGTGAAGCTCAATCGAGCTTAAAATTGTTTAAATTCTTTATACTCAACTTAGAAATTAGAAATTAATCAAGAGTAAAATCCAAATAAATCTGAAATTTTTAACCCGTTTCTCAACCTATAACATTTTTGATCGTTTTTTGTCGTAATGACGTTATCAACTATACATAAGTATCAATCAGTGAAATGACACAAACAATCTCGTAAACCGAGATAGTCAAAAGTTGGGCACTAGTGGAAAAATGCTCGAAGAGCACTAAAAGTTATATGTTTGCGTTTGTTGGAAGAGTCAAAAGTGGAATACAATTGCCACATATGGATGTGAAAGTTGGACCTCGATGCAAGTAGACAAGAAAAAAATTGACTCATTCGAGATGCGGTGCTGGCGAAGATTGCTCACGTATTCCATGGAGAGCAAAAGTAACGAACAAAAGAAGCGCTGGAACGCACCAAGCCAGATATGCCCTTTGGAAGGAAAGATCACAAAGCTTCGAACTAACATACTTTGGCCACATAATGAGATCAAATTCATTAGAGAAAGCATTGATGCTTGGAATGGTCAGTGGCAGCAGACGACCAGGCCGCCAAAGAACGCGATGGCTTGATACCATCAAAGCTGACACTGGTCTGAACTCTAAATGAATTGAAGGAACAGGTGCACGATAGGAAGTTATGGAGAGAGCTAGTCCACAGAATCGCCGACAGTCGGACACGACTAACCGGATAATAACAACAACAATTTAGTATTTAGTACCATTCTCTACACTACGCATCTTGATTCCAAAATCGATCTTCCCGCCACTAGAAACATTGAAACTAGAATCGCCTATCTACAAGCAATATCGAAACTATCACTTGCACTATGGTCCAAACTATAATTATTGTCCGCACTATAATTTGTACTAGGTAACGAAGTAAGCAAATTGATAGGTAAACTAATACCCGCTTCTAAACGATTACAATTATTATCTAAACCGGCGCTTAAAAAGAACTATCAACGCTAACAAAATCATTGTTACTAGAAGAGACGATCATACCATTACAATACAATTTTTCCAGAAAAAAACATCGGTATAAAATTTATTCGAATAATCGAAACCAAACGGTTCGGAAAAGGTTGTATGATAAGCATTCTTAAAATAACATTCATACAAAAACGTGGAATGAGACTTTTCTCGTTAACATCAAATGCATCACAAAGATTATCAATACGTTCCGCGATATTCAGAATACTATTTACGTACAAAAACATAACTTTTGTTGCGGTGCTCCTTAGTTTAAAGTAACGGGTCATATTTTGCTCAATGCGAAGAATTCTTTCATCCATTTGTTGGCCAGAGAATTTAAGAGCCATTCGTTCCCACGAAAAATTCGCGGGATTCTGCAATGCACCAAACTTCCATGACGATATTTTCCAACTATCCAGGCTTCGTGCGGCGATCGGCGAAGTGACCTGAAAACGTTGTAAACTTTAAAAATAAAATAAATCTACAAAAAAGTTAATTCATTCTACTCAGTTACGCGCATACATGAGTTGACTTACAAAGTTTCTGACCCCCTCTGGATGTCGCCAGATCTCAAAAAGTGCCAAAAATTGCAATTTCTAATAGAGAACTTGCCGTCCGGTCCATTGTGACAGTCCGCTCACAATGTCCGTCTCCTGAGGCCACTATCTGTGGAAGAGACTGGGAGAAAAAGTTCCTCCAAAAAATTATAGAAATACGAATACTAATCGATTTTTCACATTTACCAAAAACAGGGCGGGTATGCCAGGTGGGATGGTCGGTAATGCAACGGTAGGTCTATAAACAATTTAAAAATCTCATAAGCCCATTTGGATGCCACTCACTGATCAAAGTTTCATCTTTACAAAGAAATACAAAGAGTCGAGCAGGTGGGATGGTCGATAGCGCAGCGGTAGGTCAGAAAACAATTATCAAATCTCATAGGCTCTTTTAATTTCACTCACTGATGAATTTTTCATTTTAAAAAAAGGTAAGGCTGAAGTTTTCGAGTACATCATATCCGATAATTTATTAGAAAAATGTTTAAATCTACTATATATTTTTGAAAGTTTGTTTGTTTGTATGTGTGCGGGAGGGAGCAGGGCTTGGCCCCTGTGCTATAAGCCTCCACGATTTTTGGGAGATGGCCGATTTTTTGCTATTTTTTTCAAAAATTAGTTTATACTGTTTGTATAGGGATACCCCGGCCAAGAGGAGCATGCCTGGCGACACTATGCACATTGTTATATGTTATAGCATTGGTCGGCACTGTGAAACATCAAAATACGGGTTTAACCAAATGATGCTATAATATAGGCAATTTTATAAGATAGGCATGGTATGAGATACTATGTGCAACAAGATAAGCAATGCTATAAGATAGGACGTGATACAATATACTCTGTGCTACAGGATAGGCAATACTATAAGATAGGACGTGATATAAGACACCCCGTGCTACAAGATAGGCAATGCTATAAGATAGAACGTCATAAAAGATACCCCGTGCTACAAGATAGGCAATGCTATAAGATAGGAAGTGATATAAGATACCCCGAGCTGCAAGATGGGCAATGTTATAAGATAGTGTGGGATATAAGATACCCTGTGCTACGAGATAGGCAATGCTATAAGATAGGTTTGGTATAGATACCCTGTCTGTGCCATAACATGCAGTGATATAAGATAGGAGATACCATCAGCTATAACATATCACGTGATATATGACACCCTTTGCTACAACAAACAAAAAATTTTTAAAACATCAAAAATATGGTTTGACCGAAAAAATTTTTCAAAACATCCTAAAGCATCAAAAATATGGTTTGACGAAAAAATTTTCCAAAACATCGCAAAACATCAAAAATATGGGTTTGATTAAAAAAAATTTTCCAACACATCCTAAAACATCAAAAATATGGTTTGACGGAAAAAATTTTCCAAAACATCCCAAAACATCAACAATATGGGTTTTATTAAAAAAATTTACAGAACACCCCAGAACATCAATAATATGATTATGGCTAAACAATTTTCAAAACCATTCTGTAACGTCAAAAATATGGATTTGATCAAAAAAATGGTTGACAAAAGACATTTTAAAAAATCCAAAAAATAAAATATGGTTTGTACCAACAATTTTTTTAGAAATATCCCAAAAACATCAAAAGTCTTGAAAAATAAAAAATACAAGAGACATATTAATTCCATATAGCTATCAGGCCTAAGTTCAGCCCGGCAACGCCGGGCAGCTCGACTAGTATCCTCATACAATTAGCGCATACTTGTATTTGGGTGACAACAAATGATTTAGAAAAGAATGACAAATTAGTTGAAATTTGGAGATATTTTTGTTACAATAATAAAGAATTATTTTCACTGGTGAAAACGCATTCATCGTAATGATATTATAGCTAAAATTAAAGATTTGTTGCTTAGTGAAATTTCAAAAATGCTATTTAGTAACTATAGGTTGCTAAAATAGTTTAAATCATAAATTTCTTGTATATGAGCGCAAACAGAGTAGAAATGTTCTTTGAAATTTCTCAAAAAATTTTCTACGGCTCGCCAACAAACTTTCAACAAACAATCAAAAATGCATTTATTTTCGCCAATCTACTAATGGTTCTCGAGATCTGTGACTTCGGTAATTTACACACACACCCACACCCACAAAATAATTATTATTATTAATAATTATTATTATAAAAAATAATAAAATCATAATTATCATATATCATGGACACACAGACAAATGATCATTGCGCTCACAAATTATGTAATTAGTTAAAACTAATTCAGATTATTATTATGTTATATTATTTTTCATATATTATAAATTATTTTACTATTTCGATAACTTGAAACGATCTAGAATCCAGAAGTATTACATTTTCATCAATTAATCGTAAAGATTTTCATTCTACACTACGTAATATAGACAAATAGAGTAGTTAATCGCTTTTCATATTAATTGTTTAATGATTTTCAGGATACAGTAATATAAACTCGAACGAAGTTT
>JAVLUZ010000239.1:0-66242 GCA_036768485.1 Mermis nigrescens | reverse complement strand
CACTGCTGCTATTGACGCTGGGAAAATGACAAGGTTAATGCGAGATGATTTGATAAGGTTTTTGAAAAACCCAAAGACAATAGTATGTGCCTTCAACTTTGCGAATGATGCTTGGGCGTTTCATCTCACCTTTGGTGACAAACCAATGCCATACTCAGTGTATAAGAAAATGTCGAAGGGTTATCAGAAGAATTATCGAAATTCGGGCATACTATCTGGCATTCGAATATTTGACTTGGAAAATGTTCTCAAAGCTGTTGAGAAAGGGCAGAAGGGTTTTCGAGTAGAAGATTGGGAGAAAATTGCATTGATTCCAGAGGGTAGAGGCTTGTGGCATCTGGCTCAATGTGCGATTGGAATAGATTTGATTGGGAATGACACTTTGAGGGTGCCTGGTATCGATAAGTTTTGGAATGTGGAGCGTTTAGATGGAGCAAAGTTTAAATATTGCCTAATTGACGCGCAAACCTGTATAATGTCTTTTATGGTTCTTCTTCGCTACAAATTGATTCCTGAGCTAGATGACTTGTTTCATGGGTTTCCGCATGATACAAGAAGTGTTGATTCAATAAAAGCTATGCTGCCAATTTTTGAAAGCATTGGATCGGATCAAGGCGATATGAATGAGTTCATGTGGAAGGAAATGGCTGCTCAAGTTAATTGTAGGGAAGGGGTAACAGGTAAAATCTTGATACCAGGATTTTGCCATGCTCATGTCCTAGCAGATGACTTTGAGAGTCATTGTCAGAGGTTGATTTACCAATCAGGCGTTATTCCGGAAATTGAGAAGTCAAAAAGGATTACTTTGTCGGCTAAGTCTGATTCGGATGACGAATATGATGAGGATGTTGATTATCTACCTGGTTGGGAAAAAGACAAGTCAAAGAAAAAGGGGTGCCGGTGGAGCTTGTTCTTTTGAATTATCGGCCTGAGTTTGTCTTTGAAGCTACAGAGGTATTAGGTGATAGACCTTTTTTCATTGCCGTTACATCACCAAGAACTAGACGAGAGGCCAATGATTATCTACGCCAAACTGTGCAGTTAGCCTTGAGCCTTCTTCGTGCTAGGGAGTATGCAAAGGCGGATGTAGTGTGTAAAAGAAATTGGTTAGCATCGAATGGCGACAATACAAATAGGTTAGATGCTATAATTCGTCGTTTTCCCTCATCGTATGATGCGTCGGATTGTTACAACAATTTCAACACAAGTTTTCCGGTGTTCACCAATGGAATAGGGTTGACGGAAAAGGATTTTGCCAAGCCAAATAAGTCCTTGCTTGAAGTGAATCCGGCTGTTTATACATTTAATCCATACCAATCGTTCAATTTGATGACGTTAGGGCTAGGTAACTCTGCTTTGGTTTCAGCTACTTCTTGTGCAAAAGAGAGTGAGGATTCAGCATCTGCTCGGAAAGTAGTTAAGAAAATGGATATCAGCCTGCAAAAGCTTAGCGTGTCAGGGAGGGAACGTAGCCAAGAAAATCAACAGCCAAATGTAAACGAGCCTGTTGCCGTAGCAGCATCAGTAGAAGTAGTTGACTCTACTATCACAAAGCAAGCGGAATTTTCGACTGTATCGAAGTTAATTAATGCGAGCGCATATTCACAGTCTGATGTTATGCTGAATTTTAATGATCTATACCAAAATAATGTTGCACTCACAACTGAAAATATCAAATTAAGAGAAGAATTAGTCACTTGCAAAGCCCAATATAATCAACTTTCCACCCAGTACCTTGACCTCTTGAATTCCTATCAACAAATTGTTTCCATCACTCAGGGTCATGGGGTGCAGGGTGTGGAGGCGAGGGGCACGTTGCTCTCTGGTCTGGCAGCCACCAAGTTGGGAATTGGTACTTCAAGCTTAAAGATGGGCTCGATTGCCAAACCCTTCACGGAGACAGCTGGACAGGGAATTATTGTGCCATCTATAACCTCCACTAGGCCACCTTACACTGTGTTAGTGAACGCTCCCTTAGTGAGAGGGGAAGCCTTGGAGGAGGCCAATTTCATAGTATTGTTGGATGCATTCCAGCAGTTTATGGATCGTTTCAATATTACCGGTCCTTTTGATACGGCCAAGCGCCAATGGCTTGGTGAAATGGGCCGAAACTGGGAAGAAAAATTTGGGCGGGAAGCTTTCACTGAAATGTTGAAAGTATTCATTCGGTGGATGTTTCTAGCAATGACCCAACCAATGGGTATTTCTAGTAGATGGGTAAGCCATGCTGATGGCCAAACTGCTAAAGTGCAGGAGGACATCATTGGTTACGTCCAAAGAGGTGAGCTACCCTCAGTAGCTAAGAAGCAAGAGATTTATCACAGGAAGCGGCTACCTAGGTCACCAGGAGGGCCGGATGGTCTTGAATCTGCTGCTAGTGATTCAAAGAGACCAAGGACAGGGCCTCCGTCCCAGGGAGGTCGGAAATCCTAATTGCAAGTGATTAAAGTTTCTCTATTCAAAGCCAAATGCATAAAGAAATCTCTAAGTGCAACATTTTTTTTTTCATTCATCTTTTCTTAATCTTTTTATCTTTTTCAAATCCTTTTTATTTCCAATTAACATTTCTAGATTTTGGCACTAAGCATTCCATTCATAATGCAAAATGTTAATTTTTCATGTGCCTTAAAAATGCTGTATTATGTTTAATATATTGTGTTCATGTTTATTTGCAATTTTTGCTGCGTGTTTTGTCATATAAGATCATATTCAAAAAATTAAAAAATTAATAAAAATTATATACAATTTCTTCATCTTCCTCAAAATCATTTTTTATACTTTTTACTTTTCAATAAGTAATTATATATAGCTCTGGTATTAATAGCTTAATTTTTAGTCTACTTTACAGCTCTCTTCAATGGGGGAGGGTTGTAACCAGCGTTTATGTGTAGATCATGCGCTGGTTACATAAATGCCTTCCATTATTTAGTGAGCAGCGCAGTTGATATTTATTATAGCATATTAACGTAGATTCCCTTGGTCGCATTAATATTATTCATTCAAATATCTTTCCATCCAAATTGACAAAACGCGCATTTAAGAATAAAATAGCGCGTCTATTAATGTTTCGGCGTGCCTTGGTCGTAAGCGCGTTGGTCTTGTGTTCGCTGCTAGTTTCTTTCGTTGAATAGCGTTTTTCCTTACTACGCCGATTATTATGCACGGCAAAGTTGACGTTTTCAGATTAAATCCTTTCTGTTTGAGCGTTCTTCTTTGATTCCATTGAAACGAAGCTTTTGAGCTCAGTTTCTCTTAATTATTGTCGTTTTCATTCGGATACAATTAGCTCCGGTGGTTCATTTTATCTACTGTTGATTAGTTGATTTTATCTATATTTTTCGATTGATAATTTCGACTGAGAATTGATATGGACGAATAATATTGGACTCCGGTTAAGGGAATTAGGGCTCAACTTCCTCACTTATTGTCTGATAACCGGACGGGAGGTTAATTTCTCAGTGGATACATTTCGGCTATTTTATTGTAGGTCAGAATTGCGACAAAATCTTATACAAAAATCTCAGAGTCTCCAGAGTTGTCGCATCTGACGGCTACATAGCAGAGCTGAATTTAAAACGAGTCACTGTTTTTTTGTGTTCGACCTGACTCCTGATGAAGATGATAGTGGGCATTGGGATTTGATCCACGAGGGTACAACCAGCATTCATATAAAATTCAGTGGTAATTTGCCCGATTCAGGTGTTGAAATTATTATATATGCTGAATTTGACAATTTGATAATGATTGACAAAAACCATTCTTTTCAAAATCGTACATTTTTAGGTGTTTTCCCATTAGACCTTGTACCTCGCATTAAGAGTTACCCTGCTGCCCTTGTAGTGAACCTAGATGATAGCAATCAACCTGGCTCCCACTGGGTTGCCCTCTATTTTAATCACAAAGGACACTGTGAATATTTTGACAGCTACGGACGAAGACCATTTGAGCTCAAAGAGTATATACAGCATAATGCAAAAGCTTACACATACAATAATGCAAAAGTTCAAAGCATATTTAGCATTTCATGCGGTCACATGTGCATCTATTTTCTAGTTTGCCGTGCACAAGGTATTTCATTTAAGAAAATTGTCACATCAATGCAACATGAAAAAATCTATAAATACTTAAATAAACTTAAGTTGTAAACATGGATATGAAACAATTTTACCTTACTCTTCCAAGCAATTCACAAGAAACAAATACTGCAGCCACATTTGTTACCAATCTGCCTAGACAAATTGTATTAAATGGTGAGTGGGAGGTTGGTTTAGTAGAAATAATTTATGCAAATACATGGCACAATGTTTCCGAGGAGCAGAATATGATACAATTTTATGATATAAAAAACAATGTGCGACAAAAATTGCTTATACCTCGAGCAAGGTATTTAAATATACACGATCTCATTCAAGCCATCAGGAATGGAATAAAAACGATTAGCTCAATAGATAAATTTGATTACATGCAATACATTGGCATAAAGTATGATGAAAATAGAAAATTTTGTCATCTGACAATAAATTCTGAATATATTCAAAGTGTGAAGCTTACAAAGCATTTAATGTATATGCTAGGATTTCTAGAGAGCCAGCTTGGCAATATAGATTATACCGTTAAGAAAGAATTGAACATAGTTGCGCACCATTCGCCTGACATGCTAGGTGGAATGCATAACTTTTATGTATATTGTGATATAGTTGAGCCTCAAATTGTTGGAAATATTTTTGCGCCGCTCCTGCAGGTTGTGAATATAGAAGGAAAGTATATGGATATTGTTAATCACGCATATATTAGTCCACATTATATACCTGTGCTCAAAAAATCATTCAATACAATTGAAGTGAACATTAAGAGTGATCAAGATAAACCTGTGCCTTTTGAGTTCGGAAAAACTATCGTAAAACTACATTTTAGAACGCTTAGGTAGACTCATCCGCCTTATTAATAACTTTAACTTTTTAAAAACAACTTAGATCGCGCATGTGGTTATGCGTTGGACTGTAATCCGCTTTGTTCGCGGTTCGATTCCCACTAACCCACTCTTTTTCTTTTCGCGGGGGTAGCCGAAGGCGGTCACCCGCATGGCGCCCCCAAGTAGAAAAGCTCGGGAAAATCGTCCTATGTTATAACGTGTGGCGCCCCCAAAATGCGCGCGTGGGGTCTCCTTACTACTGCTCCTATACTTAAGCATAGGGATGAGGTAGACATACATAAAATAAATAAATAGTATATTTTAGTTGACTAAAATATCATTTTACATCTCTGTAGTAGCTGATTAAAAGTAGAAGTCAACCAAATGTACTAATCCTTGACCAAAACTTTCTTTTGTGATTTAAGTTTTTACGTGATAATCATGAAAATATGCCAATTAGATGTTATTTTGTCATTGGCTTAAATATTTCAAATGATGTATATAACTAGGGCTAAAATGAGGCCAGACAAAGTTTTGTGGTCATACAAGAGATACGATCGGCTAGATGCCGTCCTAGTTCAAAGGGAACGCAAGGGTTAATGCACTAAAACGGTTATGTAGACTTACTCCAAACATGACATGCTACAGTATGCACTGAATAAAAACTCTCGCAACAGAAATCGAACCTATGTTGCTTTAATGACAGTCAGATGCCTCTACCACTGCGCTGAGTGGAAATTTTCTTTATTATGTTTAAATGTTAGTCTATTATGTTTGAAGGTCAATTTATGGACAATTTAATGCACGAATTCAATGGATGCTGTATGATCTGCTGTAAGACAAGAATACGAGCCAAAAAATTTATTGAGGAACTCTTTTCTTCCGATTGTAAATACAGGTGCCTGCGTGCTCCATGCCTTTAATGAAGCAACACAGGGACAGACATGGTTACAAACAGAGCGGCTTAGGTACTTACGCTATTGTAAGGTTTACGGTTTTGTGATTCCTTATATCCAAGGTTAATTTGTCTAGTGGCATAAAGTTCGCTTATCAATCATTATCCTAGGAATATTTATCAGAATTCACAATCATAAGACTTGTAATATCAATCGTTCATGGGCAATGCACGATTAAGCCCATAGCCCTCAATACATAGTTTAACATGAGCTAATATTCTACTGTAATCAAACGTATGCCACATCGTAAGCTTATATTATGTAGCTGGCCAGCTAGCTGGCCAGCATTGATCCTAAGCTACAAATCAGTGAGGATCTCTTGGCTGAGCTATTTACTAGAGAGCGGGTAGTATTTAAGCAACAAATAGTAGGTAGAATTACGAATATAGAAAATGGCAGTATGTCTAATATGTACCTAGCTTAAGCATAAACATACAAACGTTAGATAAGTCTGTTAGCTGTTGAATGTTTGCCTGTTACCTCCCTCTTTTGAGTGTAAGCACTTTTCTCCAAAGTTCGGAACATCTTTATATGGATTAAACAAAATTTGGATCCAGAAGTACTACTGAGCGACTGTTGGTAAAAAATCGGTGCCTCTCTTTACAAAAATTATCCGGGCGACGGTTGAGAATCAGCCCATTCGTCAAGCAGATCTTTCATCAGTACTCAAAGCTATATTTGCTGAAATTGTTTAAAGGCCAAGTGAGCACGGGCAAGAAAAGCAAAATATGAAATAAACGCATTGCCCACTGTACCGTTTGTATCCCTCGGCATCCACTAAATTCTTAGATGGACTATTTTTGCGGACGTAAGTAATTTTTCGTAATTGTGCTGGACCCAACCATTAAGTTGATAGAATTTTTGAGCTGGCTTGCGAATTTTGGTACAAAATGAGATCACCAGTTCGATATTTTGGCTCATTTGATTCAATGCGATTTCATTGATTATTGTCGCTTCTGTTGCTGTTGTGTATACTGGCTGCATTGTCTACAAATGTTGGGCCAAACACAAAGCTGTAGAATTTTACGTATCGGCAGTGACTGCAAATCGTCATCATTGGCGGTCAAAGCTTGATCGATCAGTAGTTTTGTATGCTGTCCATACACTAGGTAATAGGACAAATACCTAGTGCTATCATGGTGGTTGAGTTGTACGCAAACATAATGTTTGGCCTGTCCCATTAATCTTCAGTTTCCTGGATGCAGGTGGCCAACATGGTTTGTAGAGTTTGATTAAAATGCTCTACCAACCTCGTTCATGGACAGTACGGTGCTGCTGCCAAAACCAGTGCCTCAATCAAATTGACTTTCTTTGGGCCCCAAAACGCAAATGTCCTAAGCCCAAGGAAAAATTCGGCGATCATATCAGCCTGGTGTTAGGTAACGCAAATCTTGGCCCATTTAACTATCAGATCTATAAAAACAAGAATGCTGGTGTTAGAGGAGGAAGTAATAGGAGCGGCCCCATAGTGTCCATGACCCACGGTTGAGAGCGCTGCCGCAGGTATAGAGTGCAGCAGCTGGATGGACAAATGTATAGTTGGTAGTCGGTGGCATTGACAAGGCAAACACTGTCGACAGTGTTTCCAAACGTTCAGGTGTTGTCCTGGCCAAAAATATGCTCTTGGACTTTTTCAAAAGTCCGACAAAAGGCTAAATGACTGGAAATTGTATCATCGTGCAACGCTCGTAACAAGACGGGTACCAACCGGCGTGGAATGGCTAAGACTGGCTCTCGTTCCGGATCCTGCTGATACTTTAGGATCCCATTGTCCAACACAAAACGATCAATGAGGTTCCACTGATTTGGTGTCAACTGCTCAGGTTGTTTACATGTCTGTAACAGTCTATAAATGTTACCTAAAAATATATCACGACATTGCGTGTTAGGCAGATCATGAAACAAATTACAATTTAAATCAATAGCATACACATTTTCAGTACAAAAATTAATATTAACATCATTAAGATCAACAACACTATCTTTACTGCACTCTTTCAGTCCCCAATTGCTTTTATTATCACTATTATCACTGTATTTATCACTGTTAATATAGCATCTATCATTTTCACTTCTACATACATTTTTAAGATCATTATTTTTCGCATTAACACTTGTACTTACATCAATAGCTGTATATTTTACACAGTTTACATCAGAATCGATTTTAGCACAATTTTCCTTAGATCGATACAATTAACCAAGTCCGAGTTTTCAATTGGCAAACACAATAATGTGTCTGCGTTCACGTGTTTGTCTCCTTTTTGGTAAATAACGTCGTAATTGTACTCCTGGAGTGACAAAACCCATTGCTGCAAGTGCGATGGCAAAGCGTCGTGGATTTTCAAAAATCGAATCGGGCGTGATTGGTGACCAACGTGAATCAGTGACCATAGAGATACGATTTTAACTATTTAATCGACCAAATGATGGCCAGAGCCACCTTTTCGATTGTGGAATAGTTTTGTTTGGCTTTGGTCAGCGTTCACGACACAAAAGCAATCGGACGCTCTTCTCCAGCAATTTTCTGTGCCAAAAACACCTCCTACGCCATATCCACTGGCATTGGTTTGGACCAAAAAAGGGCTCTTAAAATCTGGAAAAGCTAAAGTAACAGCACGAGTTAAATCATTTTTATTTTTCTGAAAATTTTGCTGACAAAAGGGGGTCCACTGAAAAGAGACATTTTTACGTAAAAGTTTATTTAACCTTTTAGAGTCCGCTCCGCTCTATGACGCAGATGTGCTACAGCAATGCAATCTTAATATGTTTGAAATCTGCAAAATGTAAGACTGTATGCAAATAACAAGAGAAAAAGCTCTCCTCTCTATCAAGTTGTTCATATGTTCCCATTTGGGAACATTGGCTTCTCGGAGTACATTTTTGCCAAATTTTATGTTCTGTTATGTTTTAAAAACATATAAGATTAAAGCGGTCTGCTACAAACATTGATAACACAAGTAATCTAAACTGTCAAATTGTTAAATAGAGAGACTACAAGGGTGTGGTTTCGAGTATTTGAAACCTTATGGGAAGCATAAACTTCAGGAAACCAAGGAACTTTCAATGGACATCATAACTATATATTTGTTTTGTATTAGGTTCGCTCGCTTTCTTGATACTGTTGAATAATATCTGGCTAAATTAAGTAAAAAACTATTATTGAGCTTCATATCTGCATTTCCGTTTTTTTGGATTTTTCAAAATTTATTGGTTTTCTCATGTCTATGCTGTTGAACTAATGCCCGTGCTCTCAGACCTTTTTACACTGCATCAATGTATGTCTGCACACAAATAATCAGAAACCATGAATCAAGATTCGTGGAATGACTGGAAGCCAGAGCATAATATAGTCGTCTTGCAAATTTCATACAATTTTCAATATCTTAAATTGTACAGTAAATAAAAGTAAGTCATAATATCACACATTTACTCATTCGGACATTTAGTTGTTATTTATAGTCCAATAAACTTACACTCATAGGTTAGTAATGTTGCTAGCATGCTTCTTAGGTATTGAAAAATGTTAGAAATCAGTAGTTTTATAAAGTTTGATAAAGCACAGTGCAAGTTCTACAGATCAAAAACACATGATATTGTGCATAAATTTAAGAAAATTTGTCTCTGAGCCTCTAAATATTCATGGTTCTATAAGTTATAGCATAGAAAATAAAGGCAAAGTAAGGTAGAGCCACACCTGGGCGTGGGGGGTTTGGGGGTATGCACCCCCCAGAAACCAAATACCCCCCCAGGAAATCAAAATACCCCCCCCAGAATTCAATTTTTGAAAATTTTTTTCGTTTTTTTCGCAATTTTTTGATGCCAATGGATAGTGCTTGATGAGAAACGTCGAAAAATGGTGTTTTTATCGCCATACCACCATTTTTAAGGCCATTTTTCTACCTTCAAAAAAATCTTGCACCCCTCAGAATTTTCTTGCTGCCCACGTATGGGTAGAGCATTTAATTTCTGCGAAAGCACCTACAATTATTTACAGATACACTTGAATTTTTGCCTAAAAAGCATTAGAAATCAAGGGCTACATTGTTATATAATCGTAACACATAGAATCAAGTAAAGAATCCTACAAACCTGCATTTATTATTTCGAATATATGCATAGGAGTTATAACAGAATGCTTATGGAGCTCTAGAAAATTGAAGGAATGCATGAGAGGTCACTAAAGAGCATAGCCAAGGTCACATATGCTGCCCCATAAATTTTGTTCTCTTTCTAGGAAATTATACATTTTCGCACTCCTATTAGCCAACGTCCCCAAATGGGAACATAAATATAAATTTGACCGTTACTTCTGATGAACAAATAAATAAAAATAAATAACATACCAACATGATCAGAGAAGCTCCACAAACATGACTGCAAGACATTTGGCTCAAAAATTTCATATGTAGGTTTACAATATGCAAATTTCCGAAGTTGGCAAATTTTTTAGGCCGTTTAGCATAGCATATACTCATAATTCAGCTTTAAAATTTCTTTCAAAGGATAGGCAAACATCTTGTTTCTTATCCAAAATAAATCCGATTTAAATTAGATGAGTAGTTGTTTTGCAACAAAATTTTGAAAACATGTTCCCGATTGGGAACGTTGGCCACTAAAAGGTTAAAGGACAGGTTTTACCTGCAAAATTAATAACGAATCTTCTATTATAATTAGCTAAACCTATAAAACTACGTAATTCGGTAATTGAATGGGGCACTGGCATTTTAGCCAGCGCCTCAATTTTGGCTTGATTAACTCTGAGACCACGGCAATCGATGATGTGGCCCAAATAGTTAACCTCGTCTAATGCAAACTCGCACTTCTTGAGTTTCAATGTCAATCCTGCACGCATCAATCGGTCAAAAATATATTGCAGTTGACTGATATGCGATTTTGGGTCTGGTCCGCAAATCAAAATATCATCTAAATAGACAAAACAATCACGCCATTTAAGGACGCGTAGAACTTGTTCCATAGATCGCTGAAAAGTGGCTGACCCGTTTGTCAGCCCAAAAGGCATAACATTATATTCAAAAAGACCTAAAAACGAATTAAACGCGGTTTTATGTTTATCTACTTCAGCAACCTAAATCTGATGATAACCTTGCTCGAGATTTAAAGTCGAGAAAATAGTTGAACCTCGTAACTAACTAAAAATATCATCAATAAGAGGAAGGGCGTACGCATCCTTAACCGTACAATCGTTTAATTTACGATAATCTACGCAAAATCGTTTAGTTCCGTCTTTTTTATCAATCATAACAGTGGGAGCTGCCCAGGGACTTTGGGAAGATCGAATAATCCCGGTATCTAACATTTGATTAACATGCTCCTCAATAACCTGTCTTTTAGCAAATGGTATGCGATAAGGGGGTTGAGAAATAGGTCTTTGATCAGCGGTATCAATTCCATGTTTAACAATGGTTGTTCTACCTAATTGATGACCTATGCCAAAAACTTTTGTTCAAAAATGCCACAAATTGTTGACGAATTTGAGGATTTTTAATATGAGATAACTTTTCTTTGACCATTTTCTGGAAATTTTTTATTTCGTTGCCATCTTCTCCTCCCTCTTTAAGTGTAAAGGAGTTTGAGGAACGGAAGAGATGGCTGCAATACGTGTGTTTTTATTAAAAGAAATAGGTTGTTTTAAATAATTTACAATTGGTAATGCATCAATATTATTAAAATCTGAATATAAATGCATATTAGGTACATATGATGCATACACTTTATCTTAATTTGAGTTTACACTTGTGATTCGAAGCCACTGATTAGTACACACGAATTTACGCCTAAATTTTTATGCGAATTTATACTATTGGTTACTTAACACAAAGAAACTGACAAATTATTGCTGAAACGAATAAAGTGTTGCACATGATCAGTAATACACAGAGTTTGTTGCCACAAAGTTTAATTATAGTGTCATACCCTAAAAGTATAGAATAAGGGCTATTTAACATAACTATAAACGTGATTAGGAGCATTTGCGGTCCAATCCGAGCATGCAAAACAACATATCCGAGCGATTTTATGGAATGACCGGTGACAGAAACGGCGGATGGTCGCAAAGAGGGATTCAGGGGTACCTCTGGAGCGACATGTTTATACGCCGAGTAATCGATAACTGTGACAGTAGAGCCGGAATCGACAAGCGCTTCTACATGTTGACCATTAGGAAAATGGACAAAACGTGTGGTCAGCGAACCTGACTTTTCGACGAGTCGTGAATCGCATAAATCAGCGTGCGACTGGAAGTTCGATGATAAGCAACTGATGGCTCATGGCATTGGCGGGCAGGTGGTCGAGCAAAGCGGACAAATTGTGTAGTTTGCTGACGTGGTAAGTGACACAAAGATGCAAACTACTTATACAAAAAAGTAAAAGAACCATATCCTCACTGACGCCACATGCAACACTAACCATAACGCAAAGCTAAATAGCTGAAATAAATAAAGAAAACTGCAAAAATTGCCCAAAATAATGAATTTGTGATTGTATGAATAAATCCTCATTGAATAAGATAATGCATGACCAGTATTTGAAAATAAACCACTAACATCACTTTGCAGATGTGACACAGTTAAACCATTTACATCTTTTACACCATCGCCTATATCCCCAAGTACTTGACGAAATTGGGCGGGATCAATGTGTAAAGTTGATGTAAAATTAACTAATTGTTGCATTTGTTTCTGCAATCTCCATGTTTCAAGTGTAGCGAGTTCCAGGGATGTTTGAAAAGGTGGATCTTGTCCGACCTCTCTTAGTAGTAATGGGGCATAAAAAACAATGAGGCTTTGGGATGTCGAGGAAAAATTTAAACGTTATATAAGAGGTTTTACATCCACGATTCCACAGGGCTGACCAACCTTTGAGTTTTAAGTTCGAAATGGAATCCTGCCAGAAGATTAAAACACGGTACTTTTGAGGCGTGAGCCAGCACATCTTTTGACCCTGTTAAAACAAAATACACAGATTCGTTTACAATTATAGGTAGCATAGCATAGCAAGTATCTGCGATTTGATAATTCCAAAATATTAAATCAGCCTTAACTTGCACATACAACCAACTAGCAAAGTTTCGCCTGCCATTCGGGCGGCAATGTTGCGGCGGCGCAGCCGTTATTGGGCTGTTGCCGTTGTATCTAAACATAATAATTCAGAAACAATCTGAAGCTGCGAATCTGCCAATTGGCAGATTTGCATCCAAATTTGATTAAATTGGGTGGATTCCCGTGTTGTGAGCGTTGCTTCTGAATATTGTATGCACGAATTAGATTCTGTAAATTGATTTATAAGTGGATCGTGGGGTTGAGGGTAGGCTGAGGCTCCCCGATGTATGTGTTGCGCTAAAACTTTAATTGGCTCAAAATCAGGTTGGGCCGTCCGAAGAGCTTCAGAATCAAACAATTGCAAAATAGTACCTTGATCCATGTACAATAAGCATGGCGGTAGGCAATGATTTTTAGGTAGAGTTTTATTTTTTTAAAGTGTAAATGCTTCTTGTAATTGCTCAATGACATGATAAGGCCCAGATCTTTGAATTAATAAATTTTGTTCGTCTGTTACAAAAGGACAAGGGGTTTTTAAATTGGCTGATTGTCATATAATAATCGAATCATCAATTATACATGGTCTGTTTCGAGTTTACACGCTGATACATCTCCTAAATTAGATAGCACATGCATACCACCATAAGTAGCTGACCTTGCTGAGTTATTGCATTGTCAACTGATTCACAAACATCTTTACAACAATACTGATATCTTACCGTTAAGGTCGAATTAGTGCGCCACAAACCTTGGTGTATGTTGTAAAGTTGTTGTCCTCGATAATATTTGCTAGCGATCATTCGTAGGCAGCGATGCAGTGAGATTGTTTGTGGTTCATGCGAGTCTCGGACGATTCCATGGGAGCCGAGGAAGCCGGTGTTGGTGCAAATTGTGTGCGTTGTGGCCACACACCGATCGGTTCATGTGTAGTTGCTTCGAGATTCGGCGTCCAAATTTTGGCATGAAATGCACGAACGTGTGCTTCAATGGGCGATTTACACAAAATATTCATCAGTAGCGTATAATAGGCGCCAGCAGGTTGCTGTTCACATAACTGAAAAGCTTTTGCGCCTGGAAAACTAAAAAGAACGATCTTTGCTATGCAAAACATGATTAAGCATAAAATTATACATATTTGTGCATAATATTGACATACATTCAAGCAATTCTTTGTCTTGTGTTAATTTGGCACACTTACCTTTTTACCGCTAGAATTGGCGTAAAAAGTCATTAATTTCGACTGCATAAGTTGATAAAATTCACTTTCGTCGGAATCTCACTTACCTGGGGACTCACTTGGTGCCAATTTGGTATGTTTACTTGGCGAATTCTAAAAATCGCACAAAATTGCATTAAATTTGTACATAAGCATCAATATAAATTTAATTTAACAGGATCTCCAGGCTCCCCACTTACTTTTTGACTTACCTGGCCGGGAGCCAACCTTACTTGTTCCTGATCTATCCTATTGACGTGTTCATTTCGAACTGTAATCATCAAATGTTCTTGGGGCCCGTCCCAGACCAACGCGATTTGGCGTTTGCCCACATTCAACACGGCAGACTGGCTGATCGGCCGTGAATTGATAGGTACTTTCAGTAAAGGCAGAGTCAAAATAGTTTGAATCGCACAAATTACATCATGTTCATTTTAACATGTTAAGTTACTTACATCATCCGAAATCGGTTCGTTTTTGTCTCTAAAATTGTGTTTTTGCTCCCATAAGGCTCCATACTGCCAATATTGGGATGTTCCGTCATTGACAGCGTTAATCTGCCTTGGGGGTGGTCGGAGTGAATGAAATGGGGCTCGGCTTAGACGTTTCACACTCTATCCACTGTTCAGAAATCGACGTTGGTATGGCATGATCTGTTCCATCAAAAAACGGTGTCTGGTCAGTTGCTGCTGATATGGTAGCTGTTATGGGGTCCGCTGACGTTGGAAACAATTTTGCGCCATGTGGCCCTGACGGCCACACTGGAAACAGCAGATGCTGGCTCGGGTTAATTCGGACCGGCACTGCATTTTGGAAGGGCGCGTCCTGGTTTGTGATCTTACCCCAGAATCAATTCGCATTTTTGTTCCTTCTTCCTGCTTTTCTTCGGTTGCAGCATATAAATGGCCAGCAGGTTGACATTCTGCTTGCAAACGCCGCTGGGTTTTAGCTTGCCGGGCTAAAACTTCGGCCTCGTGAAAAGTGGAAGGCTTTTTATCTGAAACAAAACGCCAAAACAACATGTTAAGACCGTCAATAAAAATGAGGCGTTAGGGCATTCAGCGCGTCAGCATTGCGGTCCGGATAGGCTTGCAGCGCCAATTGCTGCAAGTCCAACGCATATTTGACCACAGGCTCTCAAGGTCCTTGACGCTGGTTGTGAAGTTGTGACGCCTTCAATTCGGAATCGTCAGCAGGTACAAGCTGTTCGCGTAATCGTTCAACTAATTGATCATAAGTCAATGGAGTGTGAGTAGGTTTGGGAATGGTACCATAAGCAACTTTGGCAAAACTGCATAAAAATGTAGGCAGCAATAGACGTTTCTTTCTGTTGTCACAGCCATTGGCCAGAGCCAATCGCCCAAAACGATCAGTCCATTGGTCTAAATTTTTGTCTGATTGTCCATAAAAATATTTGACATCCCAGCCGGAACTGGTAGCGGAGGTGGATGTCACCGCTCCAGACGTTGAAGTCAGCATCTGATCTTGCTGTTGCCTAACAGTGATGCACAACGCATCAAACTGCTGATGCAAATGCTCCATAGCATTTGCACCATGCGCACTACTAGTACTGCAAAGCTTGTTTAGAAGGCATTAAGAAAAATCGAATTTTCTAAATAAAAAGAAAACAAGTTAAACACACAAGACCTAGGACCCCTAGACCGACCAATTCAACATTTCATTCTGCTTTTTCTCGTAAATGCGCAAAGTCTAGTCTATCCTTTTTCATATTCAGTGCGCGTTAGCTTAACTTTGGTAATAATTTATCGATTTTTGATTTACTTAAATTTGGAGAGACAGGTGCTAATCAAAGTCAATGATGCGCAAACAAAATAATAAGAAAATAGCAAATATTAGTATCGCCTTTCTGACAAATTATCAGTCAGCATAATTGAAAAAGAACAATTATTTTATTTTATTAAACTTTATCCCTCACACTTATATAAAAGATAAAATTAGTGAACGATGATCGAAATTTGATCAATGCTGGCTCTATGCCCCTATTTTTATTTACAATCCGGGCGGAGCTCCTCAAGCTTCAATGTTGCCATGGAAAAACGATTCATTGTACAAAGCAATGCTTGGCAATGAGGCAACGTCATTGTCGTCATACAGGTAAGCGCCATCCAAGGCAATGCTGGCGCGGATGGCTGCCGATGCATAGGAGCAGCAACCCCAATTGAACTTGGTCTTGTTGGTCAGGATTTCCACATCGCTGACCAACACAGTGTGAGTTTGGACATCTGCATCGGCCAGCAAGGCCCAAATGTAATTGAGGGCATATTGAGCAATGCTAGTAAAATGGTCGGCTGCCAATGCACCCACAAACAAATGGGCACAAGCATCATTGCGCAAATGATTGCCTAAAAACGGGCTGCAGACCCCTAGAAAGCAAACATTGTAACTTTTTGAGGATCCGTTGATTCGTCAGCCAGGGACAGCTGATCATCATAAGGAGGGGTGTAGTGCAGACCCTCTCCTTTACCACCTCGGCATCCAGCAATGGGTCATCCCGCATCTCTGGCAAGCAGGTGCAAAACTCTTTGATATAAACTTTGATGCGGTCTAGGGCTGATTGTGTCGCCATATTAAGCATAATACCAAAAATTTGGAATTTAATTCAATCAGACGGAGTTTGCTTACATGGATAAAATGTAATATGAAGGACTTAATTAGGCACCAAATGCAATGACGGAAGCAACACGGTTTCCCTGCGAGCAGGGTCAAGTGATAGTGAAAGTGATAAAGGGGTGGGCGCAAGCCCTTAGCAGGCTAAGAAGCCCATTGTGTACCCCATGGAAACTTTTGAGAGCTAGATGCACAAACGTTTTGAGGCTTTCATAAACCCCAAAAAGTTGAGCAACAGGCTCCTGTGAAACAGTTGAGGTTCAATATGTGGAGCATGGAAGAACCTAAGAACATAGCTCTCAACTTATCAAACCCAGGGCAGTGACAAAGGAAGTGGATAGAATCCTCTTCTAACTATGAGCAGACATTTTGCACATTTGGGGTTGTCAGAAACCCCAGCCAGTAGTATAGGTGTCTGTTGAGGGGACAGTGTCCAGTTAGAGGCCAGTTACTGTCTTAAGCAGCTTATGGCCTAAGCTGATCAAGGAGCTGGCTATTTTCTTGCATGGCCTCTCCATAAAGGATCTGGCCTGACAGCAAGTCTTTTAAGCCAAGTCTTTTGCTCACTCCAATATTGAACGTGTTATTCCCCAGCCCAGCTGTTGATGTCAGCCTTAACAACAGCTCTGGAGACAGCAACTACTGGTTCTGGGCCAACATCTTAACGTGCTGATCCCATTTTTGCAGCATGATCCATAAAATTCATTGCCCTAATGCTGCCCATAATTTGACATTGTTATCCTGTGAGAGTTCATGCAAAGCAAGAGACACACTTGAAAACTAGCTTTGAAGACACTTTTGGAGATAGAAGTGACTTCAGAGCAGATTGACATCAGAACAAATGAGGATGTTCTCATTTCTGAGGGCCATCAATTCTCTGCTACAGCAGCATTGTAAAATAGCAAGTATTTCTGCCTGAAAGACAGTACACATACTGCAGTAAAATACCACATCTGTTTTAACTTCTGGAAATAGATACCCGCGCCTGAAGTATTCACAAGAAGTGTGATCCATCAGTGTAGCAGACAATTCCAGGAGGCGAGAGAATATTCCTCACAGATTTTTCCCAGTCATCCCTAGTGGGAACTGAATGGTATAAAGTCTACCAAAAATGAATTTCGGTACAATAAAGTCCTTGGCATTTGATGCCTAGCCTAATAGCCTTTAAAAAGCATTGTGACCTACGACCTTTAGCTTTTTGCATTCCAACTGCCAGCTATGTTTAGTCAATATGCAGCTGTCCTTGCACAACCCTCCACAAAGACATGCAGGGGAGGCAGGTCCAGCAAGTCTTCCATGGCTGCAGTCAATGTGGTGCACATGGCACTACAAATGCTGAGGCAAGCCATTCTATGTAAACGAGCTAAACTGACATTTCACGGTAGACAAGTGTGCAACGAGGCCACCAGATTAGGGAAGCATAGGTAATCATGGGTCTAATCACAGACACTAAAAGCCATTGCATGATCTGTGGTGATAGACCACAGGATTTCCCTACAGCTCTACGACATTGCCAGAATGCATTAACAGCCTTCTGACATTTGACCTCTACCACTGATTGCGCCAGTTTAATTTTGGGCCAAAAATAAGTCCCAAGAAAATTTGACCTGAACTGCACGTTGTAGTGGCATACTGTAGAAAATTGGTGGTTTAAACCCATCAAGTTTCCGTTTATGAGTGAATAACACCATTTTGGTTTTCTGTGGGTTCACAGATAGACCATGATGGTGACACACCACTATTCCACCTTAGCTAAACTACTTTCCATAAGTGAGGAATGAAGCCAAGGAACCTTCAGTAAAAAGGATTGCCAAATCATCAGCATATCCTTGACTGTAGAGCCAGACTTTTGCAAATTCTGCAAAAGTTCGTGCACCACAAGCATACGTGGGCAGCAAGAAAATTCTGGGGGGGGGTGCAAGATTTTTTGAAGGTCGAAATATGGCCTTAAAAATGGTGGTATGGCGATAAAAACACCATTTTTCGACGTTTCTCATCAAGCACTATCCATTGGCATCAAAAAATTGCGAAAAAAACGAAAAAAAATTTTCAAAAATTGAATTCTGGGGGTATTTTGATTTCTGGGGGGGTATTTTGGTTTCTGGGGGGGTGCATACCCCAAACCAACAGGTGTGACCACAAGGCACCACAGCAAAGGAGATAGTACACCTCATGACAGGACAGCCTTTGTGGTAGTTAAGATCATGCTGTCTCTACAAGAGTCAGTCATGATATGGCGAAATCTTAGCATAGCATCAATCCATTCAACAATGATCTGATGTATGCCATGATTGGACTGCTTTGCAGATAGCCTTTAAGGTTGTATTGTCAAATGCCCCTTCAATGTCCAGAATAACGCTCAGTGTAAATTGTTTGTTGTCTAATGCCCATTCAATCCTGAAACTAGTTCATGAAGGGCCGTATCAACAGACTTTCCACACTGATACACATGTTGTGTAACATGTAAAGGATGTTCCAGCAAGGGACCATCTCTTATAAAGCAATCGATTAATCTTCTTATACTATTCAGTAAGAAGGAAGAAATGCTAATTAGTCTGAAGGATTTAGCCAGTTCATAGGAACTACGCCCTTGCTTAGGAATAAAGATGACCTTCACTTGTCGCCAGGCTATTGGAACATAGCCATGTGCTGGGCATCTTCGATAAATATTCACTGGGGTCTCACCAGCATGTCCAGTCCTTCTGCAAATCAGTTGGAAAAATTATATCAACCCTGGAGTCTTGTAGGGTTCAAAAGACTTTACAGCCCAGCGAACCTTATCAGGTGTTATAACCCTGCAGGCCAGAACTTGGTCACCAAAGCCCAGAAAAAATTGTTGGGCTCAATGTGTCCGGATATGCCTCATTTCCAACTGCAAAGCTGCCAGGAAAATAGTGTCAAGAAAGGTGAGAAGCAGGGTTTCCCTTCGGCTGAGTGTATACTGACCCGAAGGTAGTTTTAATGAGCCAACTTCCCTTATTGTGGTTTGCATAAAATGCAGCAAAGCCTAGCAGTATCCTTATTTTATCAACATTGGAGCAGTAGTCCTGCCAGCACAAATGCTTTCTATAGCGTATAAGATGCTTATGCTCTCTTGTCGAACCATGCAATAATCAGCCCAATCGGAAACTGATTGAGATAATTTTGCTCGTTTCCGAACTCTCCTACTTTTCTTTTGGAGTCTTGGAGCTCCTATTCCACCAGGGAATAGGTTTGATCTTTTCAGTAATCTGCAGGAGTTCTCATAAGAGGATGTAAGAGCTTGCTGTACAAAGTCAACAGCACCCTCTAAGATCTCTTTTGTTGGCCAACTAGGAGCCCAAGAATCCAAGCGACTACTAAGGTGCTGCTTAAAAAGAGCTCAATGAGTGGACCCTGGAGTACCTGTACAACTAGAAGAAAGGGAATCAGCATGCAAAAGAGAAGCAAATCTGTCTTTGGCCAGATAGAACTCCTCTTGTGAGACATGCCAATTTCTTATATCATTAGCGAGGTCAGAGAACATAAGGTTAGATCAATAACTTCCTGTCTCTTTGCCACAACAAATGTAGGTTCACTTACCCTATTTGTAAAATTAAATGGGTGGAGGCTGAATATTCAGCAAGTGCAGTCCCACATTTATTGGTATCGCTGCTGCCCCACAAGGTGTCGTGAGCATTGGCGTCACACCCAATAATTAGTAGTATCTGCTTTTTACTGCAGTAGTCAACCAGACGAGAAAAAGCTCTACCTGGAGGTAAATGAGGAGAGTCAAAAGGCGAGTATGCTGATGTAACAATAATGTTGCGCCAGTGCCCTGCACTTTTGTAACTTAACTCAATGGACATCATGTCATGGTTGCTAAATTGTTGGAGGAGCACTGGGTTGAGTTTCCGTGAGGCAAGCACACAAGTCCTTGGTCCTTGTACCGCAGTCCCTACTAACACAGTATATAATTTATCATTTAATCCACATACCTTGTTCTTATAGATCCAGGCTCCTGGATCAACGCTAGTTTCGTCTGCAGTTTTGCTAGGCAGCAACTAAGTACACCAGTCGCACCATGGCTATGCTGCAAGTTAATCTGGAATAATTCCAGTACTGATTTGGATGGAGAGTGCTAGTACCAACCATCCTAATCTATGTACAATTATGCTTATTCCAACTTGGTCTGTGTCACAAAGTGACACACCCAAGTTTGAAATAAGAGTTTGAAGTCCAACTGCTTAAGCACATAGACCAATGGATGGTCCTCCCAGGACAAAGAGGTTTGACCTTCTTTTTTCTCCTGTTTGTAGATTTTCCAAAGGCCAGTGCACAGACCAGGGTTTGGCTTCACAGTCTGGAAAACACAGAGTCCCTGTCAGCAAGGCCAGGGGAAAAACACTGTGAACTTGGTCAGCTTGGGAAGTTCTGATTTGCTGCAAACACACAGATCAGCTCCTTCCAAGGGTGGAAGAAGATTAGCTAAAGGTGTTCTTCAGCCAATCCAGAGTGAACTGATCTGCACATGTCATATAAAAAACGCAATGTGACTGAGCCAGAAGAGTGAAACCTTGGAGGGTCTTGCTAGTGCTTGCAACCTGATCCAAGGCTGTAGTTAAGACAGCAGTAAGTGTATCAAACTTGTCAGCTGGGATGCAGCCTTCACTGCTGAAGTCGAAAATACCAACTCTCAGTGATTCCACAACTGCTGTGACTAGAATGTCTTTTAGACCTTTTAGCTGGCTGTTTTAAGCTGGTGGGCGTGTCATGCTTAGGATGTTGCTGCTTTGCCTGTTTGTTAGGCTTAGGAGTTGGGTGTGCAAGAGCAATTGCTTGCTGCTCCCCACTACTAATTGCCCTAGATTTGGTGGGAGCTGGGTCCACCTGAGCAGTATTTGGCCCAGTGCCCCTGCTCGAATCAGAAGCTTAGTGCCAGATCCCTGGAGGGCTCTGGCAGCACAGCTCTCTTATGGGATTTTCGTTTCTGGGGCCCCGCCAAGTTGCTTGCGCAAATTTATGGAACCCAGTTTCTCAGTAAGGTTCTCAAGGGGAGTCTTTTCGCAAGTGTTCCAGTTGCATTATCCAACTGCCACCTGGTTCCCTACGGCAACTGAGGAGCCACAAGTAGCTTAATACCAGTGATGCCCTGTGACACCACACCACTAGTTGGGCTGCAAGTAGCATGACCGCCAACATTGCCTTGCAACGACACAGTGCTGGCTGGTCTACAGAGATTTTAGAACCCTCATCTGCTGGATACTGAAGGCCGGTCTCTGATAACCCCATGGTCATAGAACAGTAAGTTGGTTCATGGCTGACAAACTCAGCAAGTTGACAGTTAGGGTCCCAGCAGGGCCCTAGTGATCCCTTTATGGGCTCACCCTGCCAAGTTCTAACGGCCACCAACCGCCAGATATGCCCAGTAGCCACTCAAGCCCTGGGGGACAGCTCTTGGTCTGGCCTCTCAGTTAGCTACATTGGGCACACAAAACCCTCCACACTACGTTAAAGTGGCTGCTCATTGGAAGGGGAGCAAGGGTCAAGCTCGCACATAAAATATTACTGGACACACACACACACTTACACACACACACACACACACACACACACACACACACACACACACACACACACACACACACACACACACACACACACACACACACACACACACACACACACACACAAACACACACACACACACACACACACACACACACACACACACACACACACACTTTTCCGCCAAGATATGGTAGGTCTGCTACACATTAGGTAGCGTTTAAGGTTACAGTACATCTCCACTACACTGCATACAATTGGTCCATATTCATATGACTTAGATCTAAGACTTTTCCAACAACAGCTATCACAACGTCCGTCGGCATATTCAGAGGGTAGCTCGGGTCAACCAATTGCTCACTCCTGTGCATTTATGTACTCATACGTACAAACTGCACTACTAACCAGGTACCTGGATCTTTAAACACTATATTTAGTATGTTTTCCAGAATGACGTTTATATCTGTGTGCGCTAAACTGATTCAGCGACAAAGTGGAATACTGTAAAGTGTTCCATACCTTATTATTATGTGCACTTGAAATAGAGTAGTCAAGCAGTACCATGCTGCGCTCTCATCAATATATTCCTAAGCTGGCCGGACAGTATATTTAATTAAGATTTAGTGCTCATATGGACCCTTTTTCATCAAAGATTAATATTTTCGGCTTTATTTTTCTTTTCAAGAGCTGTCATTTAGGTGGAAGCATTAGGTCCACTGATCTTTTATTAGGAGAGATAGAAATTGTTCTCCGGTCCAAAGTCCAAATGTCTTGTGGTTGCTCTTTAGAAAAATAAGCTAATGAGAAACAACCTGAAATCGGCAGATGTAGTGAGGAAACACATGGACAGATCTTAATTGCGGTTTTCTGCCTAATGCCAGCTTGTTTTCAGCTAGATTTTTTGTCACTTGAAAATCGAGATAAAAGGAAATTACTTTTGGTCGAAATATAAGTAATAATTGTCAGAAGCTTAATGAATGCTCTTGTGTGGCCTAATTTGTGAGACAGATCGGAATTAACAAAAAGAAATTAATCAAGCTCACATCTGTCAGAAATCGTTAATGGCAGACAAAAATTGTGTTTTCTCGAGAATTCGTATATAGATGAAAATTATACTGTACCTCACATTAAAATTCAACTTTGATGCAAAAACGAAAACAACAATTTTAAACTAAAATTAATTGTATCTCTCGTTATAGCAAAATTTTGAGATATAAAATAGCGGATTAAAATGGAAATAAGGACACATTCAGACAAATTTTTTAAATGATAGTGCAAATTAAAGATGTCAAAATCTTTACAAATTTAACAGTATATTTTTTCAAAATAACGCACTATTGCATGCTGAAACAACAAACTTACAATTTGGCACTTTTTCTAATCAGAGAATGACATACAAAACCGAAATACTAACCATTTTGCGGTTTCTGTGTAGCCATTGCGAGGGAATCCATCCCTGGCATCTGTCGTCAATTTAACAGCAACGTCAGCAGTGAGATACAAGTCTCAGTTTTTGCTAAAGCTAGAAGCATGAGCACGTCCAGCAGTTGTCGGCCTAACTTTGTATGTACCTCAGTCGTATTCGCAAAGTTGCAGCTCATGGGCTCATTCATCCACTCTTCGCTTGAGTCTCAAAACAACACTTCTTGCGAGCAGGATCAGGATCCAATTCCAACGTTACCCAAAAATGTGAGGTTTATGGTTTTGTGATTCCTTTTCTAGTGGTATGAAGTTAGCTAATCAATCATTATCCTAGGAATATTATTATCAGAATTCACAATCATAAGACTTAAAATATCAATCGTTCATGGGCGATGCATGTTTAGGCCCATAGCCCTCAATACATAGTTTAATGTGAGCTAAATAATATTCTACTGTAATCACATGTATGCCACATCGTTAGCTTATACTATGTAGCTGGTCAGCTAGCTGGCCAGCATCGATCCTAAGCTACATATTAGTGGAGATCTCTTGGACTGAACGATATACTAGAGAGCTGGTAGTATTTAAGCAACAAATAGTAGGCGGAATTACGAATATAGAAAATGGGCTGTATACCTAATATGTACCTAGCTTAAGCATAAATATAAGAACGTAAAATAAGACTATTAGCTGTTGAATGTTGGCTTTTTTACACTACTCTCAGCGCTGGCCAGGTTGTATAAGCGCGAAGTTCGACTGCAAACCCAATGGCCTTCACAAACATGTGGCCTTGATATCCTCGGTCCTAATTTTGCTGACTGCAGCCTATTCGCAAATCTCAGCAGCTACGCCTTACAACCTAACACTGAGTACTTACCTAGCCTGGTATGCTCACAAGGTCAGTCGACCTATCTCAACTCCCAACTCTCAAGTTGTTATATTAACTTGTTTTCAAACCAATAATTGCTTTCAGAAATGTTTCGGTTCATAGCAATGGTAGCACTCTAAACAATGATTCAAGCAACAGCAAGCTCCAATCTGGAGAGTCATCATTATTTGAAGATTAGATAATATTTTTGTCCAATTTCGGGTTTAGAAATAGTTATGAGACTTTTCGAAGATAATAATATGACACAGAACTATTCACCTGTTCAATAGGTTGATAAAATAGAATAAAATCTTGTCAGTACCAGCACTTTACCCGCGATGTAACTTATCACTGGGTTAATAATTTGCCCAATTTATTAATCAACAAAAAGAGAAAGATAACGCCAGCTCAATTGCGAGCAAAAACGAAAAACAAGCAATAACAGCACAACCTATCGTCGGCAAAGCAAAAAACCACTCACCGACTGACTAACCAACTATTCATCGCCCTCTTGTGATTACGTACAAAGGTTAACAACAAATCAATCAAAATTAACTACAATTGAAATGACTTTTAGGGACGATCATAAGACATACAATTTACACTGATCTTAACGCATTTGTAACTTTTTACCGAACAATTACCTAATAAGTTTTTAAGGTGAATGAATGGGAATAAATCGAAAACTGTAGGCATAACCCAAGCTAACTCGTCATAAAGACGGATACTCAAATGGTTAAGGGATTCTATTTGTACGATGGGGTTCCATAGCATGCAAAGCTGTAGTCGATTTGCTTTTGATGCGATGAAGAGTTTGTAGCGTTGAAAAGGTTCTAATTGTTCAAAGTAAGGTACGTCATGTGTAACTATTGCAGTTTTAATCCCTCACATTTTCGGAAAAAATTCGAAACGTAGTGTCAAATTTTTCATAACAAATAGCAAAAAACATGACAAAGACAGAAATACTCGTTCCAACAATTACACAAGTTTTGTCTTCACGGCCAGATTTTTTCAATAAACAGACAACACGAGTCAATTTCTCCCCTGTTTTCTGTGCCAAATTACGATAAAGCTTGACAAGCACATAAATGTATGGATCGTTTGATTTTAGAGAACGGCGCTTGACTTTCCTGTCATGTTTATGCAAAATGTCTATCGCCACTTGGATAAAAACGTCTTTTTTATCCGCAGCCCTACAGTCTCAGGAGGGAGAAAAATTTGGATAACAAGTTTTGGTAGGGTAACACCCCTTGTTCGTTAGTTGGTTACATAGCATTAAGATCAGAACGGCTAAAATAATGAGCAAAAGGTAAATTTAAGACATGAGATTATGTAAGAGACAATGGCAATATCATAAGGCAAGAAAAAATTACAAGCAAAGATGAAAAATTTAAAAAAATGAGGTAAAATAAAACAGAGGAATGTAATTATGCGAAAAAATCTAACAATGCCTGTAATTATAGCTGAATTTGTAATACTGATGAGAAAAATAGCACTAAAATCAGGAAAAATACAATGAGGATAAAATGCAAAGATAAATGTCAACAGAAGACAAGATAAAACTGGGAAAACTGACATCCGGTGACGACAACAAGCGGATGGCCGACAAGGGTGACAATTGCAGACTTTATAGACTTCTGTCTTCAAAGTTATTAATAACAATCTGACAAATCGGGCTTTGATGAGTGAAAGTGAGAGTGGCTCTCTGGATGGCGGCACAATGAATTAGAACAATTAAGATCGGTTTCCGTGTCACGGCGCATGGACAAGCAGTCTTGCAATGGTGTGATGACGCATGGTTGTAAATGACAATGCTAGTCGCTATGCTGATCCACCCACAGTGAATCTTGATCGCAATTGTTGTTTCTGTGCAGTGGCGGAGGCAACGTATACTGATTTTCTAAAAACCATAATATTGACGCACTGGTGGTGGCGTTGATTGAGTCATGACATGAATCTGCGTGCATTGAATAAATTCTTCCTGCAATGGTCGACTCATAGATTCAAAATATTGCGGCTTGTGGTTGCAATTAAGAGGATATTGCTAGTCGTTAATGAAGTATGTGATTGCCTCGATAGAACCAAACGAAGTCGGCCTTCATCAAAATGGCGCTTGCCTGGTTGGTTTAGGATTCACATTTTCGACTTCAGTAAATGCTTTTGACGTTCTCATTTGTAAAGATAAAATTCTTTGATGCATTGCAAATGCTCCTTTGGGTCGGCGAAGCAAAGCAAAGGAGAAAGGGTCAACAAGCCTGGGAGGTGTGTAAGGGTTGCACAAATAGGCAACATGTGGGAGGCTCCTCCACAATCTTTCTGCTCAATAATCATTTGGGTGCAGCGAATTTTAATTTTAGCCGTCATTTCCAGGTTAATCACACAATGCCCTACCTTTGCTGAAGACCCTCTTAGATCCTGCGAGGAAGTGTGTCAATTTCGCGTCGCAGCAATGGTTTTGGCATTTGGGTTGGTTTCCGCAAAAATTGCTCTCCATTTGCCGTTGGGTGATAGGTTGTTGTGAAAACTCAACGTATCATAGACTTGTAATTCTTGCACAACTTCTGATGTAAAACCAGAACCGCAGTCAGAGTGTAAAATCTGTGGGGCTCTATGTCAGCACACGATTTTTATAATGAAAAGTCTTGCAATTCTTTGATCCCTGATATTTTCTGTGGCAACGCCTCGATGTATTTAATGAAATAGTCAATAAAGACCTTCATATATTTAATTTCATTCTCAGTTAGCTTTAATGATCCTACACAGCCTACTGTTATTCTTTTGTTAGCTTTAATGTTCCTACACAGCCTACTTTGATTCTTTCAAAAACACTATAAGACGGAATTGGCTGAATGCTTAAGTTTTACAATATTCTGCTATTTGTTTGGACATGCCTTTCCAGAAATACTTCTTTAGACTTATTTCACACTTTTGCATGCACCCAAATTGTGCAAAACATCAAAAAACCGAACCCACAAAATTCTTCTTTGAAGTAACTGCTTTTTGTTAGCTCCCACCCACTATATTATACAGCATTGCGCTTCCTCACATAAACAGGCAAGTTACCTATGCGCACAAAGTGCTGCTTGCATGTTATGCATATACCTTTTCTGTAAACAATGCATGTAGTTTGCGCCGCAAGCAGCATCCGCAATATCTAAATCAATAATATTGAATTTTCAACAACTCTGGCTTTCTGGTCTTTTACAGTTAATACAAAATATTCGACTGTAAGGAAGCAAAGTAATGTTTATTTATTTTGGTTGTTTTCGTTGACGGTTTCAGTATAAAAGAGAACAATACAAATTGTAAAAAAAACAGGAAAATCAAATCAGCAAGTAGATATTTTTGTGTCATCCGTGTACATTAAATGGTTGCGGCCAGAATCTACATTAACCTTTTTTGGTAAGATGTAATAAGCCTAATGTTTTATTTTATTATGTCAAATCTCAGAAACAAATTCAAAAAGTACCACCAAAAAAAAATTATTTAATTCGTAAATTTCATTAAAAGCCTGGTCAATTTGCTCAAAATGTCAATTTTTCTGGAATACATTTTTGAGCAAGATGCACGTCAATCTTACAGACATAAAAATGATTAATAAAATGACCCGTGTGTAGAGTAAGAAAAAATTGTAATCCATATAAGGAAACAGTAAATAAAATAGATTCACGTTAGATTTTTTTCACATGGCATCCATCAAAATTCACAGATAAATATATGAGTTTTTCAAACAAAAATGGACCTGCAGTGGTGTTTTGACTTAGCTGAGAAAGCATAGCTAATAGTGCTTTGCATATCACTGTTACATGTAAAAACTGCAAGGATGCTACTTTAACGGTTCAAATTATATCACAAACTTATGTAAGCTATATTTTTTAGACTCCGTGTATATTATACAGGCCAATCAGATCACTCGCTTTTCTATTTCTATTATTTTTCCACTGCTTCCTCTTATATGAGGGCAGACCAACGCGCAGATCAGAGGTAGGAAAAATTTATGTCCTCTAATTGTATACCTACGTGGCCTTGGATCAAATGAACGCTAGTGGACGTAAATCATAGGTAGCACGATAGTGCTACCTATAATATACTTGGCCTACCTTTTTTCCTACATGTTTATCACAGCAAGTGCGAAATTTGTGTCCACCCTCACAGCAATAAGGGCACACACCTGAGAGGTGCAGGTTTTTTTTTAATTGATGGATAATTAAAAATTTGATGCCCATCGGTAGTAACACGGGAACCTCTGGGGCTATATGATGAATAATGCTTGTTAAGTGCACATGCACTAAATACGAGATTATGCTGTATTACGATCATGCAATCGAGCTGATGTCTTTATACCCCGGAGTTGAGCATGTTACCATGGTACCTACATTTATCGGCTTTTTGACCCTTCCCACCTCAAAATTAGCATTTCCATTCAGTGAGGCGTCCATAGATCTGCCCCCAGATCAGGATTATGGGATAAATCAATTTCATTGTATTGTGCTAAAATTATGTACACACACGTTTAATGACCACTTAGCTATGCGCCCCCTTCATGACCCAAATTAGGGGTGGGACGTCCATGATGCGAAGAAAAGCCATTTACAAGCAGCAATTGTGCTAATACAATATACATATATATTTAATGACCGCTAAGCTTTCCGATTCCGTATCAGGATTATTGGATGAACCAATTTTCTTGCTTATGCTAAAATTATGTACATATATCTTTATGACCACTAAGCTTTCTGATTCCGGATCAGGATTAGGAGAAAAATCAATTTTGTTGCATTGTGCTAAATTTATGTACATATATGTTTAACCCACGCATTCCCGTGTGTTTTTTGAAGTCAAAGGTTCCAAAACTAGGACGCCGTCTTAGCCTGGTTAAAATGTGCTTAGGCTCACTCAAAATAACAAATATTAGTATCATTTTGTGCGGTGTTTTATGCTCTTTTCGAATATGTTTGTCATTTTTTGCCTATGTAACTTTGTAAGAAGTTATAACTAAAAAACCGCTACAATACCTAAGCATAGGCATGAGGTGGACATGCATAAAATAAATACAAATAGTATATTTTAGTTGACTAACATATTGTTTTAGGACTGTAGTAGCTGAATAAAAAGCAGAAGCCTACCAATCTTGTACTAATCATTTGCCCAAAACTTTTTTTGTAATTTGAGTTTTTACGAGATAATCATAAGAATATGCTAATTTTTTAGGATGTATAATTTTATTTACTAGCTTGAATAATTCAAATGATGTAGCTAGGTCTAAAATGGGGCTAGACAAAGTTTTGCAGTCATACAAAACATACAATGAAACAAATAAAAAAAAGTGATCGGCTAGGACGCCGTCCTAGTTCACAGGAACGCGAGGGTTAATGACCAATATGATTTTGGGCCTCTGGGTCAGGATTATAGGGTAAATCAAATTTTAGGTCGAGTTGCGGTAAAATTATGTACTTATTAATTACAATTAATCATTTATATGCGTAATCTTTAATTCGAATGAAAAACAAATAATTATGGCACACATACCATCATATGAAATAATCGGGATGTAAATCTGAACCCCTCAAAAAAATTAGTAGACTCCCAGAACATGCGAGAAATGCTCATAAGGTTAGGAAGCACAGATAACACAAAATCTAAAAATTTTATATTATATTCAAGAAAATATAGGTATTCTGCATACTGAAAGAAGTAGTACAAATTATTTAATCAAGAAAGGGTCTTCGAGAAAAATTGAATCAAGTAAAATCACAATTACATTGACTAGCAATGCATTAAATAATGCCTAATATCTAAAAGAAAATAGCAGTCCACGTATTTGATTATTTACTCAGTGCATAGGATAATCTTGACGATGTTTAAGTAGAAACGCTAATAAATAAATAAATAAATAAATGAATAAATAAATAAATAAATAAATAAATAAATAAATAAATAAATAAATATATATATATATATATATATATATATATATATATATATATATATATATATATATATATATATATATATATATATATATATATATATATATATATATATATATATATATATATATATATATATATATATATATATATATATATATATATATATATATATATATATATATATATATATATATATATATATATATATATATATATATATATATATATATTATAGGTAGTGCGTTAGCGCGTACCTATAATATACTTGGGTCCCCTAGCACCTGTGCACCCCCTACAGCTATAACAAGACACATCTAGAAGATGCGTTTTTTTTAAAAGATAGATAAAAATGAAATTCGCTGCCCGTGTTTTTTATTTTTCTTGAAACTCAAAACTGGCTGTGAAAAGAAGGTGTAAAGTTTTTGTGTGACGTTATAACATAGGATAAATTTTGGGAGGTTTTTTAGGCGGCATGTGGACAACTCAGTATTGACTCCTCAAAAAAATAATGGCACAGATTTGTAGGGGAAGGGATGCTCCAAATTGACTTTTTTTATTTGTTGAAATTCGCATTAGTTCTTGAATGGGAGTGTAAAGAGGGCGAAAATCTCGGGGTGAAAAAGCACATTTTGGTCGAGTTTTCAACTTGTTTATGTCTGATACTGTCTTCAGTTTTGAGTTTCTAAAAATGTTTTCTAACAGAAATGTAGAGCGGATTAAGGGCTACAATCTGCTTGCAAGCAGACTTTTCTTCGCTCAATAGGGAGTTAGGTCCTGGGTTTTAAAGTTTACACTCTTGTCGATAGTGTAAAAAACAGATTTTAACTAAGAATTCTCTGCCAGCTTTTTCCGCTTATGAGTCGGGCTAAAATGAGTATAAGAGTAATAAAGCAGCTTCTAGGGGATACACGTCGCAGCAAACCGCGTTCAAAAAAACGTAATATTGAGTTACTTATGGGGTGTAAAGTTCGAAATCAGACTTGAAAAATGGGCGAAAAACACGTTTTTTCCTCAATTTTGATTGGTAAATCATATCAAATAATTTTTGCAACAGAATTTTTGCACATTGAGAAGTACTACGATTCGAAAGCTACAAACTGTACCAAACCGAATGTCTTTAAACTGGGGATTACGGTACGGATTTTTAAAGTTTACAATGTTCTGAATGATGGAAAATATGTCTTTGTTTAGGTTTTTTTCGCCACTTTCTCCTTTCAGAAGTCAGGATAGGTCCAATAGAAAAAAATAAAGTGCCTTATATGGTGTGTATGTCATATCGAATTGCGTATGTCTAAACCAATATTAAGCGAGTGTAAAGTCAAGGATGGAGTACTTTAAACAGGTTTCTGTCTTGTTTCTTTCTGCCTGCTTCTCCAGTTATGAGTCAGGGACATGATTCTCAAGTCTGTTAATGAACCCGAAATAAAATTCGATACGCAATTCTGGCGCGTATGTTACACTCAACAGTTCAGTATAGTGGTTTAAACCAATGTTAATTTATCCTTACGACATTATGGAGACTTACTAGTTTCATAAAAGTTGGTCGTAATATCGAAGCAATATTAAAATTACGATTCTGACCAAAATCTTTTTTACACTAGGTGTTAACATATCGTTTACACTACATATTAATCCTCGTTTTAGAGTCTTGCGGAAACCTAATTTTTCCTTATGACTAGAAATTTTTAAGGAATCAAGTGTGAGAAGTCGGTTAGACACATTTTTTACACAACAGTGGTGTAAAGTGTTTTACACCTAATGTTAATTTGTCATCAAACCATTTTTGAGACATGATGTCTTGAAAAATGTTGATTGTAATATCCGCGTAATATCAGATTCATGAATCCGACTAAAATCTTCTGCGCATTCTGTGTATGTAAGTAAACACTGCATATAAACTTTTGACCTAGAGCCTTGCAAAAACACAATATTTTTCTTAAATTCGAAAAAACAATAAATCAAGTGTGAGATGCTAGTTGGGCGCGTTTGTTTACAATGACGCTTGTCAAAAAGTGGTCTTATAACGATTAGAATATAGGTTTTGGCTTACTGTTGATGCTATAGTCTTATGTATTTCATGTTATTCTGTGCATGAGAATCAATTTTTAGCTCATTATCAAGTGACCACAGAAGTGATTGGAAAATTGCCTACAGTAATAAAGTTTCGAAAAGTGTAACTGCGAGAGTTACACGTGTAGGCGAACCTGCCTTTGCAGTTTGCAATAGCCATAACATAGCCAATACTAGTAGCTATCTCTGATAGTGCACTGTGGGCTATGCCTTTGGTCTTCCCATTATTTCCCCAAATTTTCAATAATAAACATTTAGATACTTGTCCGGTAGCATAGAGCTAAGTGTATGATAATAGTAATTGTTTAATGCATACCGCTTACGTGAATCGAGAACTTTCGATCTGAGATAAAAGTGATTCAGTATTATGTTAAATCGATCGTTCTTTAAGTTACTGTAATGGTCCTTGAGGCCAGTGAATGTAACGTTGTAGTTTAGTCTGGCGTTTTTTGCTTTTCGTTTGCCAGTCAGTACGTTGACATAGCCCGTACGTTTTCGTTTTTCTTTTTGCTTGTTGTCCGGCTTCAGGCCGTGAATTCTACGTCGAATAAAAATAGAGAAAACCTACCCAGTGGTTTTTGGTTATAGCGAGGGTTAGGTCGGCCACCATCCCTACGTCGAGGATTTCTTCCCAGTTAGTGGACTGATAGGTAAATTTCGTATGATAGTTTATTCCATTTGGAAATCATAATTTATCTCTCAAGCCAAAAATTGATCAAAATTATTATTTAATCTTTAAGGATGATTGATCAGCATAGAGCTCGTTGTTGTTGTTTTCAGTGTTCAGCGTGCTACACTAATTAGGAACCAAAACATTTCGAATCAGGCACTGATTGAAAAGAAGTTAAATAGCAACTTGAGCTTGAGATAGGTCAACTGACCTCCGCGGCAATACCGAGACTAGGTAGGTAGCCTTAAGATGCTAAGGATATAATGAACTATGCCAACACTAGGTCCCAACTTGCAAGCGATTGCTAGATCCTGATTACCTCACAGTGTGCACGTGTGCTGCGCACTGTGCAGCACATGTGCAACACGTATTTATAAAAACATCGGATCTGAATATGGCAGTCATTTGGTGTCTTTGACCGAGTTAGACATGGTTGTTCTATGCACACTGTGCAACAAAACATTGTCAAATAATTTTACATTAAAGAGGCATCATCAGCTATTACACCCCTTAATGGATACAGCAAACAGTGATACAGAAGATGACAAAACAGTCACTTCAGAAGAAGAAGGTGAGGAAGAAGGCAAACGGGAAAAACGAGGAATAGAGGAGAAAGAGGAAGACCAAGAGGGTTCTGAGGACGAAGAAAGATCAGACAATATTTCGGATAGTGATGATGAGCCTGATATCAAAAGTGGTTGGAAGAATGAATTCTGGCGGGCAATAATGGAGAATGCTGTACGAGACATGGCAGTTATTCCAGATACTGCTGAAAAACTGAGCAACCCACCCTTCTTCAACGCTTTTTTGTCAAAGCTTTACGAAAATTATGATGAACATGTTTTCCTGCAAAAAGCGTTGGAAGAAAGTGATCTAGATACAAAACTGTCTGCAACGGCAGACTTTTTTAAATCAAAGATGAACTTTGGGGGTACTGAAGCAATTAAGATGGCGTGGAATTCTCGAAAGCATCTATTCAAGAAACTTATCAGTAAAAATGCCGATATCCTGTCTGATGAATTACAAGAAAGGCAAGAAGATAATGAAGATACGAGTGAAATTCCAAACAGTCGAGAAACAACGTCAGTCCAAGACTACAATGATATGCTAAAAAGATATTGAAAGCTAAAGATTTTCGATTAACAGGATAAATTATCAAAAGGTGTTATATCTGCGTCTATGAAATGTATGGCTGATTGCACAATCGTATGTATCACTCACTTTACTGTGCAATGTTCCATTACTTAGCTGAAAAGTAAAAAAACTAGGTGAAAAAAGTGACAATGTCATGATAATGAACCTAAGATTATTCACATGAAAAAGATAACATTCTAAAAGTGATAATAGCTTCTAGGACCCGGTACAGCTCCAGAGAATAGGTACTTTGCATCCACTTTGTGCACTGATGTGCCACAATGTGCGATTATTAAAATGCACTGTGTTGCACAGTGCACTGCTCACTTACGCACACTCGGTAGCTGGGCGATACACAGTGCGGGCAGTTATTTTTTTGTATTTTCTTATGCCTTAAGCAGAACCCCCAGAATTTGATCGCTGCCCTTGTGTGCTTACGCGCCTCTTGATGAATTAGTGAACAGGCACTATTTTGAATAAAAATTATGCCCTATTTACTACTTTACAAGCATGACGTTCACAATTTCTTTGTATTAATTGCCTTAATTCGTATTTTGTTTATTTTTATTATATTGATGGCCCCCTGCTGAAGAAGCATACTACATCTTCCAATGACAAAGTTATTAGTAAAAATTCGTCTTCCTCAAATTTCGTCGTTAAAACGCTTAGCTTAAGGCGATTGGGAATTTTACCAAAGAAAATACTGTTTTCTTAACGGGCCTTGATAATCCTTCGAGAAAAATGCAGTACTAGACTAGATATAGCTCGTATTGATTTAGAGCTGCATTTTATCGCTCGTATAAATGCATGCAATTTTTAATTCATCATTTTTGCTGCAAATATAGCTACCATCGCTTATTTGTACTGCTATAGTGAACGCGACGCATGCAGGCATTGATACATTATTTCTTATCTACTAAATAAAGAGACAATGAAACAGCTAATAATGTGTCAACGTTTAGCTCGTTTTCCAAAATTACAACGGTTGCCTCACGATTTTGAGTCAACATGACCTTGTTTATGAAATTTGAAAACTGCCTGAAGCATCAATGCTTTTGAAGAAACTAATGAACACTTTAACTTTTTTCGCAATTATGTCAGCTTCTTTCGATCTTATTATCTATCTTATTTCATGTAGCGCGCATTCCATGATCCTAGCTCCGTTTTTTAGTTTTTTGCGTGACCTATTAAACTTTTTTTGACAAAAATTACATTTTCTCTTTTTGATCTTGGCAAGCTTAAAAGAGTAATCATGTACCACTTAAAATTTTTTCGCAATTACGTCAGTTTCTTTCGATCTTCTTATCTATCTTATTCTATGTAGCGTGCATTAAAAACTATGACCCTAGCTCCGTTGTTTAAGTTTTTTTGAGTAAACAGAAAAAAGTTTCATGTTATTCAGCTATAACTTCCATTTTGCATTATTACTCCGCTTGGCGCTTTTTTCTGGTACTATTCGAAAATGAACGAGCCTCAGAATAAGCGCTACGATTTTACACTTGGGGATAACGTTTACTGCTTAGTGTCTACTTGGAACGACTTTGCGAATATTAGCTTCAGAATATGCAAGAAGTACGGCACGAGATTGACCTTATACCCAACGAATCAAGGGGTCAATCTAATGAGTCGGCAGTACCAGAATTTGGTGGATGCTTCGCCGTTAATTTCGAACGCCCTATTATTTAATTTTCGGCTTGACCCTATTGACCTCACGTACGGTCTGATAGCCTCGGTCGAAACAGGAACACTCGATAAAAAAATTTTATGCCTGAAAAACTCGGACAAAGGACGTGAAATTGTGCTAAAGCCGGAACAATTTTATGAGTGGCAGCGCCAACGAGGCGAAATCGTGGAGGCCATCGAAAAACTGGGAGGTAAGGAAAACTTTTAGCTTCGAAAAACACTTGTTTTATAATTTTTTGTGTTTTGGTAGCATAAATTTTTTAAGCATTTTTTTGCATTGAAGGTACTTGATACGCTTAAGGTATATATTTATTGATTAAATAAATGTTTTATAACGCTAATTTATATTTTTTTAAATAATATATACTAAATATTATAAAAACTAAATACAACTATTATGCTTCGAAAATATACACGTATTTGCACGTAAATTTGATACATTTTTTCCTAAAACCAATAATCAAATATGCGCGTTGAATTTTACGAGTTTTGAAGATTTTTCTCGAAAAATGCAAATTTTAGTCGGGCCACTAGACTGTTCTGACGATACCTTAACGATACGCGATCCAGTCGAAAATATCTTCGAAAGTATTGCGACTAGTGGTACGTTCGACGATCCCAAATTGCTTGAAGACGCGCAAAGTTTTGATTCTAGCGATTATGAAATCCCTACAACATCCGGCAAGGCTTTTAAAAAATGATCGGTGTTGCTTAATAAGTAGTGGGTAGTGAATCTTAAATTCGTATATTTTAGCGAGGCGATGAATAGTTATTAGTTTTTTTATTACTCCGCGAAAAATGTTGTTATTATTCGCTGATTTTTACTTATTTTATGTACGTAGAGCAATGAAACAATATATATATTTAAATCAATAGACTAAAAATGTATATATTTATATATTACATGTGCGCATATTTAGCGTTATCCTACACAGTGATTAAATAATTAAATTCGCGGACTCTAATTTTCTTTTACAAATCAGGCGTTATTTAATGCATTTCTATTCATTGTAATTTAAATTTGTGTTATTTGTGCTTTTTGACCTTATGAACATTTTTCGCACGTTCTGGGAGTCTACCGATTCTTGGGGGTTTAGATTTACATGCCAATAATTTTAATTTTCATCCTAATTGGGGGTTGCGCAGATGATGAATTTTTTAAAAAATGTTTTCCCTAATTAGTAGGTTACGAATCTGGTCTTAAAATTTCTTTACACTCATTGGTTGTTGCACAGGAGTGTAAATTAGACGGTTTTTTACTGTTTTCATGTGCAAGAGCATATCTAACTCAGTTTTACATTCTATGCAGTCTGATTGGTTTCAAAAGGTAGACGGTTATAAAATCTAGAAGAAACTTTTTTTATTTTTTCTTAAAAAGTAATACTTTCGAATTTAGAGGCGGTTTATTGTAAAGAGTCTGAGACAAAAAATATTTTTTCCCTGCCATATTCTCCACTTAGTAGAAAAACGTGGTAACTACCTTTAAAATCTGCCTCGTGTTAAGCGCTACACGTCAAAATTTATTTTGTTTCTTTACAATCAATATTGCGTTATTAGTGCAGGTGTAAACTTTACACTGAAAAAATTTTTCACGCCCAGAGCGTCGTGGATGATGAATTTTTTTTAATGTTCTCTGTGAGGTTAGAATAAAGAATCTGACCTTCAAACTTTTCTACAATCAATACACAGTACCAGGGATTCAAACTTTACACTCTAGTGGATGAATAAAAAAACAGATTTTGTCCAAGATTTCTCTGCCAACTTTTTCGGTTATGAATTTAGATAATTTATATAGATAAAAATAAAGTAACTTTTAAGGGCTACACGTCGAAACAAACCGCGTTTAAAAAAATGTAATATTGAGTTGTTTATGGGGGTGTAAAGTTCGAAATCTGAGGTGTAAAATGGGCGAAAAAAAACAGGTTTTTTTTTCGTATCTAATTGGTAAATCATATCAAATATTTTGCGGAACATAAGTTTGGCACATACAAACGTACTACAATCAAAGGGCTACAAACTGGCCTCAAGCCGAATTTATTTACACTCAATGGGGCGTTCAGTTCAGATTTTTAAAGTTTACAATGTGATGGACAGCGAAAAATACGTGTTTGTCCATATTTTTGTTCGCCACCCCTTAAAAAGTACTTTATTTTTATCCTATTCGACCTCTCCCGACTTCTTCACTTCATATTTTTGTTCGCCACCTCTTAGAAAGTACTTTATTTTTATCCTATTCGACCTCTCCCGACTTCTGAACAGAGAAAGTTGAGTGTAAATAAATTCGGTTTGGGCCAGTTTGTAGCCCGTTGATTGTAGTACGTTTGTAACTTATGTTTGTAAACTTTACACTGAAAAATTTTTTGGGAAAAAAATCGGTTTGGGTTTTTATTTTGAAACAGATGAAAAAAAAACCGATTGATTGCCCCAGATGTGCATTCTTGTGCTCAATTTCCATGCGCACGTACACGACCGTTAAGCGCAACGCTTACGCGAGTCGCCCGGGACCACCTTCCCCTAAAAATTATCATATTTTTAATTCCTTTCCCACAAATATTTTCAATCAAAATCCGGGATAGGAAAATGGGCACTCGGGCTTAATGCGACTTGAGTACAAATTGGTATGTGTGTTATCATATCTTACATGTTTTAAAAGATCATATGTGTGTGCCTCAAATTTGTGCCTGTCTCGTTTGTACATACCTTTGCCGTAAGCTTTTGCCCATAGGCCTATTGTCGTATTCATAGATCATTTGCATATCTCTTGGTTCGTGTTGTTACGCCTCTTTTTCCGCGTCAGTTAAAACTGCGTGCGAGCGCAGTTTTGACGGCACTTTAAGATTTTACATTTTACAATTAGCTTTTGAGCCTGAGAGCCTCTCCGCCAGCTTCCGCGCTGAAAGTATCTTTTTTCCTTTTCATCGCCGTGCGTGAGCAGACTCCGTACGTGCCTTTTTATCTGCTAGGCTGCAGAACTCGTCGTGTTTGTGCAAATTGGCATCAGTTGTTGTATGCCTTTGGCAGGGCTTTGTGCCCTTGTTTAGTAATATTGTTTGATTTTATCCGATTAGCGTAACACGACGGTCAGCAGCATGTATCCTCCATGCTGTCGCTTTTTAATTGCTTCATAATTTTTCTGTCGAAAAAATATTGTAAAAATTAATTATTTAATTAACGGTTGAATTTCCGTGCTGTTGAATTCTGTCCTTGTGCTACACTATACTTAGGAACCCTTAATATTTTCAAGCACCGGAATTCGGTCCAAAACAAATTAATTAATAATCTTTTTGAGCCCTCAATCAGGTTTCCGGGGAACTTACTTTAATTAGGTACTTAATCTCAAAGGGGTTAAATAAGTAAGTTTCACTAGGTGCGTGCGTGGAGGGACGGGCTACCTTGAATAGGCTGGGCCGCTTACCCCCCCCCCCCCCCCCCGAATCGCCGCCTGGTGATCGACCTCCTAAAAAGGGCGAGAACCCCGTGTGAGCGCATAAGCTTGAGATTATGGTTAAGTAAGCGAAGTGAACGTAGCTTGAGTCTACGTTAACACATCTGATATTTACTTGTCCTTGGGCCATTGTGGAGACTTAATTTTTTCATAAATGTTGATCGTAATATCAGAATTACGAATCCGACTGAAATTTTCTTTGAACTCTGTGGTTGTGTAAAGTTTAACTGCCTATTAACTCAACTCTTGTTCTAGAGTATTCCGGAAGCTGAATTTTTTCAAAATGTTCTACGTAAAATCAGAATTGAGAATCTGACTATTAGTTTTCTCTACACCTAGTAGTTGTGTGAAGTTTGCACTAATCATTTGTTGTTAAATGTAGTTTATACTACAAATTTATTTTACTTCCAAATCTGAGCGTTAGTGTTCCTTACACTTGATATTTGCGTAGAGTTAATGCTGAAAAACTTTGATCTGTTAAAATAATGTAAGGTTGTCTTGTTTGAAAAGGATAATGCTGATGTTAAGAACATTATTGTTTTCCGTGTTCTTGGACTGCTGTCATTATAATGGCATGTTACTGTATGTGTTTACTGACTGATGTTCTCTAATCATACTAATTAAAAGTGGGGTACTAGCAAAGAAAAATGCTCCGATGGAACAAAAAAGATGAATATACTTGGAATTGTGGATTATTAAGGATGTAAAAGGATGGGACTAGGAAAAGTCTACCTAAAGTCGCAAAATCTGCTAAAAATCAGACTTTCTCTAAGCAACGCAAAAAATCGATGTATATTCTGCGGCCTCTAAAAAGGTGGCTTTTTTAAATAATGTTCGAAGTTTCAGATAAGAGTGTACGAAATCTATCATGGTTACTTTTTCGAATTGCTGGCACCTGATTGATTGAAAACTAAGAGGTTTGTTTTATTTTTTATGAGCATTATAGCAAGCAAAGCAGGGGCCGATTGATTAGTGCACACAATCGTTTCAGGCGAGCTAGTGTATCTACATTTAGTCTGTTTCAAGTCAACTTACGCGTTTCCTACTGTTTTTAACCAACCATGTCTCCAATGGTCTTCGATGTTTGTGTTTTTCATTTAATTGGCTTAGAAGACTGTTAGATTACTCAATATTATTTCCCATAGCTACTGCATACTAACGTGCTGCTTTTTCAATCATTTTTATGGTAAAATATTTATTTTAATCTGTTGGCCGCAGAATATACATCGATTTTTTGCGTTGCTTAGAGAAAGTCTGATTTTTAGCAGATTTTGCGACTTTAGGTAGACTTTTCCTAGTCCCTCCTTTTACATCCTTAATAATCCACAATTCCAAGTATATTCATCTTTTTTGTTCCATCGGAGCATTTTTCTTTGCTTATATATATATATATATATATATATATATATATATATATATATATATATATATATATATATATATATATATATATATATATATATATATATATATATATATATATATATATATATATATATATATATATATATATATATATATATATATACTAGCAAAGAAAAATGCTCCGATGGAACAAAAAGATGAATATACTTGGAATTGTGGATTATTATGGATGTAAAAGGAGGGGACTAGGAAAAATCTACCTAAAGTCGGAAAATCTGCTAAAAATCACACTTTCTCTAAGCAACGCAAAAAATCGATGTATATTCTGCGGCCAACAGATTAAAATAAATATTTAACCATAAAAATGATTGAAAAAGCAGCACGTTAGCTATGCAGTAGCTATAGGGAAATGATATTGAGTATACTTACAGTCTTTTAAGCCGAATTGAATTAAATAGCAAACATCGAAGACAATTGGAGACATGGTTGGTTTAAAACAGTAGGAAACGCGTGAGTTGACTTGAGACAGACTAAATGTAGATACACTAGCATGCCCGAAATGATTGTGTGCACTAATCCATCGGCCCCTGCTTTGCCTGCTATAATGCTCATAACAAAATAAAACAACTTTGAATACAATACCTCTTAGTTTTCTATCAATCAGGTGCCAGCAATTTAAAAAAGTAACCTTGATAGATTTCGTACACTCTTATCTGAAACTTCGAACATTATTAAAAAAAGACACTTTTTTAGAGGCCGCAGAATATACTTCGATTTTTAGCGTTGCTTAGAGAAAGTCTGATTTTTTAGCAGATTTTGCGACTTTAGGTAGATTTTTCCTAGTATAATACATACACAATGCAAGCATAAATTGCTAAGTACCTAATGAAATTCGCTACAACACTGACAAAGAAAGGAATAACTACTATCTTTTGTTAACAAAAAGTTGGATACTAGCAAGAAAAAATGCTCCGATGGAACAAAAAAGGTAGAATATACTTGGAACAAAGAATTATCAAGGAAGTAAAAGGAGAGGAATAGAAAAAGCTCCTATCTACAAATGTCACAAAATTTGCTAAAACTTAGAAATTTCTTAAACAAAAAAAATGAAAGTAAGGAAATCAAAGAAAAAACCTACCTGTGCCTAAAACTGCAAGATCTGCTAAAAATCAGACTTTTTCTAAGCAACGCAAAAAATCGAAGTATATTCTGCGGCCTCTGAAAAAAATAGGTGAACCTTCTCATATTGTCCACCATACAGTGGGCGGTTCCAAAATTCTGAGGGGAAGTACATTTATAACGACATCTAATTTAATTCGTCTTTTTTATTTCAGGCTATAAAGGAGGAAAACATCGGATCGGACAAAAAGAGGCCCGTTTTCATTTTCTTCGATTTTTAAATGAGGCATGACACGCAAATGTCCGAAAACGCCCAAGGCCCAATCTTCAAGCATATCCTAAATTGCTGCGTGGCTTAGCGGATATGCGACCAATGCAGGGATAAGGAGATGAGATTTTGCGCCAACTGTGGTGGCCAAAATCGCCATGTTTTGCTAGAGAATCCTGTCAGACCGATTTTGACAAATGGGATGTTTTCCCATGAAAATTGGTAAGCGACCGCGCTGGCCCACAATGCCCGCGGATTCGACTCTCAGTTCCTCTTTGAATACCTGCACGAGCAGAGGACAATTCCGCCAAAAGTGGTCACTGAAGCTTAGCCCTTAAAAACATTGTTTTTTGATCAAACTCTATATTTTTTCAATTATCCACAGAAAAGTAATATTTTCGATGAGAAATCAAATTTTCGAGAAACAAAACGCAAAATTTGTGTTCTGAAAATTTTATTCGATAAAAATAAGAGTGAAGATTCTTTTTTAACATATTTATTCATGTCTTCGCACAATTATTGTCATACAACGCATAAATAAGATTTTTCTCCTGAAATATCAAATTTTGTTCAAATTTACATATTTCTGATAAAAAATTTCAAAAATTAAAAAAATGGCACTTAAAAATTTAGTATTATTAACATTATTATTCATAAAAAAATCGAGATTTTCTATAAAAATCCGAATTTTGAGAAAAATGCATATTTCAAGTTATTCTTTTTTACATGTGAATCCATATATTCATACAATTTAATTAAGTAAAGCGCATGAAATAATATTTTTCCCACACAAAGTGTCAAATATCGTGAAAAAACTTTATGAGAAATTAAGTAGTGCAAAACTTCTAGTAAATTCACAAAAATACCTAAAAAATATTCTCTTTATATTTTCGAACAACTCAAATGAATCTAGCGTATAGAGCAGTAGTTTTCTCCCCATAAAATGCTAAATTCTGTGTGAAAATTATATTTTTTTCTGAAAAAATTGTCAATAAAACGTAAAATTAGTATTTAGACCATAAAATTCTGCAGATATTAAATGTATGCTTCATATCCGTTAGAATTTACATTTCCACTAAGACAAAAAATGCAAAATTCTGTGAAAAATCTACATTTTTCGAACATTTCTTATTAAAAATCAATAAAAGGTAAATTACTAGAAATCTTAAATTTTGTAAATATACAATTATTATTAAAAATCGAGAAAACGTAAAAATATTACTAAAAATGAAATATAAAGATGTAAATTAATAATATGCTTTTCTCTCCTCAAAATTGCAATTTTTCTAATATCGCTTTTATTCTTTTTTAGGCTTGAAAATTCTAAAGCTAGAGGCTGGAGGATTAGGAAGATTGACACCCTGAATTTCCTGCCCATGCCTTTGAGCGCATTCTCAAAGACCTTCAGCGAGAACGAGCTGAAGAAAGGCTTTTTCTCGCACTTTTTCAGTACCTCTGCCAACTGGGACTATATTGGCCCGCTGCCTGATTCTAAATTCTATGGCCCGGACTCAATGAAGAAGTAAGCCCAGGTAGCCTTCTTTGAATGGTAAAAAGAATAATTTTTTGCATTTTAGGTATTTTTTCGTTAAAATTATCCGAAATTATGGATAATTTATTCAAAGAAATTCAAGAAATATAACTTAATATCAATGTATTTTAGAAGAAATAGTATACAAAAAATAGTGCTTATTAAACTCAAATACATTAAATAAAAATATTAATTAACGTTGAAAATAATTTTAGACACATAACAATAATAATATATAATTTGTTCTATTAATTACCCCATATTTGCGCCAAAAACATTATATTTTGGTTCAAAATATTGCTAATTTATGTAAAAACTGTCATTTTTTGACAAAAAAAGTTTGAAAGAATACCCCTTTTTTATTAAAAGCGCTATTATTCTAAAAAATGATCGTTTATATTTGTTTCTTTAGGTACAACAAAGACAAAGAAGCGGGAAAGGAGTTCAATTTCCAAGCGGAACTGATCGCTTGCAGTGAAAGCGATGTTCACATTTTGGTCAAATGTGCGATGAATTCCGGGACATTTTCCTGACCGAAACTGGAATTGACCCGTATTTGACCAGCATAACAATCGCCTCAGCCTGCAATCGTGTCTTCCGGAAGAAACGATTTGCATCGTGCCGCACAGGGGTTACCGTAATATCGAGAACCAATAGGTCATCGCCCTAAAATGGCTCAAATGGCTGGCTAAAAAAGAAATTATCCGAATAAGGCATGAGTTCAACCAGAGGAAGTCAGCATCGGGCCATACGAGGTGGATGGACTCCACGGCCAAACAATTTTCGAATTCCAGGGGAATTGGTATGTATTTTTCAAAATCTCTTCAAAATTAGGATTTTTCCCGAATTTTTTCCATAAAAAATCAATTTTCCCAGCCAAAACTTATAATAATAAATTACTAGTTATTTCGAACAATTTAGATTAAATATTATCTAAACAAAATAAGCATTTTATTGTAAAAAAGTATTATAATTATCTAATAAAATAATATTTTTTATATTAAAAAATTATTATTTTTGTAAAAAATATATATTAAATTTGCATTTTTAAATTAAAAATGAAGAAGCAAAATAATTTTGGAAAATTAATGAAAAAAACACGTTTTATGTAAATATGTATAAAAAAGCTAATTCTTCCGTTTTTTTAAGGTGGCACGGGTGTTCGAAATGCGTGCCAAAAAGGACAGAGGTCATGCTAGACAGGCAAAAAACCGCGGAAGAGGCCTTCCAAGCAAACTTGGATCGGAAAAAGTACCTAGAATCGAAAGGTTACACCATGAAAGAGAAATGGGGCTGCGAGCTAGCAAAAGAACAAAAAGTACAGAAAAATTTTTTAAAACTAGTAAATACTTCATCTATGTATGATTATTATTTAAAGCAAGCGTGCGTATCAAGGGGGAGTTGAGGGGAATCCATGCATTTTCACTATTTTGTATGCGAAAATGATGCGTTTTTTCTTGATTGTTTTCAGGAGAACAAAGAAATGGAGGTATTTTTTAAATCAGTTAAAATCATGGAACCATTAGGGCCTCGCGAAGCCTTTTTCGGAGGCAGGACAAACGCAATAAAGCTATACCATAAATGCCAACCTGGCCAAACCATCCAGCATGTGGATGTTTACTCAGTATATCCATGTGTCTGCAAGAAGGGCCAATTCCCTATTCAAGTGAGAAAAGATTTAAATTCATTTGCATGGAGTATACATGTGTTAAGAATATGGCTAAATAACCTTAGTGTTTTCAGGTATAATATTCAAAAATACGACGAATTAATGTTTTTTTTTCTTATTTTTTATGGCACCCCAAAATTATCACCGAAAATTTCGCGGATTTTGCGACTAAACCCTATATGGGAATCGTAAAATGCACCATGCTGCCTCATCGCGGACTATACCACCTTGTCCTGCCTTACCGCATGAATGCGCAAACTGTTCCTTCCTCTTTGTCACAATTGCACGACTGAGCAAATCGATTTTTGCGAACACTCTGACTCCTAGCGGGCATTGATTGGACTGTGTGTGAGCTGTACAAGGCCCTGAAAAAATGATATAAAGTGAGAAAAATACAAATGTATGCATAAAGGGGGTGAGGAAATTGAAAAAATCATTAAATGTTTTTTCTCTGTGCAAATACCATTTTTCTTTAACAAAATCCAGGGTGAATAAAAATTATATTAAGAAATGCATATAAAATTATGAGGAAATTCAAAATGTATGTATAGAGGGTAGAACAAAAAATGCTGGTAATGGCTTTCTTTGACTTCACATTCTTAAAATTCAGAATAAACTTCAGAAGCTGAGAAAAATTGAATAAGCACATATAATTAATTTATGATTATTATATGTTGCACGGTAATTAAGGGGTAAAATGCGTTTTTGGGCTTAAACACCCTATTTCTTCTAAAAATCTCGAAAAAATTGACTAAATCGAAAAATTATATAAAAACACAGATAATCAAATATTGCATGGTAGTAATAAAGGGGTAAAAACTTATAGAAAATGCGCTCTTGGGCTAAAGACAAACAGATATGCGTAAAAAATAGAATTTTCTTCTTAAAAAAACTAATTTAGTGATAAAAACCTATTTTTAATGATTTTTTGATAAAATGTCTGAAAATTCTTCTCCCTAAAGAATTGAATTACGTTACAAAACTAATCGTTTTTCATTGTTTCTTTATATCGTGGGAATTCATGAGGTATGGCATGATCCCAAAACTGAGCAGTATGACCCGGAACCCAAGACCGGGGGCCTGTTTGCAGAGTATATAAACACCTTCCCGCGGCTCAAACAGCAGGCTGATGGTTGGCCATTGTCTGCTTAAACTGATCAGCAAAATCCCAGTACATGAAGAGCGACTACCAAAAAAAGGGAATCAGATCAGTCCCTGCCAAGATCAAGGAAAATAGCGAGATGAAGAGCCTTGTTCAAGCTGATGCTGAACTCGCTCTTGCGCAAGGTGAGAAAAAATTATAAATTATATCTGCGTGCAGTATACGTGTGCTAGTAGTACTTTATAATGTGTTATAAAAGCGTTTTTAATGCTCATATTTTAACATTTTCTCTTTTTTCTCTTTCAGTTTGGGCAGCACAATAACTAGTCCCATACCAAATATTTCACGGACCCGCAACCATTTTTGACCTAGTATTCAGCGATAAGGTCAATATCCCCAGCATGCGGTTTTTTGGAGACTCAATGGCTTGTGTAACCCATACCAACAAAGACCAGTTTTTTGAAGCTTTGCAGAACACAAACCCGGTCATTGCCTCATTCGTAACTGCCCAAGCTCGACTAAAGCTCTAATCATATTTGGAAAAGCTAGAGGAGCGAGTCCAGTATTTTTGACACAGGTAAGAAAATTTTTTTCGAATATCTCTAAAATGTACTAAAATTAGGAATAGTTTTTTTATATATAAAAAAGTATTTTTTGTAGAATAAGCATATTTTACATTTATGCATAAAAAACAGGGCTGATTTTTGACAGTGTAGATCAACAATTTATACCTATAAGTACATGGAATTAATGATTCTTTTTTTTAGTTTTTAAGACTCAATAATTTATCTGTCAAAAGCAAGTGACTCTTATTCCGTCCCAACTAGTTGCTACCTCCAAGAAATGACTGACGAGCTAAGTGGGATAGAACCTAATGCGTACATTGCTGAATTGAGTGGCAGGATGCCCGAAGAATTACGTGTACCGAGTAGCGAATGAGACCAGGGAAATTGTCAACAAAATGGTCAAAGTTCGAGGAATAAATTTAAATCATTCAGCGCAGAAAACCATAAATTTGGAGCGGATTCTGAGAGACCAGGAAAGAAATGTCTTCACATCGATTAGCTCGGAAGATTATCGCATTGTTTACACAAAAGAGCCTATATCCCGCATATCACACGCTACCCTATGGCTTCTGATCTTTTACACGTTATTTTGTAAATAACCGCCATTTATTATATTTTCCGCGTTTTTTCTGTGAAAATACTCGCCATTTCATGTAAGTATTAGGTATTTGATGGAGAATAAAATTGGAGCAAAATATGTTTCAAACACATATATAATAAGTACAAGCAGGAGGGTGGCGGGTAATTATCCTTAATTGGGAAAGGATACCTGAATCATTTATTTGCAAAAAATCACTTCCCCTGAGCAAAAATGCTTCTTGGCAGTATGGGATTAAAAATGGAAAATTTTCTATAGTATTGATGATGTAAAGAACCCTCCAAATTTTCGAAGGCTATTATTTAATTTAGAAATTTTGCTTAGTATTTTCTTAGAGGAAAAATTCTCCCCATTCCTCTATGTCCCCTAATGATTGGAAAAAATGTCAGAAATAGTATTCTGCCTGTTTAGATAAGCATGGCTCTTATTTTGTGATTGAATTCCTGCTGCAAGAAGAGAATGTGAGGTAGAACCAAATTGAAGTAGCTAATCTTTGTGACCACATATTTTTCAGGTTAAGTCTATGTGCGGTAGGCTCAGAGATTGTAGCTGATGAGGTAAGACCTGAAAATAAATGAGTAAATTGCATAAAATAAGAAATAAATAGGCTAATAAAAGCCTTCTTTAAGCTTTTATTTTTAGGAAAAACAAGATTATTGTTCAGGTGCCATCGAATCCACTCAATGAAGTATGCCGCGCTGTAAAAATCGGGTTCAATTCGCAAAAAGTGGGTCAATTGTCGGCATTTATACTTACTTTCAATCCACTCCATTACAGTATTTCTTAAAGTTTTCTTCTAATCATAACGACACCTACTTGTCAATCATAAAGGAATAATATCAAAAGCCTATCTCCTCATCAAAAATCTATAAATATGTACATATATGCTTTACAATCTGCTTTATTTTTAATAACGTAAGGATGACACTATAACTACTCATATTCTTTACTTTTTTCAGTTTTGAAAGCTAAAGAATTATGCCAAGATTATGGAAACAACACTATTATTGTATGCAATAATCTGCATTCGGCTAATTTCCCCAGGAACGTCAGATCTGTGCTACTTAAGAATATTCGCGATTTTCAAGTTCCTGATTGGGAAAAATTTATTTGAAAAGTACCCCAATCTCGATTTAATGAAATTCAGCCTGTTTTGCAAAAACTGTTTGAAAATTGATGAGTATTTTAATGTAACTACTAAAATGGACGGGAGGTGTCTGGAAACCGATATCAAGTGCGGAATTCAACAGGAGCTTACCAACATTTCGAATGAAATTCTTAGCTGCATATCCCTCCTGGTCATTTGACTTTGCTTTACTTATTTCTATTTAAACAGAAATTTTACAACATTTCACGAGATGCAATTATAATCACGTTAATTGCGACACAGTATAATGCCGCTTTCTTCGAAATATTGCTCCATCTCTTCCGCATTCATGTAATGTTCTTGAGCAGGGGCGGGACCTGCTTTGAAGTTTGAGCCAATTGCTTGTCAATTTTTATTTTAGTTTCATCTGCAACTTTAGGGTTTGGCCAATTTAAACCATATTTTTGGCAAAATAAGCTTTCAAATTCGAAATATCCGTGTTCTACAGCAATTTCTGGCATGTTTTGAGTGAAAATTTTGTGTAGTTGGGGCCTTTTACCCATTCAGTTTGGGTAGCTTCCACGAATAAAAATTTGTGGATTATTAAAATTTCAATATATTCTGGGCTAAAATATAATTTTTTATTATCAATGCACACAGCATTCCGATAATGAGCGAACAATAATATCAGCCCTGAATAATTCGAATTTAAATTTTGAGCCAGTAATACAGTACTTGCCGGTATTAAAAATCAGTACAGTGACGCGAGCAACGTTATATTTCAAGGCAAGAAAGATCTCAGGCTCGTAAAAACAGTTTTTTCCTTGACTTTTTCTTGTAAACTTTGCGCAGATCAATTGCATGTCCCACTCCATTGATTGCTACATATTATGGATAGAAAACTTGTTAAATAGTTCACTGAATCCGTATTTTTGTAAAATTTCGATCAGTTCGACGAAGACAAGGTGGGTGTCCTCCTCATTTTTTGCGCCGGTGCATACTAGCTTGCTGGATTGGAACAGCAGAACTGTAACTTTAGGGTCGTGAAATTGGAGACTGAGGCCTGGGAAGCTTGCTGGTTCAGTCTTAAGCATTTTCTTGCATTCTAAAATGATCTTATTCAAATCCAAAGAACATTTACAATCTAGAGACGCAATTAAATTGCACACCTTCATGTTAGTTAAATTGAGGCCCCATTGAAATTTTTGTAAGTGCACCCCTCCTTAAATATGCAACCCCCTGCCCTGTGGAACATGTTCGGCCGTGTTCAGATCTGTTCCATATGTACCTACGCTGACAAATCATTCAAATAGTCTTCCAGATATACTGGGAAGGCCGAGTTTATCTCAGCAAAGAAAATTTTAAAGATCATGTGGCAAAACATGTTGTAAAGGAAATATTGAATAAGATATTGTTCTCATTCACCGTTCATTTATTGCGTTTCTGATATGGGCTATAGATATAAATTTTTTATGGTGAAATCTTAGACAGTAAACATGGATAAGGACAAAAATTTATGATCAATTATTATTACACCTACTCCGCCTGAACAGCATATCAATCTTTGCCCTAGGCAGATACTTTTGGTGTAAAGCTAAATGCTGAGTCCAAACAAAGATTTAGTAGAAAATGATGCTGAGCCTTTCAGCAATTTTTCCTAACTTGTCAAACAATGTTTCACTGTTTGTGATTTAGCCGCTCTAGCTAATCTGTGGCAACATTTTAGCGATCAAGCAAAACACTATTATGCATAATTTCATGAACAATCAACTGATGAGCATATACTTTTGCTATATAGTGCTTAAAGACTAATCCCAGTATACCAAGAGTGTATGTCCTGGCGGTTCTTCTACTATATGGAACCGTGATCCAAGCCAGTATCTACGTATGTGTGTGAAGTAAAAATAGTCGGGTGTTAGTTCGCCACTGAGTGGCTTAAGCCCATTGTGTTCCGACAAGGCGCCCAACCATTGCAACAGGTCTCACTTTTCGTCTTCATCCGTTTAACGCCATCATCATCTAAAAAAGCAGTGTAAAGTATTTTTGGCATACTGTAGGTTGCGCACTAGAATTTTGTACATACCATTTATTTTGAAAATTTCAGACGCGATCCGACCGCTCGGTTCTTGAATTATAAACCTTCAGATATTTCCACCAGGAAATTTTCTCATGGCAACTGCTAAGGTTTATACATCAAATCCTGAAAATTTAAACAAGATTCGGCTAATGATTTTGGAATATAGTGCTATACAAGAAAAATGTTAGGTAAACTGGCATACTGTAGGCTGTGCGCTAAATTTCTTTACATAGCACAGCTGAGGTTTATACATCAAATCCTGAAAATTTGAACATCATCCGGCTAGTGATTCTTGGAATATAGTGCTATACAAGTGTCGTATATGGTGCTTTTATGACTTGAGTTGAGACCGTGGCGGTGAACGCAGCTAATTTGCTATTCTTTAATTAGTGTAAACTAGTGCAACTTTTAAGCAATACAGTTAGCATAAATACGTGAATTTGTTGAACAGTGTTTAACAGGCGAATACGACAATTATGTGGTACTATGGTTTCCGGACAGTAATCATATGTAGTGCGTCAGCGCGTACCTATAATATACTTGGGTACCCCTTGTGTACCCCCTACAGCTATAAGAGGACACATCTAGAAGGTGCGGTTTTTTAAAAAAGATAGATAATAAAAAATTCGCTGCCCATGTTTTTTGTTTTTTTTGAAACTCAAAACTGGCTGAGTAAAGAAGGTGTAAAGTGTTTGTGTAACGTTATAACATAGGATACATTTTGGGAGGTTTTTGAGGCGGCATGTGGACAACTCAGTATTGACTCCTAATATAAATTAATAGCACAGATTTGTAGAGGAAGGGATGCTCCAAATTATTCTTTTTGTTTGTTGAAATTTGCATCAGTTCTCGAATGGGCGTGTAAAGACTGCGAAAATGTGGAGGGGGTGATAAAAGCACATTTTGGTCGAGTTTTTAACCTTCTTATGTCTGATACTAACTCCGGTTATGAGTTTTTTACAATGTTTTCTGACAGAAATGTAGAACGGATCAAGGGCTACTCTGGTGGATGGTGTAAAAAAACGGATTTTAACTAAGATTTCTCCACCAAATTTCTCCACTTACGAGTCAGGGTAAATTGAATACAGCGAGTTATACAGTGCTTCTCAGGGGCTACACATCGCAGCAAACCCATTTAAAAAAAACGCAATATTGAGTTATTTATGGGGGTGTAAAATTCGAAATCATAGGTAAAAAAATGGGCGAAAAACACATTTTTCGAATTTTGATTAATAAATCATAACAAATAATTTTTACAAGGAGAATTTTGGCACACAGGAATGTACTACGATATAAAAGCTACAAATTGTATCAAATCGAATTTCTTCAAACTCAATGGCGAGTTCGGTACGGAATTTTAAAGTTTACAGTGTTCTAAACGATGGAAAATACGTTTTTATTGCGTTTTTTTGTTCGCCACTTTCTCCGTCCAGAAGTCGGGATAAGTCCAATAGAATAGAAATAAAGTGCTTTATATTGGTTGCATGTCAAAGCAAATTGTCTATACATTAATATTTAGCGAGTGTAAAGTCAAAATTTTGGTGTTCAAAATGCGTTTCTGTCTTGTTTTTTCTGCATGCTTCTCCGGTTATGAATCATGGACACGATTATCAAGTCTAGAAATGGACCGAGGAACTAAATTTGATATGCCAGTCTGGCACATATGTTCACACTCTACAGTGTTGTAAAAGTGGTTTACACCTATTGTTAGTTTGCCCATAGAACATTATGGAGACTTAATTTTTTTCATAAATATTAATTGTAATATCGGAACAATATCAAAATTACGAATCTGACTAAAATCTTCTTTACACTAGGTGTTTACATGAAGTTTACACTACATATGTATTCATCTTCGTTTTTGAGCATTCCAGAAACCTAATTTTTTCCTGGAGTCTAGAAATTTTCAAAGAATCAAATGTGAAACGATCACGTAGGCGCCTTTGTTTACATCCATCAGTGATGCAAAGTAGTCTACACTCATTGTTTATTTGTCCTCAGACCATTGTAGACATGCAATTTTTTCATAAATGTTGGTAATAATATCCGAGAAATATCAGATTTACAAATCGGAATAAAATCCTCTTGAAACTAAGCGGTTGTGTAAAGTTTACACTGCTAATTAATCTTTGTTCTAGAGCTTTGCGAAAACCTGAATTTTTTGCCGAAATCTGAAAATTTACGTGGAATCAAATAACGGACGTCAGCTGGGCGCGTTCACTTACACTCAGCAGTGATGTAAAGTGGTTCATCTTTGTTCTAGAGCTTTGCGAAAACCTGAATCTTTTGCCGAAATCTGAAAATTTATATAGATTCAAATAAGGGACATCAGCTGGGCGCGTTCGTTTACACCTCAACAGTGATGTAAACTGGTTTACATCTGTGTCTATTTGTCTTTAAATCATTATGGACACGTAATTTTTTCATGAACGTTGATCGTAATATCCGAGTAATATCGAATTTACAAATCCGACTAAAATCTTCTTTACACTCGTTGCTGATGTAAAGTTTACACTAAATAATAAGCTTTATTCTAGAGCCTCACGGTAACTTTTTTTCCCTAAAGTCGTAAAATATATATGGAAACAGATGTGATACGTCTGCTAGGGGCGCATGAAGAGTAGTGTAAAGTGATTAACACCTACTGTTAATTTGTTCTTAGAACATTATAGAGGTTTCATTTCATAATAAATGCTGATCGTTATATCAGAGCAATATCGAAATTATTAAAACCCACTAAAATTCTTTTACACTCCTGTGTAAAGTTTTAAATGTAAATTAAGTTTAGCTCTATGAAATGTTTTGGAAGCATATTTTTACAGGATGTTCTACGTAACATAAGAATTACTAATCAGAATGTTTGTTTATTCTACAACTAGTAGCTTTGTAAAGTTTAAACCATTCAATTATTAGAAGAACCGCAGAGTAACTGAATTCTAGTATTGTATCTCCAAATCTTGCTAATTAATAGTAGGGTACTAGCAAAGAAAAATGCTCCAATGGAACAAAAAAGGGAATTTGCTTCGGACTGTGAATTATCGAGGATGTAAAAGGAGGGGAATAGGAAAAATCTCCCTATGTTATATGCCAAAAATCGCAAAATATGTTAAAAACCAGACTTTCTCTAAACAATGCAAAAAATCGAAGTATATTCTGCGGCCTTCCAATAGAAATGAACTATTTACCAAAAAATTGATTGAAAAAAGCAGCGAATTAGCAATGCAGTAGCTAAGCAAATTGAATGAAATAGTAAATATTGATGCATTCAAGACAATCGATGATATTGTTTGTTCAAAGCAGTAGGAAACATGGAAGCTGACGTGCAACAGACCTTATGTAGATCCTCTTTTACACATGTCTACAACAATTGTTTACTAAACTTTTACATTTTTCAAAGGCCGTAGAATATAGCTTCGATTTTTTTGCATTGTTTAGAGAAAGTCTGGTTTTTAACATATTTTTCGATTTTTGGCATATAACATAGGGAGATTTTTCCTAGTCCCTCCTTTTACATCCTCAATAATTCACAATCCCAAGTATATTCCCCTTTTTTGTTCCATCGGAGCATTTTCTTTGCTACTTTAATTAATACTTGGGAGAGTAGGGTTCTGGACAGTAATACGGGAAAGAGGGTTCTAGACTGTAAACTAATGGGCGATTGGTATAGCGCCGGAAAATCTTGGCAAGTTCGGGTGAGACGAGTAGAGAGAATAAAAGACCGGGCATCTTTAAGCATGGTGCTTTTATACATTTTCCTCTAACATGGGGATATGAGAGTTTCTAATCAGTGAGTCCCGACCGTTGGGCGACCAGATTTTTTCTCCGCTCGGCTTCTAGCCTTAAACATTTTGACCAGCTTATGATTTAATATTATTTTTGTGGTGACTAAGTTTCTTACGTGCACTTTTGTAGTTCTACAAAAATTGGGTACGAGTGGCTGAATCAAAGGGTAGGAGAGTTGAATCACGCTAATTTTAGATAGCTACAGAAATTGGGCATGGGCAGCTAAGTCAAAGGTGGGACAGTTCCACGTGTATCACTAGCTTAGTAAGATTGTCGGCGCCTAGCGTCTGAGAAATGAGGCTACAAGTAGGCGCCTCTTATCTCTTCGATTTAGCATGAAAAAGTCTATTATGTTTGGGAGCTTATAATAATAATAAAGTTAGGTTATAGTATTAACACAGTTTAAAATTAAGAATCATTACATTCTTCCTTCTACGTTAGTCAGTGCCTACACTGAGAAGGAGTGACCATAAAAAGAACGATTTTACAAAAATGTGATAAGTGTACTACATTGGCAAAAGTGAAGTCGCTTATCATCATGGTCATTTGTTCTGAATCCAATAGTCAATGGCTTTCCGAATTGGTTGTGCCTTATGGTGCAGCCCCGGCTCTAGTAGTGTGGGGAACTCGTGGTACAGCACTTCCTCCCAATGCTTGAAGAAGGCATAATAATTGTGGGTCCAATGACAATCGGGGCTGCGCCAAGTTGTGGTAAAAATCATTGATTGTGCGGTCAAATAGATGGGCAAATTTGGCTTTGGTCTCGTCAATGGCAATCAGTGGCCTCGGTGCTTGAACAGCCGCTGGGATAGGTTGCTGCTGTAGCGTTTTAGATGGTAGCTGAGGTAGGGGCTGCTGCTGTCTTGCGTTGTTGTCTAATTTTATCCGCGGCCAAACTCCATTTTTCGGCCACTCAATACCGGCCCATGCAATGGTGCTGTAGTGCTGGTCAATGAACGCAAAAAGGTCAAAAAGGCGATAACTTCAAAAGTCAATTGGGCGAGTCCAGCAGCAGGTGCATCCAGGTGGAAAATTGATCTAAAGCGCTGCTGTAGTGTTGGTTCATCGACTGTTTTGAGAAAGAGTTTGGGGTGCTTTGTTATGAGTTTCCTCATAATGCTCTGCAGCTTGAGCCGAATGTTCCAGCCTTGTAGCAGCAGATCAGTGGTGTCCAAACTGCTGGGTCCATATGAAATCACGAGGAAATCTGGATCACGCATGAGTGTCTGTATGGTGTCGGAGACTCCGCATTGGTCTTCCATATCAAACAGAAGAACTAGACCATCAGGACGGGCAAGGGCAAACAGTTTGGTGTAAACTGGCTCATTGGCTTTAGCGGGGCTCCAAAGAACTGCTAAGGTCAGAGTGTTGCGAATATGGGAGTCGGATCGCAGGAGGTAGTCAGCCTGCTTGATCTTGCAGTCATGTGGCATCCACATGTAATGATGGTCGGCGGGTTTTTCAATGCAGTCGTTTGATCCAGTTATTTGTCAACAAAATAGGGGTCCTGGCTTGTGGGGGAGTTGTCGGCCGTATGTCTTGCTTGGGCTGGATGAGTTGTGCAGAGGGTTCAGGCTCGAGTTGTTCAAGTTGTTTGGGCTGCATGGGCTGTTTGGGTTCTTCTAATTGCATGGGCTCTATGGGTTGGTGAAGTACAGGGTTGCCATCTTCCTTCCAATTTTGCCGGGTTTTTACAGTGCAGACACTTGCGCCCAATTCTGAAGAATGGGATGATCTTGAACTTTGGCTTGTAGTCGACATCTGAAGACGTAGGGCTATGATTAGGTAAAAAAGTGCAAAATGGTCCATTTCGAAGTGGGTGAAAAATCGGTGGAGGGTTGTTTGAATGCAACAAATGTTATACTTTAGTTCCGTTTTGTTCCTTTGGTTTCCTGTTTTGGTTCCAGTAATCGAAGTTTCGCATAGTCAATCTCCTGCCTTAGCTTTTTGAAGCATAATTGTAGATCTAAATAGCGGAATTCACAGAGTGGGTCTGGATCTGGTCGGGGATGTGTGGATATTGAATTTGTTTCTTGGTCTCGGGCAGGCTGCTGGTCTCTCATTGTTTCGTTGCTCATTGAAGTAAAATAAGTCTTAAATAAGTTTTTTATAAATTTTTGTACAAAAGGGCCCAAAGTGTATCATCTGTCCTACATGAGTAAAATTTAGGGTAATACGAGCTACTTAATTAAGTAGAGAAGCATAGTAATTTACTTCTTGCTGCGTAAATCATATGTGCAGGGAGAGAGGGGGAAACAGTGTCTGATTTATGGGCTGCTTTCCCTACCCCTTAGGCGGTACAGTTTTGGAGTGGCCGCGGTTTTTTGTGGCGGGTAGAACTCAATAAGGGATGTATAGAACTGGCAATTCAGCTAATTATTTTACTTATTAGACAACAAATTACTAGCATTTCAATGTACAGAACCACTATATATCTCTTAGTGGTAATCAGTGTCATTCTTCTCTTTTCCTTTCATAAAAAAAATCCGGAGTAAATTTGATCGACAATTGTTAAAAAACGTTTCATTCTTGAGTTATAAACTAAGTGCGCCCAGTCATCAAAATCGAAATTGGGTCAGATGATGGATTTGTGGGGGGTTCGGGTTGCTGGTTTTGTTGTTGCTGCTGCTCTGACGCTTTAAGCTGCAGGGGTTGAGTCTGTGACAATTGGGTATTATCGGACATTTTTTGAAAAGGTGCTGCCTATTTCAAAAATGCCTAAAAAAATAATAGAAGTTAGCCATAATGTGTAACTTATAGTGCTAGGATTGTAACCGGTAGTGTTAGGATCCCCAGGAGAAGAGAGTTTCTTCCCTTGAATATTTTAAAGTGGTACATCAATGTGTGCACAAAGCTGAAACGCGTTGTACACATGTGATAAATTGGAATATGGCAAGGGTGATGGTGCTCGATTAATCACTTTCAGATGTGGCAAAAATTTTTTTCTTTTTTTCCTTTTTTGTGAAAAATGTTATATACAATATGATTTTAGCTAATTAAATGCATCAAGATTGTGTCTAGGAAATTAATGCATTGTGCTTCTAAGGTTATATGGAGGGGTGGACGCAGGTGGGATCCCAATGCCTGACCGTTGCAAGCACTCATTTTGGTCTGGTTTTGGTATCGTAGATTCTTGTTGGTTTTGGGTCGCTGGTTTGTACATTTTTGTCTGGCTAACATGTATGGGGCCCAATTCAGCCTTCCCATCCAGTGATGCTACAATGAGGGTCGGCATTCTCAGAGTTTCTATTCTGCAGGGTCCATTCCACTGGTGCATGAGTTTATGGGTTTTACCCTTGGGTGTGGTAGGATTGAAAACCATAATATAATCTCCTGGATTTTGTAATCTACATTTTTCACCTTTTTATCGTCATAAGTTTTCTGAGTTTCTTGTGCTTGATGAATGTCTTCCCAGGCAAGAGTCCAAGATTGTGTTAAATAGCTTTTAAAAATCTATTATGTAATTGTTTAGGTCAATCATATATCGTGAATTTTTGAAATTTAGTGCAGCATCAATGGCGAGTCTAGGAATCCTTCCATAGAGGAGCTCAAAATGGGATAATTTAGTACTTATTTGTTGCGTCGAGTTATAAGCGAAAGTAACATAGGGAAGGACGTCATCCCAATCCCACTGATCATAGCTGACATACATGGAGAGCATATTTGCTAAAGTGTGATTAAGTTTTTCTACTAGACCGTCGCTTTGGGGTGGTAGGGTGTAGTATTAATTTTCTTAGTGTCACAAAGAGCGCATATTTCATGAACAAGATTGGACATATAGTTCGTTCCTTTATCAGAAAGTAATTGTTTTGGGGCTTAATGATGGCATAAAATACCTTCTACGAATTTTTGAGCAGTCGTTTTAGCAGTGCAGTCAGAAATAGCAAAACATTCAACCCATTTTGTTAAGTAATCAGTGAAAACAATAATATATTTATTACCATTATGAGTGAGAGGGAGGAGTGCGACAATATCAGTTGCTACTCGATCAAAAGGACCTTCAATGGGCAGGGGGCAGAGAGCAGCCCGTGTTTTGTGAATGGGTGATTTGCGGGTTGCGCATCCTAAGCATTCCATACAGTGTCTTTTTATGTCATTTATCATTTCTTCCCAAAAATATTTTTAGACGGATACGCTCATAAGTTTTTTCAAACCCAAAATGACCAGACAAAATATCGTCATGATAGGATTCTAGTATCTCTTGACGTAGTGAGGCTGGAATGACAGTGGCATTTTCACCCGTGTTTTTGTTTAGCTGTCTAAATAAGCAGTTATCTATCATTCAGTAGAGTTCAGTTTTTGACAAAATTGAGTTCTGAAAAGTGGGGTCCATGGGTAGGATTCCATTTTCTAAATAGTCAATAATGGGCATCAGGTCAGTATCCTTTCGTTGTTTGCTTATAATTTGTGGATCTTCAGTGTAGATATTTGCCACAAAAAGTCGAGAAACAGCATCAGCATTCTTGTGCTTTTCTTGGGATATATGGGTGAGAGTACAGTTAAATTGTTGTAAAGGGATGTGCCATTGTGCTAGCCTGCCAGTCAAATTGTTTTCTTTCTTAAAAAGTCCGAGAAGTGGGGCATGGTTGGTTTGGATGTGTACTTGGTGCCCAACTAAGTAAGGGTGGAAAGTTTTGACCGCCCAAATTATGGCAAGCGCTTCACGCTCAGTTGTTGAATAGTTGCTTTCTGGTTTAGTTAGGGTTCTACTAATGTAAGCGATAGGGTGCTATTTTCCATCAAACAACTGACTAAGAACAGCGCCAATTTCCATAGGAAGATGCAGCGGACTGCACGTAAAAATCTTGCTTAAAATCTGGAAGTTTTGAAATGGGAGCGGTTATGAGAAGGGTTTTCAGTTTTTGAAATGCTTCACTACATTCATCAGTCCATATGAAAGTCTTATTCTTTTGCAAAAGACTATCAAGTGGCGCAGCAATTTTGCTACAATCTTTAATAAAACAACGATAGTAAGAAACCAGTCCAAGAAATGATCTTAGTTGATCGACATTTTGAGGTATTTTAGCTTGTTTGACTGCATAAACCTTAGCTTTGTTGGGTGCTAGTCCATTGGCTGTGAGTCCATGCCCGAAGAATTTGACTCCGTCCTTGCAAAAATCGCATTTTTCCAACCTCAATTTAAGTCCTGCTCGTTTAAGTCATTCAAAAACTAAGTTCAAATTTTGCATGTGGTCTTCAAAAGTCTCAGAGTAAATTAAAATATCATCAAGGTAGACTAAGCAGATTTTCCATTGTAAACCTTGGAGAATAGTGTCCATGAGTCGTTGATAAGTGCTTGGAGCATTGCAGAGGCCAAAAGGTAGAACGTTAAATTTGTAAAGTCCATTAAAAGTTATAAAAGCAGTTTTTTCTTTATTAGAAGGATGGACGGGAATTTGCCAATAACCCCAAGCTTGATCTAGGGTGGAGAAGTTCTTAGCCTTTCCTATAGTGTCAAGTATATCATCTATTCTAGGGAAGGGGTATGTGTCCTTTTTAGTAATTGCATTCAATTTTCTGTAGTCCACACAAAAACAATCAGAACCATCTTATTTCTTGACCAAAACAATAGGGCTTGCCCAGGGGCTAGTGGACGGGCTAATTACTCCCATCCCAACTCTAACATTTGATTTCACATGAGTTACTATGCGAGATCTGTCGGCAAAAGGTACTCTGTAGGGGTAACTCAAACTGGGGCGTGGTTTTCAGTGTTAATACGATGGTTGATAAGTGGAGTTCTCCCCAGATTGTGCTCATGGTGTACAAAAATGGCATCATTTGACTGCAAAAACCGTGTTAAGATTAGCATTTCCTGGGGCGTTAAACTAGTATGAAGCTTTAACTTTGTTTTTGATCTCTTCATTCAGATTTTGTGTGTTGGTATATGGTGGGAGAATGTCTAAAGTCATGACTCGTCGGGGTGGCTTGTGTGGTACCTCCAGAAAACCCGGTGGGTTGCTCCTGATAAGCATAGCATGCCCTAGTGTAGAATTTTTGTAAAGTTTCACATCCTTAGTCAATGGATTAAGAATCTGAATAGGGATGTGGTTACACACTGCTTTACAGAGGCAGGGGTATAGAGGGACTCCGGTACGTTGAGAAAATGAGGCAAAGGTTCAAAATTTATATAGTCATTGGAATTATATTCATTCACTAATTGTTCTGACTTGGGTGACCAAGTATGTCCATTACAGAGCGGGCGGCTACAGTGATAGTTTTACACATTTTAATCGTAAATTTTTGAGGCTGTTTGTTATAAACATTACACACAAAATTTATGGGTTCTGCCACCGAGGGATAAAGTCTTAGATGCCAAAATCAAAGAGCACAGTTTGATATTGAGCTAGAATATCTATGCCAATAATTAAGTCAAATGCGCCTCTTCAATTACGTAGAAAAGTAGTCCTATTTTGTCGTCCATTTAAAATAATTTCAAGATAAACAGTTCCAAGTATATTCTTGCAGCGCTTGAAATTTTTTGATCCGCCCAGCCCCGCCAAGAAAAGAAACAAAGCCTGCCCCGCCCCGCAGCTCCTTAGACCCGCCCCAGTAATATGTACCAAAATGGCCTGGCTCAGCAAAATTTTTCATGTACTCTATGTATCCATGCTCGATCGAACAAGGAGCCAGAATGCAAAGAAGAGAAGGAACCGGACAATGGGTGATACAAAAATTCCTCAATGTAAATGAATGCAATGCAATTTTGTAAATTGAACAAGAGCTAACAGTCTTACAGCAATAAACTTCATTGGTTCAACAATGATGCTACTGTGATAGGTGTAGTTAGGCATGTAGGCAAGCTGCAAAAGGCATAATCTTGCACTCGCTGACTGCTCAAATTCTGAGGGGGTCTGATGGGGCGAAATCGCCAAAACTAGCACATCAACAGGCCCACTTGGGTGTTCATTGATCCCAGGGGACAACTCCAGATCCCAATGCTCGCCATTACTCAAATCCTATAGGTGATAGACTACTTTATGTAAGGACGCAGTGTGTGTACCTACATATATGCAGGCATAGTGGGCAGCACCGAAATTTAGGGGGGGGTGAAAAAATTGGTGGAGGGGGGGGGTGAAAAAATTTTTAAAGGTCAAAAAATGGTCTTAAAAGTGGTCGTATGGCAAAAACACCATTTTTCGACGTTTCTCACCAAGCTCTATCCAATGGCATCAAAAAATTGCTGAAAAAGCAAAAAAAAATTTTCTAGGGGGTATTTTGATTTCTGGGGGGTATTTCAACTTCCGGGAGGGGGGGGGGGTGCCTCCCATACCCCCACCCCCCCCCACGCCCACGTGTGTATGTAGGTACCTGCCTACCTATATATACAGGGTTTTTTCAAAAAAAAAATGAAAACCCATATTAGACCTTGTAACTTCAGACGAATCACTTAATTAGAATGCAACTTGCTTTAATCAATAGATAAAAACATACGTAATCATCTTGCAAAGTTTCATTTTCGCAGCTTTATTTGTTCTTGTACAACGCGCATTTGGGTAAAAGTCGTTTTTTCGATACTAATGTGTCGCAAGATGAATATGTGTTTGCGACATTGTAGCTTTAGATCGAGTGAACATTTTAGAATACGGCTTGCTTCATCAAAAGCTCATTTATCTAGCTAGTTGCCTCTAAATTTTACTTTCATGTTGTTTGTTGGTTCAAGAGCTATTGAGCTTTGCCCAAGGTCACTCTCCTCGGCGATTGAGCCAGCAATGACGGCATTAGCTGCGAGCTGCTTGCGCTTGTGAATGACCTATGGAATGACATTTGGCGAAAGCTCAATAACTCTCGAACCAAGCAGCAAAATAGTACGAAAATGTGCAGGCTAACAGCTAGACAAACAGGCTTTTGAATAGAGACCGTATTCTAAAATGTTCACTTGATTAAAAGCGTTACAACGTTGCAAACACATGATTTAGGTTTTCTAAACACACATTGTATTTAATGAAAAAACGACTTTTACAGTAATGAGCAGCAGAGCATTACTTGGAACATATGATGGAGTCTATTTCTTGCGAAACCTTGTGCATGGAAATCAATTTCGCGCACGTATCCTTTGCACAACAAAAATTTAAAAAGAAGAGGGCCTGCCCCGCCACCTCGATACTTTAGAAAATAAAGCCCGCCCCGTGTGACCCGCCCCGCAAAAAGCCCGCGCGGGCCGCGTGGCCGCGGGGCGGGACGGCCGACCTGCCCGCGCAGGGCTCTGGTTCCAAGGACGGGTAAGTCATGACCGCCTACTCCCCGGATAATTCCATCAGCCGGCCGTGTAGTGGTGGGACAGAGCCCTATTCGACACAAGGTTCGTTTGAAAATAACCGAAACAGTTGCTCCCGTATCTACAATTGCTCGTAGATGGTGTCCGTTTATATAAACATTTATCGTGGGAGAATGGCGAAAGTCATTATCTAAGTGAGTTACCAAAACAGTCTTTTTAGGAGTAATTCGTTGAATTTTCAAAAGTTTGGGGACCGGTTTCATTGCTTCAAGTGATAATAGGTCTTTACTGAATCTACCTTCCTGCCAGGGCAATTTCACCTCGTTAGTCACAAATGGGATGATATAGCCATTAATTGCTATAGTACGATTACTTATGTTTAAAATCACATCATTAAGTAAGCTTAGTGCATCACATCCAAGTATACAATCAATATTATTCTGAGTCATAGTTATTAAATCGGATATAAGAAAGTTAATCGGAATACAATGGGCAGCTACTGTAATCATCAATTTCATACGACTATTAACCTCTATTTCGTGTCCGGTGGAAGTGACTAGGGGTGGCGGTAATGGGTTTTCGGGGTTTTGGGGCGGTTGAGGAGCGGGTCCGAAAAGGTGTTCGAATAATCGTTTACTTATGACCGAGACCTCAGATCCAGAGTCAAATATTGCGTGGAATTTTTTCGCTTGAAATTCTGATCAATATTTTAGGGACAATAAAAGTTGAGTCGATATTCTGATTTTCGTTTACTCGTTTTTGTAAAAGGAGTCCAAGAATAGTTGGTCTCAATTTCTTATTTTTACGGATAGGTTTTAAATTAGTGCGGCCCATGGGAGCCTGGGAGGGGATAGGTGCATTCAGGTTCGCTAGTTCCGTACCTACTTCAGATACCATACGCTTAAGAGCTAATTTCTGTGATCGGTGTCGCCAGTATTTTTTAAAAGTGAGCAGCCCAACATAAATAATGGCTATGAGTAGAAGTACAATAATCACAATTACAAAAAGATTAATTACTGCTTGATAAAGGCCACTAAGCAAATGAGTGAGTGTGTTTGAGGCCCCAATAGCAGTTTTGTCGACCAAATGTTCAAATTTTTGTTGGCCAAAATCAAGAGCATTAGTTATGGCAGTTCCGGTCCCAGACAGGATTTGATAAACTAGCGAGGGATTTTCAGATAATTGGGATGTATATTTCATAATACGATCAATTTTCTGTTCTAATTCATGGGTTCCTGTTTCATCATCAAAAGTAGTCATAGAATCGTGAAACAAAGTGGGAGAGTCAAAAGTAAAGGGGGTCCAATTACCAGCCCAGACGAGCTGAATGGGGGTTTGTGCAACGTGAGTGGCGCCCTGGAATGTATAATAGTTTTCTTTATCGTAGTATATGCTCTGTATTCTCTTATCACACGGTATCATACGAGAAAACATAGTGAGATCAGTGCCCCCAGGAGAAACAAAAATTTCTGGGTCCCGACTTCAACAGGGAGGTCAGCATAACAGTTCTCGTTCACTTTATGGTCCCAGTAAATTTTAGTAGTATTAAGTTGGTGACATTGCCATATCATAAGGACATCCCCAGCAAAGACAGCGTGGATGTCAGTTCGCTTGAGTAAAATCCTAGCACCGGCGGTTGGGTCAACGTGCAAAATTTGCTTAATAGTGTCTAATTGGCGTTGTGCAGATTTACATAACTCAATCCAAACATTTTTGAAGCTTTTTTGTTCGATTTGTAAAATTCGCTGTTCCAAATACTGAAATTTAGCATTTTCGGGGTCAGTTGAGGGCTTATTAGTCAAAAAAGTTGAATTTTGGGGCTTCAAGTAAATTTCACCAGTCTGATTTCGCAGAAAGGCGCTGTCCCTTCCCATTATGACTTTGATTAAAACACCTTGTAGCGTGTCATAAGCACTAATTAGTCCACATTTATTAGTAAGGTTGGTAAGTGTAAAGCCGCTTTGCAATTCTTTAGCTATCGCAAAAGGGAAATTTAGCTCTACGAAAAAAGTTCCCAGTTTATGATATTTACAGAAGGATTTTAGTGGGTAGGGGTCCCAGATTACCGTGGCATCATTAGTTATACATTTTCCATGTTGAGAGTGGCATCCCCCGAGGTCGCATAAGTTAGAACTAAGAGTAATTCCATCAGTAGTCGCTACATGGCCAAGTTCAACGAAAAAATTTATGGCACTTTTACATAAATCTTTACAACACCACGAAAAATTCGACTGACAAGTTATTTTGGGTGGTCCAGAGTCTAGGAAATGTGCTAAAAAGGTTGTCAGTTCCCCAAGTTTTAGTTTTCCAAACTTCAGAGCAAAGTTTAGCGGAGATGGGTTTGGTGGTCGTCACGTCATAAACTATTCCTCTGCTACCCAGAAATCCAGTGTTAGTACATATAGTTCTATTATGGATATAACACTTAACAGCTTCAGTAGTGTAAGGTGTATCTAATGGTACCCAAATGTCAACTTTCATGTTATAGGGGGTTGAGGTGGTTATGGGAGGTATGCATTCTACATTTTTAGGAATCGCTAAAGTGTATCCATTTTGCAATTTATTACAAAAATTGTACGTACGTCACGTTGGGAGCAGTCAAACAGAGTCCAGAGGGGATGAGACATGTGAGGAGACAGAGAAAAGTCAAAAACGTGTTGGAAAACAGTTTTTGTCAAGGGATTTACCATGAACGCCATCAACATTTTCAAAATTCTCAAATTCTCTTTTTTCAGCTGCAGCATCAGGTTTTGGTGACCTAGGCGCGTTCATGACCAGAAGGCGCTTAGACTGTCCCTTTTCACAGTCTTCAAAAACATGATGATTTGTGACTAAATCGTCACCACCTAACTCATATCCTAGGTCAATGGGCAACTCGTCCGCCTTCTGTACCGTGGGGAAGGAATCTAGTGCCAAATTTTTCAGTGTTAGGGATTTCCGCCCTAGATCTTCACATTCCCCATGCCCTTCCAAAACCAAACAATTAACACTTCTATACTCAAGGCCTTTTGACTCAAAATCAACAAAATTTACGCCCTCTGGGTATGAGTCAGATACAACAAAATCATTTTCCACATGAGCAAAATTATTCGACGTCGATTCATTATTTCCGCAGGGGTTTATATTCTCACACATTGCCATTACATTATGCCTAGGTACGTTACCTACGGGTGGAACATGCACTCGATCCTGGTACCTTGGTCGCCCTGCCCCGGTGTTAGGATGGGGCTGACAATTATTTTGGGGTCTGTCCCGAAAATTATGCCTATTATTAGAATAAGTATACGAGTTCTGATTACATTGAATCGCATGATGTCCTAATTTTCCGCATTTCCAGC
>JAVLUZ010000238.1:0-71178 GCA_036768485.1 Mermis nigrescens | reverse complement strand
TTTGCATTGAGACTGAAAGCAGCCATTTCAAACAGAGATGTTGATTCTTTGTGAGGCTTCTATGCGGCTTTTGATCAAAATGGAAAGTACATGTGGGAAAACATGTATGATAACTGCATTTTGCAACAAGTAGATTGTTTGTTGTAAAGTAGTAAAAAATTGTGCGCCACCTAGGTGCAGGCTCCCGTTGCTCTTAACCTCCACATGGTGGGAGCTGGAAATAATCCGTTTGATCGGCCAATAAGAGCATAAATAATAATATGAAAATAAAATTTTAAAAAAATCGATAAATTACTGACAAAATTATATTATGACCCTCAAACTGGGTATACGGGCGCAAATCAACTTTTTGCTGGAGTAAAAAGCTGCGCCCAGCAGCAAAATTTGAAAAGGTAAAAGCATGGTTGGAAAAGCAGCCCACGTACACACTACACAAACCTGCAAAGAAACATTATTCGTGTAACAAGGTAATTGTTAGTGCGGTTGATGAGCTGTGGCAAGCGGATTTGGTTGATCTACAATTGCTAGCTGACCACAATCATAATTTTAAGTACCTGCTCAATTGTCTTGATATTTTCTCAAGGTAACGCATGGTCAGTGCCACTTGAATCAAAAACTGGTAGAGAAATTATCTCATCTTTTCAGAAAATTTTCAAATTGTTGGGCCATAAACCATATTAACTGCAAACGGATCAGGGAACTGAGTTTACAAACGAGGAATTTCAGCAATTTTTGAAATTTCAATTTATTGCCTTTTTCACGACTAAAAGCAAAATGAAGGCTAGTGTTGTTGAGCAGTTTAATTGTACGCTTAAAGAATGCACGTGGCGATATTTCACTAAAAAGAATACATTTAAATATATTGACATTTTGTCTGATTTGCTTAAAAATTATAATTATTCTTTTCATAGGACCATTGGTACATCCCCCGCTAACGTTACCTATAAAAAGGAAAGAGAAATTTTAAACAAAACATTCAGGATTGATAGACCGAACGTTGTTTTTAAATTTGATATTGGTGATAAAGTTTGTATAAGTAATGTGAAATACACATTCAAAAAATGGTTCTGGTCTTATTGGATTTCATTGTTCAGGAGAGATTTGCTTGCACACCACCTATTTATACTCTCAAATATCAAAAGGGGAAAAATTAGAGGGTGTTTTCTATGAAACCAAGTTGATCAAGAATTGAGTCTATTGGTCAGTGTTTTTTCAATCATATTCTACATCATTTATCACAATACACAGATTTGTTTAATGATGCCATTGGTGATTATTTTTGGCCAAAAATTATCAACCAGTATAGACAAACATTGCTCAAATTTGATGATCATGCTATTTTGAGCTTCTCAAAGTTTATCAGCAAACACCTTAAAAAGGGCAATCTTTGCCTGCTGTTTAACTTGTAGGAATTTTAAAGCCCTGAGGCTAGGTTTTGCTTTGCAGAACCTCCACACAAAAATTATTGATGAACACATAACTTCCTCCATGTCATCAGTATTGATCTAAAAATTTGCAAAGTTAGGAATAATTTTTGTAAAGTTTGGAATATTTTTTTGTAAAGTTTGGAATATTTCTCTGTAGAATTTGGAATATTTTTTGTGAAGTTTGGAATATTTTTTGTAAAATTTGGAATTAATTTTACATGCTTAAGCATAGTACTTTTGTAGAGTTTGGAATATTTTTTGTAAAGTTTGGAATATTTTTTGTAAACTCTGGAATATTTTTTGTAAAGTTTGGAATATTTTTTGTAAAGTTTGGAATATTTTTTGTAAAGTTTGAAATATTATGTATCTAATCTGCATTTCTCAAGCATTTTTGAAACTATTTTATATGCCATGTGCAACTCATGCTCCTGTTTTGCACCTGTAAGGATCAATTTTCCACTGGTGAACAGCAAAAATGTTACATTTTTGAATTTGTATATTAAGCCAGGAAACAATTCCACTTCATACATGCATTTTCTTTTCACCAGCTCATAAAATTTGCAAAGATTTATGCCAAATCCTAAATTTGCCAAACCTGCAAACATATAGGGTTTCACCTTTAAATCATTACTTCTAGCATTTAATGCATCTACAGCCGCTTTTATTGCACTTTCACCATCTTTTACTGTTTTGGCTCCAACACATACAACTTTACCCAATTTGAAAATCAGTAATGTTGCCTGAGATAGTTGAAATACAATCCCTGGAAATCTCAAATCATTGTATTGTGAAGTCTTTGGTAATTTATGGTAGATTTCTTCAAGGTTAAGCGTATGGAGTAGGGCTGTAGTCAGTAAAATATGTATAGTCACCATTTTTCTATAAATACTCCCTGATAAACTTATATTTATACCTAAAACCATGATGTTCCAACATCCTTTTACCTGCCTCAATTCAGGACCAATAAAGCCAGGCAAAACAACATTTGTAAAGCAATTAATTCAGAATAGAGCATGCCTAATTGATACTGAAATCAAAAAGATTTGGTGGTGCTTTGCAGAAAATCAGCCTCTTTATAAAAATTAAACAATGTTTTATTTATAGAAGGGCTTCCTGACTTTAATTACCTACAACAATTTAGTCATATGCCTCAACTTTTGATTCTCGATGATCTTATGCAACAGAGCAAGGGTAATGCCCAGATTGTGCAACTTTATACAAGGAGTTGTCATCATTGGAACATTAGCATTATACACATTATTGAAAACGTTTTCTTTGATGGTCTAAGAACTTCATGCATCAACTCTGATTATATAGTTTTATTCAAACACCCTGCTGATCAGCTACAGGCACAAATGCTTTCCAGACAGCTCTATCCTGCCGACGCTAAATATTTTCCCAAAGCTTATTCTGATGCTACTTCTCAGCCACATGGTTACCTTTTAATTGATCTAACTCAAAATGCTAGAGATGGACTCAGGCTTAAAACAAATATTTCTTGCAGGCATCCAACTGTTTATATGCAGAAATCTATAAATATTAACAGGGATATTGCAACAAAAAAGGGGAAAATGGGTAAAGAACAATTAACAGGCAATATTAGTTGTTTACATCTCCTAAGTCAAGCAAAAACCCTCAAAGAACCGCTATTATAAATACTGCTAGCAAAGATCAAATCCTTTGTCTCTGTGACTGTGCAAACAACTTTCTGAATGGTAATATTCCTTTTGATAAAAAGATTATAAATAAACTCCAAAGATATCAGAATCAAATTAGATACCTGGCAAACAATAAGCAGGCAACTACAAAACAAAAGAAAGATATTATAATACAGGAAGGTGGTTTTCTTCCTCTTTTACCTACTCCTATACTCACAATAGCTGGTAGTTTGTTAGCTGATGCAATATCTGGTAGAAAATGAAACATACTGAAAAAATGATTCGCATACCCGCTGAAATCAGCAAGCAGACTAAACCTATTGATGTTGTGCTAGATTCCTTGGATAAAGAATTGCAAAAAGTTTTGCATAGCAAAAGTATAGCTCCTGAAATAAAACTCATGAAATACAATCAGATTTTTAACAGATTTAAACGACTATTTGAACAAAAGCAGCAGCCATATAGGGCTACTATAGTTGAAGATACAAAGAATGCATTGAGTGATGAAGATGTGCTTGTTGGTATGCCAAAAAATCAGATTCCAAAGGCAAAACTCCTTCTTTCACTACATTTGTACAAACCCATTTATTGGAATTGAGCCTAATGGTGAGCTTGTAATAGATGGCAATAGAATTGAAGGCTCAAACATTATATATTTAGTTAATGATCTTGCACATGAGAGTAAGAAAATAAGCAGGCACCCTGGCACAAAAGAATAGCTGAGTGTTTAATCGCACAAATGTGCCACTAGAAAGTATAGTAAATAGACAAGGTAAGGAGATTTTTGCTGTAGGTAGTGAATTCCACTGGGATGAAAGTGTATAAATAATATCACATTCAATTTATTCAAACAAAATTATAGAAATGCACTTTCAATTCAATCCTAACAATTACAACATTTGGTTGGACCACTACACAGGGCAGGCTGCTCAAACAGGCTGGAAGGGTATAAAGGCATCCCATACAAGCGGGGCATAGGTCTCAGCAGTTTTTTCCATTTGCTTTTTAGAATGGCAGTCCCAATTTTGCAGTCAATTGGCAGGCGAGGTTGGAAAACATGCTCTAGTTGCAGGTTCAAACATATCACCTGATTTGGCCCACGGAAAACCGCTTTTTGAGTCTACTAAAGAACACTCAAAGTGAGAAGCTGCTCAATTAATTGATGAAGCCTCTCATGCCCTTCAGCAGCAGCAAGGAGAGGGTCTTGGTAGCTGCCCAAAGTCTATAAATACTAGCATGATAGATGCTTTTTCAAAACAAAAAAATGGCTCTCATAAACAAAAAATTGATCCCCAGTACCAAGACTGAACTGGACCTTCTTACGGTCCCTCCTACTCAAGTAGTGATAAAGCATGGTTTTTGGCATGAAATTCAACCTACAAATCCTATTACTAATGATTATTAATGTGGGACCATATGACTTTAGAGTACCTCCTGATCCATATTACATTCAGATCAATAAAAACTACATTTACATGCTACTGAGAATCAAAAAACCAGTAGTTGCTGCTGGAGCAGCAGTGCTGACTATGCGCCTAAAATGCTTTTTAGGAGGCAAATTAGTTTTTGACAGCTCTGATAAATATGCATATAGATCGTATTTTGAAACCAAATTAAATTATGGGTATGATGCCAAGCATTCACATTTGCAATCTGCGCTGTACTTTCACGAAGGTGGAAGTGATGTTGACACAAAAGACAATGAAGCATTCAAAAAACGTTCAAAATGTTCAAAGATGAAAATGTGGAAGTTGCAGCCCCACAGCACATTTACATATTCTTGAAAGACAGATATTTAGTTAATTTTACAATTTCCGCCTAGAATTACACAGAAATAATAATGCATTTGTTTTGCAGTGCTTTGAGGATGTCAGCCTTGACTTGAAAGTCTCTACAAATGAAATTTTTTATTCGAAAAGTTGAGGTTTTGGACACTGTGAATTTAACTCTTGAGCAAATAATGCTTTCCTATACAGCAAAATATCCCAAAAGGAGAGTAGCTTTGACTAATTTGAACATTTCAAATCCTGCTAGAGAAACGACCAATTATACATTGTTTACTGTTCAGCTGCCTAAGCATATAGTGTTTGCTTGTGTTGAAGGCAGTGCTTGTTGAGGCAATCTAGCAAAATTGCCTTTCACTTCAAACCTTCCAGCATAAATGATCTAAAAGTAATGTGCGGAGGTATAATGTATCCTGCTTACCCACTCAGCATTTCATTTAAACATGGCAGGTACTTGCAAGCCTATACTGAGATGTTTGATGCATCAGATATTGGGCATGAGGTAATTTTATTAGCAGAGATTTCAAAACAAGTCACTGCTTCTTTGTGTTCAATTTGACTCCTGATGCAGATGATGGAGGACACTGGGACCCATAGGTGGGCAGCACCAAAATTCTGGGGGGGTAAAAAAATTTCTGGGGGGGATGAAAAAATTTTTAAAGGTCAGAAATGGCCTTAAAAATGGTGGTATGGCGAAAAAAACACCATTTTTCGACGTTTCTCATCAAGCTCTATCTAATGGCATCAAAAAATTGCTAAAAAAGCAAAATAAATTTTTCTGGGGGGTATTTAGATTTCTGGGGGGGTATTTCAACTTCTGGGGGTGCATACCCCCCCCCTCCAAACCCCCCCACGCCCATGTGTGCTGGGACCTAGTTTGTGAAGGAAGAACAAGCATTGCTGTTAGGTTTTCCAAGAATTTGCCTGAATCAGTCATTGAATTCATTATATATGCTGAATTTATTAACTTAATAATGATTAATAAAAACCAAAACACGTTTCATGACTATGATGCATAAACATGAACACTATTGAAAAATTCAAAATTCCCAGACATAATAATACATTTGCAGGCATTTTCCCCTTAGATCGTGTGCCACCCATAAGAACCTACCCTGCTGCTCTAATTGTTAATTCGGACCTCAGTGAGGAACCAGGATCACACTGGGTCGCAATTTATTTTCAAAATAAGAAGCATTGCAACCACACCTAGGCTTAGGGGTTTGGGGGGTATGCATCCCCCAAGAAACCAAAATACCCCCCAGAAATTAAAATACCCCAGCCCCCAGAATTCAATTTTTGATAATTTTTTTCGTTTTTTTGCAATTTTTTTGATGCTAATGGATAGTGCTTGATGAGAAACGTCAAAAAATGATGTTTTTATGCCATACCACCGTTTTTAAGGCAATTTTTTGACCTTTAAAAAATCTTGCACCCCACCCCAGAATTTTCTTGCTGCCCACTTATGATTGCAACTATTTTGACAGCTATGGCTTAGAACCACTTGTGCAATTGCATAAGTATATTTCTGATAATGTGCTCTCATTTACATACAATAATATGCAAGAATAAGGGCTTTTTCTCAATCAGCTGTGGTCATGTGTGTATCTACTTTTTGGTCTGCATGAGCAAAGGCATCAGTTTCACAAACATTTTTCTATCTATGCTGAGTAAAAAAATTTATTAATATTTCAATAAACTGAGGTTATAAAAAATGGATATGAAACAGTTTTACATAACACTTCCGAGCAATTCACAAGAAACAAATCCTGCAGCCACTTCTGTTACCAATCTGCCTAGACAAATCACATTAACTGGCGACTTGGAGGTTGGGTTAGCTGAAATAATTTTTGCAAATACATGGCACAATGTTGCCAAGGAGCAGAATATGATACAATTTCATGACATAAGGAACAATGTGCGTACAAAATTGCTTATTCCTCAAGCTTGATATTTAAATATACATGACCTCATTCAAGCTATGAGAAATGGAATAAAAACGGTTAGCCAAATAGACAAATTTGATTACATGCAATATTTTGGCATAAAGTATGATGAGAACAGAAAATTTTGTCACTCAACAATCAATACTGAATATATTTGAAGTGTAAAGCTAACAGAATTTAATGTATATGCTGGGATTTCTAGAGAGCCAGCTTAGCACTATAGATTATACTGTGAAATGAGAATTAAACATAGATGCATACCATTCACCTGACATGCTGGGTGGAATGCATAATTTTCATGTATATTGCAATATAGTTCAGCCTCAAATCGTAGGAAATGTTTTTGCACCGCTTCTGCAGGTTGTGAATATAGAAGGAAAATATATGGATATTGTCATTCATGCATATATCAGTCCGCATCATTTACCTGTGCTGAAAAAATCATTCAATACCATTGAAGTGAACATTAAAAGTGATCAAGATAAACCTGTGCTTTTGGATTTAGCAAAACAATTGTCAAACTGCATTTCAATTATTGACTATAAAACAAACCTATGATCAGATAATATAAAAATGACTTTCTTTGTTATTGATTTTACTTTTTATATATGGGTTTGACCCAAACTGTGATGATTATGCAAATGAGTCTACCATAGTGTGTCATAATTTAGCAGACTATAGTAGGCTTGCAAGATCAGTTCAAAACTTGATTTTGAGAACCACCTGTGCTCCAAAACATGAGTCTGTGAAATTGGTACCTAAATGTAAAAGCTGTTTCAAAAATGATGAAAATTTTAATGGAATTAATGTTGAGGGAAGGTGCCCAGAAAGTGACAAAAAATGCTTACATAAAGACGAGCTTAGTGCAATTCTAATGAGATTTTGAGTTGTATTGCAATTTTATGCACTTTTAAGCATCCTCTACAATATTTGCTTTATTAAAAACAATATTTTACAGCATCATGCCACAGCCAAAGTAGCAATATAGTTATTCCATATTTGAGCCAGGGAGTGTCCCCTATCTGACTCTGGGCCCCTGCCTAAGCATGTGAACACAATTGATCCTTAAAATTGCTAAAAATCAAGCAGTGTAAACAAAAATTGGTATACTGTAGGCTGCACGCTAAAATTTTGTACAAAGCACAGCTACAATTTATATGTTTTACCCTAAAAGTCTGAGCTAAATCCGGCCATTGGTTCTTGAGTTATGCAAAAGTATAAGCTTATGCTGGTATACTGTAGGTCGTGCGCTAAATTTTATACATACCATAACTAACATATACTTAACATACCTTGAAAATTTCAACCTGATCCAATTGCTGGTTCTTGAATTATAGTTATTTCAAGTTTTCCCCTGGGAAATTCCCTTCATGGAAATTTCCTATTCAACAATTGACTCAAAGACTTCAAAGCAGAAGAATAAGCAATTGATGGTCTGTCAAACGGCAGACAATAAAAGATGGAGTCAAGTTATAGATGTAAGAGCCGCGAATAATTAGTACTTAATTTAACCCCCATGGAAATTTCTCCCAGGGAAATTTCCCCCTCCCTGGCCCTGGGCCCCTGAACCCCTGGGATGGACGTGGCCCCTCCCCGCGGCAGGCACCTATGTTACAACACAGCCTATGCTACAGCATTGCTCCCTGAGAAAAGCCAGAGAGCAGATTCTGAGCCCCTCTGCCTATGCCATAACATAGGCCATGTTATAACACATGCATCCTGCATCCTAGGGAGACATGCCTAATTACTCTCAATCCTGGTGGTTCAGGAAAACAGCTTTGCTTATTTTAGTTTTTGATATATTTTGTATGAGATTCACTTGCATTAGATAGGTGTTGTTTTGATCTAAAGTTTGTCCTTTTGACCTCTTTCAACCTTCCGCTTCAGCGGTACTATCTATTGCTCTTTTATTTAATCACTGATTGTATCAATTTACTGTCATGCATATCAGTACACATAAAATGATTTATTGCATATGTTGCATGCTGAATCTCTCCTATTCTTAAAACCTCTCACAATGCTATCTGATATGTGATATTGGTTAGGTTTTTGTTTACTGTGTAGATTCTGACACAGTTCCCTTTTTGATTACCAACAGTTCTGTCTGGCATTTAAATCACTTATATCAAGTTTAAAGTTATGTCTGGATTTTCTTCTTAATCCCTTATTCTGAAAATCTTGTATCTGCATCAACTCATTATGGCCAGGTCCTGGCCTTTTGGCTATACTGTGATATGTATGGTAACTCATGTGCGTAATATAAGAAAAACAAACTTTCCTTAATAAAATTGTACACTGATTAATGATTCCTATGTTTCTTGCTACTTAAGAATGTTTCATTTGGAAATTGAAAATGAAGATGAAAGTTTCAAATGACAGATTTGACATGAATGAGATTTCCATGAATGAATAAATTATTTAATATTTGTTATGTACAAACTGCATTGCACTTGCTGAAAGCCGTAAAGGCGCACAGATCCTTTTTCATATTTTTCACTATAGGCTTCGGATTATTTTAAAAAGGATGAATGATGGCGTCCATTTTCATTGTTTTAAACTTTACATAGTTTCCAAGCTTCGAATAAAAAGGTCATGTATAATATTAAATCTCTACAGAAAATTGTTTATGGGGAGTTCTTCTGAAAATTTCATTTTAGTGAAGTGTATTGTGTAAAGAATTGTTAACATGATTAGGAAAGCTATACAGCTCAGTTTCAGTTAAAATTGTTGTCAACTCTTCCTTATGTTTGCATGTAGGTTCTAGAGAATGATCCTCTATGTTAATTTTTGAGAAATTTCCATTATTTTCAGACATTTTTCTGCATCACACATTGAAAATTAGATTTTTCAAAAAAGGGTCCTGATTTGTAAGTTTTTCCAGTCTTCAACATAGAAATGACATTCATCTTCCAAACATATTGATCTTATATGCCTTGAAATGTAAATAAACTTTGTGCAGCATCAAGTTAAATTGTTGCTACTTTTACACAAAATAGAAATAATAGTGTAAATAATAAATTTCTTTTTGAGTACACTTTTGAAATTAGTTCTATAACATTTATAACCAAATTTTTAAAGAATTTTGGAATTCAGGGTATAAATATAGCAATAATTTGTAAATAATTATTCGACAATGACTTCTACTTGAGAAATAATAAGAAAGCTTGACCTTATTTTTGTCTCCTGGGGAGAAGAAAACCAAGAGAAACTTGCAAGTTTTATTAATCAAAACAGCACATAAAATTTTTTGACGTTTTGACCCAAATTTGTTGTCATTTATTAAACAAAAACTTTTTTGCTAAACATCCAAAATTTTGCAAAAAAGTTGGAAATAGTTTATACTTACTTCCATTGCCTGAAACTACTAGAGCCAATAATCAGAAAACCATTTTGTCTTAACTACAAAATTTTCTTTCTGAACTGTTTAATTCTTTGATGAAGCTCTTAAGAAATGAATGTTTGCAAAATGTATGTTGTACCTGTCAACTTTTTTATTCTGATGAAAAAAATTGAAAATTACTGTAGATCCACTAATTTTGAGCCAAATTGATTTAGAAAAGAAAAAAGAATAAATTTTAAATGCCCCAGGAGAAAAATTGATCTCAGCTTATTAGCTTTAGCTAATATCTTTCAGAAACAAAATGTTTTAGAAGAACAACAAAAAAGCAAATTTCTGAACCATTGCATGTTTGCAAAGTTGAGCAGCTGCCCATACTTGATGAGCAGCCATGACTAAGCATACTGTAAAGTCTGGGGCGGTACAAAAGGCTCATAAGAAAAAGCACGTCCAAAAGAAGAGACCCCATGTTTTAAGTACTGATGAGGAAGATTAAGTGTTTGCTGAAACAAAAACTCCCTTTTACTGCAATGTTTTTATGATTATGATCCAAAAAGAGAAAATCTATCTGAAATTTCTCTCAGGAAATACCTACAACGTACACATAGTACAGTTGATATTGTGTAGTTGCAAATCAATCACTTCTGCATGTGGCCTTAAAAAGGCTGTTAGCTTCGGGTGATAAAAAAATTAGGCAAACAATTTTTGTTTTCTTGACCTCTGATCTTAAAACGTTTCAGCAGCTTTCCTCCTATGCTCTTCCAAAGGCATTATATACCAATTCTCAGCAATTTTGGGGTTGTCCTTCCTTTGGCTGAGCTTGGCCAAAACGAGTTTTGATACTTATCAATCCATTTTGAGTTTATACAAGTGCATTTTTTGTCACTTGAAATCGTTTTCTAGAGTTTTCTAGACCTTAATAATTTCTTCCCTGCTGAGCTAAAGCTACAGTCATATCAGAATTTTCGATTTTCGCACCACTAAGAACCAGAAACTCTTTCATTTCATCATCTGAGAGACATTCCTGATTTTCCAGATCAGTGAGAAATTTGCTCACTTCTGCCTTGGTCAGTTTTGACAATTTAGCATTTATTAAAAGCTTGTCATGAAAAGAAGCAACTGTAGTGCTACTCAATGTCTAACGCTATTCAACATAAACTATCAACACAGGATGATATTTGGATTTTTGTAAATGTAGTAATGTGTAAAACAAATAAGAAGTTCAAAAAGGTATTTTATTTAGGTGGCAGCAATGACTTGTTTTTCAAATATAACTATCAGCATCAACTCTACTTTTGGCTCTCTTTCTCTCTTTCACAATCATTAAATCTTTTCTATGTAACTTTGTCTGTTTACATTTGGGTAGCAATCTGGGAAGCTGCAGATCCCAGGTTCCCCTAACTGGTGGGAGATTGAGATGCCAGTGGCTGGATAAGTGTATTGTGGTCATTGATAGTCTTTTTTAATATACAATATTGATATTATAAAAGCGCCCAGCTGACAAAGCCATAGATGATTTAATCCAATAACACTATATTTGATCTTGTATTTTTGATTTTCTGATTATTGCTTTATTTAAAGCAAATTATTTTATTCTACACTCAATTAAATTAATTACCGCCCGTTCATGCTCAGTTGATAGTGCACTGCTTGCCTTCATTACCTTTATTTTCATCCACTTTGTTTTTTTGATTTAAATCGCTCATGTTTGTTGAATAACAAGTGTAAGTGACTTTATTGTAGCATATTATCAAGTAATAATTTTTTGATTATTTCTGGCAAAATGGTTCAAATTTCAAACAAGGTGAAATGCAATTCAAGCTTAACTATATTTTCTGATTTTCTCTTGATATATGCTATACATGCGTATAAGTTACTGCATACCCTTGGACCAAAGAGTCAATGCATGAATGCATTCTAAATAATTTTTTTGAATGAAATGTGGATTGTTGTAGCACAAAGCCCAAATGCCTACTCAAAAGATTACCTGATAAACTAATTTAATACTATATTTTATAAAATTATAAATTCAGAAGTGCATTTATGTTATGTATGTGTATTCCACCCTGAATTTTTGTAGTTATTTTGTTATTTGTTGGCAAGACACTGCAAAGAGCCTGGGCTAGGGTGTATTTTTTGTGAAAAAATTGTAAACGTTTATGTGTCATTTGCTGCTTTGGGCATAAGGTTATTGGGGTACATGTCAGTGTAAAATCACACAAGATAATGTCATTTGGGAGCTCCATCTTCTGTTCGAAAAGTTTGTTTCTGAAAGAAAAAGGTTGCCAAATTCTCCAGTCATCTAACTAAAGCTGTGTATCCTCTATATATATATATATATATATATATATATATTTATTTATTTATTTATATACTAGCAAGAAAAAATGCTCCGATGGAACAAAAAAAGGTAGAATATACTTGGAACAAAGAATTATCAAGGACGTAAGAGGAGGAGACTAGAAAAAGCTCCTATCTACAAATGTCACAAAATTTGCTAAAACTCAGAAATTTCCTAAACAAAGAAAAAAATGAAAGTAAGTAAATCAAAGGAAAAACCTACCTGTGCCTAAAACTGCAAGATCTGCTGAAAATCAGACTTTTTCTAAGCAATGCAAAAATCGAAGTATATTCTCCGGCCTCTGAAAAAATAGGTGAACCTTCTCATATTGTCCACCATATAGTGGGCGGTTCCAAAATTCTGAGGGGGGTTTTCAAATTGGAATATTGGCCTTAAAAATAGTGCTATGTTGAAGGAAACACCATTTTTGAACGTTTCTTGTCAAGCTCTATCTATTGGTACCTACCAAAAAAAGCCAAAAAAAGCAGAAAGATTTAAAAATTGAATTTTTGAGGTATTGTTGGGTATTTGCGTTTTCTTGTTATGTATTTTGCTTTGGGATGCATACTCCCCAAAGCCCCTACGTCTAGGTATGGTGTCCAATGCTCAATAAGAAGCTTATAAAATAAATCTCAAATCTGCATTTTTGCTAATGACTAGCAACGTTAATTTATTCAATATTGTGGCTGGCTAGATAAATATTACAAAAAGTGATATCCTATGATCATTTGTGATACCGCAACTAAAGACTGTGATTTCTATATAATGCATGCGTCCATTACGTACTCTTCTGGCATTTAATCCCACCAGACCACCCGGATCTTATTTCTGTCCATGTAAACTGATAACCATTAGGCATGGGAGGTTAGGGGTATGCACCAGTGTTCAATCAGAATGTCAAAATTTGCCGTTTTTCCAACATACCATAATTACTATTTTTTGACCCAGAAAAATATTGCAACATGGTCAGCTATGGCAATATCTGTTTTTGCAGAGTGAGTGGTTCACTTATCTAGCCCGTTGTTTTATCTTTATTTGACAGATGCTACTTTCTTCTGCAGGCCACAGAATATACTTCGATTTTTGCATTGCTGAGAAAAAGTCTGATTTTTAACAGATCTTGCAGTTTTAGGCACAGGTAGGTTTTTTCTTTGATTTATTTACTTTCATTTTTTCTTTGTTTAGGAAATTTCTGAGTTTTAGCAAATTTTGTGACATTTGTAGATAGGAGCTTTTCTAGTCCCCTCCTTTTACGTCCTTGATAATTCTTTGTTCCAAGTATATTCTACCTTTTTTTGTTCCATCGGAGCATTTTGTCTTGCTAGTACCCAACTTTTTGTTAACAAGAAATAGTAGTTATTCCTATCTTTGTCAGTGTTGTAGCAAATGTCAGTAGGTACATAGCGATTTATGCTTGCATTGTGTATGTATTATACTAGGAAAAGTCTACCTAAAGTTGCAAAATCTGCTAAAAATCAGACTTTCTCTAAGCAACGCTAAAAATCAAAGTATATTCTGCGACCTCTAAAAAAGTGTCTTCTTTTAATAATGTTCGAAGTTTCAGATAAGAGTGTACAAAATCTATCAAGGTTACTTATTTAAATTGCTGGCACCTGATTGATAGAAAACTAAGAGGTATTGTATTTAAAGTTGTTTTATTTTGTTATGAGCATTATAGCAAGCAAAGCAGGGGCCAATTGATTAGTGCACACAATTGTTTTGAGTATGCTAGTGTATCTACATTTAGTCTGTTTCAAGTCAACTTACGCCACGTCATTTTCACACAATTTGAGAATATTAGTACATTTATGAGTATAACTTTTGATCCGCTGGTATTTGTTATGAGAATAAATACAATAAATGATCACAATTCATTCAGCATGCTCAAAAATCAGTCCATGTTTCATGTTATAATATGCCCACACTTTGACAGTCGGTAAAAGCTGATGAAGCTGCTCACCATTGAATAACTCATTTCAGTGAAGTGAGGTTTTTTGAGATGAACTAGATAACCACTCAACAGATTTTCATGAAATAAAGTGTTTTAGACAGACAATTTCAAAATGAAACTATTTTGCCAAAAAAGTATAGCTAGCCTATGTCTACAGTATGCTAGCCTCGAAAAAGTGCTCAAACTTTGCTTATTCAATTCAGTATACAACTTAAGTTTCATATTTCAGAAAATAGCAAAATAGTTAGAAATTTTTGTGCTCTTGATTTCACCACTTTTTGTTTTTCGTGTTTTTGAATACTTTGTCCTCCAAATCCAATTTAATTTTTTTCCAATATGGCTGCCCCCATAAGATGTGCATTTTACTCGCGCTATGTTCCATATTTTTCAATGTTTGAGCACATTTTAGAAAGCCCAAAAAAGCTCGTTTGAACGATATCCTATTTGTCTGATTTTCTGAAGAATTCTAGTTTTTCAATATGGCCACCAAGAAGGCTGTCATACTGTAGCTTTTGATGTTTTCAGCTATTATTTGGTGAGTTTCTGACATATTTAAAATTCTTTTTCAGTAAATAGCTAGAAAATTTTATGTTCTTTCTATTGAACTATGTCTTATGTTCTGAATCTTACTAGTTCTTGCAGGGAAGTTATAAAACCTCAAAATTATTCATTGTATGGTGAAAATGACGTGACGCATTTCCTACTGTTTTAAACCAACCATGTCTCTTTTGTCTTTGATGTGTGCGATTTCATTCAATTGGCTTAGAAGACTGTTACTTTATTCAATAACATTTCCCATAGCTACTGCATAGCTAACATGCTGCTTTTTCAATCATTTTTATGGTTAAATATTTATTTTAATCTGTTGGCCATAAAATATACATCAATTTTTAGCGTTGCTTGGAGAAAGTCTGATTTTTAGCAGATTTTGCGACTTTAGGTAGATTTTTCCTAGTCCCCTCCGTTTACATCCTTAATAATCCACAATTCCAAGTATATTCATCTTTTTTGTTCCATCAGAGCATTTTTTTTGCTAGTACCCACTTTTAATTAGTATGATTTAGGTGCATCAGTCAGTAAACACATACAGTAACATGTCACAATAATGACAGCAGTCCGAGAAAATGGAAAACAATACTGTTCTTAACATCAGCATTATCCTTTTCAAACAAGACAACCTGGCATTATTTTAACAGATCAAAGTTTTTCAGTATTAACTTTATGCAAATATTAAGTGTAAGGAACACTAACGCTCAGATTTGGAAGTAAAATAAATTTGTAGTGTAAACTACTTTAAAGAAGCTCGTTTTTACATTACTCACTTTGAGTTTAAAGCTTAGTGTTATGAAGTTCTTCAGAATATATTACGAATTAAGTTTCTCTTTCAATTCCACTTTTAATTGAATTGCGTAATAGCATTCCAACTTTACTACACGATTCTCGAATCGGTGATTCTTATCTCAAATTCTCATATTTTCGGTAAAAGAATTTTAAGCTAGCTCAATTCAGCTTGCAACCCACTCATGTGCTTTTGGTTAGAAAAAACTAATGCTTAAAAAAAAGTTCACTCGTATAACACATCCCGGATTCTCGGTTTTATAAAATATCGTGCAGATATGCTTTTTCATTATTCGGGCTATCTTACTTATTTTCCATTGAGTGTTTATTGTGAATATCATTATTTTACATATTCTTTTTAATGTTTAATACATCAAACCATGGACGTGCTTCACATTTTGGTGCGTTAGCCTAACTTTGTAACAATATTCACACTCGACTTTAATAAGTTTGGATTATTTGGTTGTTTCTCATGTATAATTATTGCTTAATTAGAATGACAGTTTCTATATCGCCAGATAAGTGATAATAAGCACCACGGATAGCATTTTGCGTCGAAAGACGTTATTGGAAGAGTTTGACGGAATTATTGTAAGGGCAAAGCAGGAATCAAATTCAGGTAAATTAAAGTATCAAACAAGATTAAGTAATTTAAATAAAGATTTGGTAGCTCAAAGTAAAGCTGTGTTAGAAAGCCATATTTCTGATAGTTCGGAGAGCCTCGTTAGTTTTACCCAAGAAAATAATTTTCAAAATAGCCTAGACCCCAAAAATAATAATAGTGAATCTGAAACTGATAATCTAAATCAAAAAAATAATAATTATAATATGGACGCTCAAGCAATTGCCCTTCTGCAGCAAACTGTATCTTGTATTCAAGAATTGTATGAGCAACAACCAGTTTCTTTTGTTGCAATCCCTCTTATTGCAGCTTTTAGTGGGGGTGGTGATCAAAATTGGGGTGAATGGGAAAAGCAATTTAATAATTTTACAATTTCAGCTGGAGCCACCAAATTTAGTCAAAAATGCGCCCTTCTCTCTACTTATCTAAAAGGGGCGGTTCTAACCTTTTTCCATGAGTTAAATCAGCAACAACCAAACCTCAATACTTAGGATGAATACTCTAATGCTTTTCAAACCTGTTTTCCCGATAATCAGCATATTGACATAAAATGTGACCAACTCGTGGCTAGGTATCAATTCCCTAATGAGCCCATATTACAGTATGCTGCAGATATTCGGCAATTAGCTAAAAGAGCACAACCCGGTTGGATGGGACATGAAGAAAATGATTTTATTAAAAGCCATTTTATCTCAAAACTCTTATCTAATCTCCAAATTTGGGTTCGTAATGCATCCACAAAAACCTTTGAGGAAGCAGTGTCTGATGCTTGTAAACAAGAAGTAAATCAGAATTATGATAATCACCAAAATAATACCTCAAAACCCGAAAATTCAAATTTTCATTTGAACTTGATACTTATGAATTTATCTCTAACCGCTAAAAATAATTTTTCAAATGTTCCAACTCGTGGCTCAGTGTGTTCAAAATGCGTTTCTTCAATCCCATATTTTTTGTCAGAAAGACAAATGAATGCTAGAAATCATGAAAATTCCTCTCATAAGAACAGTCTAGGCCTAGCGGAGGGTAGATTTTGTGATTATAATATAATTTGCCATTTCTGCAGAAAAAAGGGGCATAAGGAATCGGTTTGTAGAAGTAAAAGTAGAATGCATGTGCAGCACCCCCAAGGTGGTAGATTTCCTCAATCACCTTTTTATTGTTTTCAAAGTACAGAAACATCCAACCCCTCGCAAAATTTTAGACATTTTCAAAATAGAAATCAATTTTGTCTGGACCTTATGCAACAGTCCCGAGCGGAAGGATATTCTGGTCGGAATTATAGAAATTACGTAAGACTGGCCCATGCGGAGGATGAGGGACCCCCCAACGCGGTAAAACCAAAGTAGGATCCGAAGATAGACCAATGGAACCCCTAAATTTTGCTGATTTGGACCTTCTTCAAACTTATCCGCAAATTGCTGGTTTGCCCTCCATGAGGACCTTTTGCATTTGGTCCGACCCTGTTAATGATGAAAATTCATGTTTTCCTACATTTTTGAAAGCGACGGTAGAAGATGAGACTGGTGAAGGTGGTGAAAAATCTGACAGCTTTCAAAATCCCTCAATTTTGGATACCACAGTCTCATGGAGATCCGCTGACAGGGTAAAAATGAATACAATAGGTAGTCACCACATTCCCAAAAAAGGAAAAATTATTGAAAATTCATGGATCAATGCGCGCTGTATATATCATTTCTATATATGCATATTATTGCTTACTGCTTTTTTGTTAAACGTATTTGCTTCTGCTACCCCGACTGTCAAACCGTATTACCTGTGTCATTCATACAGAAACGGGCATGCTCTCTCGGTACCTAAAAAGGTTCACTGTGTTTTACCCGAATTATTAGAAAATGGTACGAGAAAAACTAAAGTAACTGTTTGGGCACCATGAAGTAAACCTCTCAAATCAAAGGCAGTGAAATGCTACTATAAAACATGTACAATATGTACTAATTATGGATTTTTGGCTCAAAAGGCATCGTTTTTGATCAATCCACCCAAACCCCATCGTCTGTTTTTGAATGCTAGCAGGCATGGGCAAATTATTCTATCCATTCAGAACCTCTATATGAAATACACCCAGCCTTATGGTCAACTAACCAATTGCTGCATGTTTTGTATGAATGATGCTGTTATGTTAAATGTTTTACTCAGAAAAATTTCATTTTAGAAGTTGGGACTATTTCAACTTATGACAGTGAAAAAATTATGAGTGATTTAGGAGACACCGGGGGATGCTTGGCTTATATTGGTCAGTGTGAAAACTCTCTTACCACTATAGTATGGGATAGGAAATATTTTAAGAAAATGTGCCCGTTAGGTAGCAGTGGTCCACACTACTCTGAGACTCTCGATCAGTATGTAATTATTGAAAAAATTCAAGGTGCATTCACGATCACTCATGTTAGTAAACAATGTAAGTAAAGTAATGCTTTTGAGACAGCTCAAGGAGTCGTTATACAGTTTGAAAATTACTCGCCACATGAAAGATTTATGTCTAATGATAGCGCAAATCTCAAAAAACCTGATCCCATCAGTGATAAATTGCAGTTTATTTTTTATAAAATAAGAAATTTCGAATTGTTACATTTTCGTAGTGTATGGCTCAAACTTTGTAGATCAGCTTATTGTTATTTAAATCTTGTATGGCTATTGCTGCAATTAGACCCCACTTTGGGAGCCTTAGCACTTTTAGGACGCCAAAACGTTCACGCCGCTTTTGCTGGGGAAGCATTGATTGTTTGGGACTGTTTAACAATTTTTCCGGAATTTATTTTTTGGTATTATACGGTTAATAATTCATGCTATCAATTTTTGCCTATAATTTATCAAAAACACATCTGGTTTGTAATTCCCAGAAGTAGAGACATAGTCCCCAATTGTCCAAAAGTTGATTGTTTACGTAGAACTCTAGGTATATTTAAGGATAGACTAATTTGGAGTACTGTTCATGGACCTGTTCACGTTACTGAAATTCCACTTGAAATTGCCTGGAATTCTAATTGGACAATGTACACGTTTAATGCTGCTCCATTATTTCATGATACTCATTTTACAGAAGCTTTTCAGTCTATTAGCTTAATTAGAAATTATATGTTTCGAACCACGAAAGTTGAACTGCAATTAAATCGCGTAATGAATTATACAGCGGATTTATCTTTAAACCCTAATGTAATTCTCGAATTTTAGAAAGGCACAGGAGCTTTGTTAACGGAAGGTTCTTGTGAAATTAGTCACTCGATAGAAAATATTATCATAAATGGCACTCACGACATTCTAGGAACTGGTGAGAAGCTCCTCTCCGGACCCTTTCAGCTAGTATTAAATCTTGCTCTTATTGTAGGCTGTGCAATCTTATTTATTTATGCCCTAATTAATTATTGCTATCTATTTTGTTGTAAAACCGCCTTTTTTTGTAGAGAGAAAGGAAAACCACAACGTAAATGTTATAAACCTGAATTAACGCATCAAAATAAGTCAATGGCGGATGAACCGAATGACCTGGGGAATGTAAACCCCGATGTGAAACTAACGTCAAGCGACACTGACATTGTGCCCGATCCGCAAGCACGGTGGAGAAAGAAAATGATGACGTACGTGCTAGTGCCTCGTTAGATAAACCCAATCACTAAATTTTTAGTTCAGGCATTATCACCTCTCTTGCAAACCGAGAAATTTAACAAAAATAGTACAAATACAGGAATTGTTGCTCTCGGTTCCAACAAAATAAAAGATAGGGGAGTAGTACAGCTGGCCCTTGGGGCAGTACAATGATTAACTATACTACATGTTGAAGCATAGGCGTAAAGCGCCGAGCTCAGTGCACTTGTACTTGGAGGCACAAGTGCACTGTACCCCTTGTAGTACTAGGGCAAGCTGGGGCGAGCTAGCCCTGGGGGAGGGGGTCGGGCCATACCCCTTGGAGTCCCAGAGCTAGCTGGGGTGAGCTAGCTCGGGGCCCAGGCTGTTCAGCCTGAGCATTTTCTCTGCTATTCGGTCGAATGTAAAGGGGACTTGAAACATCATTTTCACGGGTTTAATCAAAAGTATGATTCACCATCACTTGAACTAAACTAACCAACTTCACAACCTCTACAGAATTTGGTTCAGATAATTTTTGATAAACCATTCACTGATAAAGGGAACAATTTTAATCATTTCAGAACATTTTCGTTTTTAATAAAATTTGATGCCTTCAAGAATCGAACCTCAGGTTTTTGAAATCATAAGTTCCACATTCTACCACTAGACCAAACAAAGTGTCACTAGAAAAACTTTATTCTCTATACATTCCAAGGGCGTTTACACTGAATAGACATTTCTTTTATAGACTACATACCTACTTTTTATTTATTAATTTAAAAATGCTGTGATCAGGTCACAACAAGTGCTATATAGGTAGTATGATTAATCACATATTGCTCAGATACATGCTCTTTAAATTGTGTATTATTAAGTTTTTTTGGTTAAAAAATTCTTTATGCGCATTTTTTATTAAAAATTGCCAACACACACACTCACACACATACTAAACGTTTTCAACATTTTAAATAATACATTTTTAGCTAAACAATAAAAATTCGTTTCACTTTAAAAACAACTATGAGTCATTGTGTTAGTCATGTGAATGAGTCCAAAGTCCAACAAAAGCTACAATTTTTCAGTTTTTTCCGTTTTTTTTGATTAGTCATCTCAAAAGTATAAAAGGAGAGAGCGAACTAGCAAAAATCATTCTACAAAATCTTTGCTCCAGAAGAAGGTGACTTTTATGAAAATGGATTCAGATAGAAATGGAAGAACTGTCAACACAAGACGAGTGGTTCAAATTGGGTGAAGAAATGTGAGAGGAAGACCTTGAAATTGTGGATGAGTGGTTTCCCCAGAAGAATTTTACGAGTTGGCGGAACCAATAGTGCAAAAGATAAAACGATTCAACACAGAAGGGCGAGCGTACACATTAAACTTTAAAAATTTGGATCGACTTGACTTAGAGAAAAGTTTACCAGAGATTTTTGATAGTGCGATCATGAAAATCATGGACGGTTTGAGCACAATGAATATGGTGGGCCTGCAAATAACACACCCGACACTGAAGAAACCGGCAATTGTACCTTTCCAAAAAGGCAAACAAATAAACAGCAAACAAATTGTACATACAATTGAGCAAATTTTGCAGTCTAACAAAGAAGTAAAGCTCAAACAGCCAGAAACGCGGATCAAAATTGTACAGGTTAGCCCCCCCCCAAATGGCTCAGGACAGCATAAACGTAGATTTATAAATTTGGAAAAGGAAATGAAAATGAAAAACTGTTTTGTAAAAATTAAAAACAATGATGATTTATGTTTGCCCAGAGCATTAGTAGTAGCAAAAGCGCGTGCGTTGCACATGGAAAAACCTGATGATAAAACTCTTAAAGCAAAATATAAAGATATGTGCAGAGGCGATGCACGTCGATTCACTATGCAGCAAACAAAAGCGCAAGAATTGATGAATCTCGCTGGTCTAACAGATCATATAGGCCCTTGCAGTATAGCAGAGCTGCAAGCATTACAGGCTGCAATGCCTAATTTTCAAATTAAAGTTTTCAGCGCCGATTTCTGTAATGCCATAATTTTTGAAGGACCGTCCACAGAAAAAGTAGTACACTTGTATCATAATAATAATCACTTTGATGTTATTGGTAGTATGGCTGGCTTTATGAATTGCAGCTACTTTTGTGAAGCTTGTAACAAGGGTTATAACGATAAGATTGGTCACTGTTGTTCTAAACTTTGCCCATGTTGCTATGGTCCAGCATGCCCTAACGTTGCTCTCATGGAATGTATAGACTGTAATTGCCTATTTAGAGGTCAGAAAGTGTTTTGAAAATCATAAAAAAGTCAAAAAAAATCAACAATTGGTTTGTCAACAAAAGATGCTATGTAAAAATTGTGGTCAGCATGTAAATAGAGCCGATAAAATACGGAAACATAAGTGTGGTCAATTTTATTGTAAAACCTGTAAAGCAGACGTACCTATTGACGATCATAAATGTTTTATGCAAGTCATAGCCGAAGAAAAAGATGGAAAGAAAAAAACAAAATACGTGTTTTTTGACTTCAAAACCAGGCAGGAAAAAGCATGTGGTAATTCAAGGATGGAACATGAACCGAATTTGTGTATAGCGCTTATTGTGTGTACAAACTGTCTAGCAAAACCAATTGGACTATGCGATAAATGCAGCAAAAACAAGCGTATATTTTATGGCAAAAATTGCACAGATGCATTTTGTGATTTTCTTTTTGGCCTCAAAAATGCTATAGCAATCGCTCATAACGCTAAAGGTTTTGATGGACACTTTATTTTAAAATACCTGTTTAAACAAGCTGTTGCACCTACTATCGTCACAAAGGGTTTAGAAATCATGAGCCTTAGTGCAGGATTGGTAAAACTAATTAATTCATTGAATTTTCTGCCTATGGCTTTATCTGCTTTGCGCAAAACATTCGATGAGCCTGAGTTAAAAAAAGGCTTTTTTCCGCATCTTTTCAATACACGTGCAAATGAAAATTATGAGGGTGAGTGGCCAGATGCATGGTACTACTCCCCAGCCACCATGAGCCCAAAAAACAAAGAAAGTTTTCAAAAATGGTACGCTGAACAAAAGGGCAAAATTTTCAATTTCAAGTCGGAACTTTTGACTTATTGTGAGTCTGACGTCGACATTTTAAGGCGCTGCTGCCTTAAATTTTGCAATTTATTTATGGCCAAGACGGGCATGGATCCTTTTCAGTGTTCTTTAACAATAGCGAGCGCGTGTAACAAAGTTTTCCGGTCGACTTACTTACAGCCAAAAACAATAGGTATAGTACCACATGGCGGATATAGGCAAATGGAAAAGCATTCAATAACAGCCATTAAATGGTTAAAGTGGATGAGAGAGGCGCAAAAAATCAACATCAGGCATGCACGCAACATGGTCGAGCAAAAAGTGGGCAATTACCTCGTAGACGGCATTTATGAAAAGACAGTGTACAAATTCAATGGATGCTTCTGGCATGGGTGTCCGAAATGCATGAAAAAACGAACACAACTGATGGCAGACCAAATAACATCAGCCAAAGAAGCGTTTCAAAATACAGTACGATGGCGCAAAACAATTGAAAAAATGGGGTATACTGTTATAGAACTCTGGGAGTGTGAATTATGACGGGAATTGAAAGCAAATCCTGTAATGAAACAATTTTTTGATTCAATAAAAATTGTTGACCCGCTTGACCCCAGAGAAGCGTTTTATGGTGGGCGCACAAACACAATAAAGTTATATGAGAAAATTAAATGCAGTGAAAATGGCAACCCATTAGAACATATCATGTACACAGATATCTGCAGCTTATACCCGACCATTAATAAATATGGCCTGTACCCTATTGGCCACCCACAAATTTTGACTGAAAATTTTTCTGAAATCACCGTCAACAGCAGACCTTATGAAGGTTTAATTAAAGCAAAAATTCTTCCACCTAGGAATTTGTACCACCCTTTATTGCCCTATAGATTTGGCGAAAAATTGTATTTTCCACTATGCAGAATGTGCACTGAAACGCATCAAACAACAAGATGCGAGCATAGTGACAAAGAACGTGCAATAGTGGGCGCCTGGGTAACGCTCGAAGTTTATAAAGCGCTAGAATTGGGGTACAAAATAATGGAAATATATGAAATTTGGCACTATGAAAAGACTGAGCAATACCATAAAATAAACAACCCAGACGGTGGTCTATTTACGTCATATATTAACAAATTCATGAAACTAAAGCAAGAATTGGACGGTTGGCCTGCATGGGTAAAATCGGATGACAACAGAGCTAAATACGTGCAAGATTACAAAGATAACGAAGGAATCGAATTAGATGCTACAAAAATTACAAAAAATGGCGGTATGCGCGCTCTCGCAAAACTAATGTTAAATTCATTCTGGGGGAAATTTGGACAGCAGAATAACATGTCAAAAGTTTCATTTTTTACCAATTCAGCCCCATATTTTGACTTAATTTTTGACCCTTCAAATGTAATTTACTCAATTAACGCGATTAATGAAAATCTGATGGCCGTTACACACGCAAAAGAAGATGAATTTGCCAATGTGATGGGAAATACAAATCCTGTGCTTGCAGCATACACAACATCTCAAGCGCAACTCAGATTATACGAACATTTAGAAAAACTTGGCGATCGTGTCTTATACTTTGACACAGATAGTGTCATATTTAAAAGCACACTTGGCAATGATGAATATCGAGTGCCTATAGGATCATATTTAGGAAATAAGACAAATGAATTAAAGGATTACGGTGAAGGCAGCTACATTGACAAATTTGTTAGTGGCGGACCTAAAAATTATGCGTATAAAGTATGCTAAGCAAGAGAAGGTAAAAGGTATTACCATATAAAGGTCCGTGGATTCACATTGTCATCAGTGACTGCCACAAAAATTAATTTTCAATCATTATTAAAAATGGTCAAAACGTTTGTACAGAAAAACAATATTGTTGAAAAAGTTGTATATTTTCCACAAATTTGACGCTTGCCTGATCCTACTATTGTGACAGAAGATGTGTCAAAAAAGTACAAAATTGTGTATAATAAACACGTTGTGCAGCCCGATTATTCAACTTTACCTTATGGATATTGATTGTTAGTCGTTACTGTACTTGTATTTCATTTTTGTGCTGTTCATGTTCGTTATTGTTGTGATATATTGAATGAGTAAAAATCCAAAACAAAAAAAGGTGTCGAAGTAAGTTAAAGGTGCCGTCTAAAAAGTATAATATAGTTTACAATAAAAGTGTTGTAAAGCCAAATTTCTCTACCGTGCCGTATGGCTTTTAGTCTTTTTCTGCATATATTTTGTTTATCCTCATGCCTTATTTTATTATTTAAGCCTCTGACCATCATTTTTGTTTATTTCGTTCCTATGGCCAGTACCTGTCTTGAAACACAGCGTGACTGGACAAGACGTCATTTTGCTTGGTCAATCTTTTTGTTTATTTCGTTCCACTGGCCAGTACCTGTCTTGAAACACAGCGTGACTGGACAAGACGTCATTTTGTTTTGTTCGTATGATGGTCATGGTTACTGTTTTGTTTTGTTCTTGCCTGCCTGCCGGATCTCCCTGAAAAGAGCAAGTGCCGGTGGGTAGTTGAAACACGGGTGGTCTAATTTTGTTGAAAAAAATCAAAAAAGAAAAAAAACAAAAAAAGGTGCCGAAGTACGCCCACCTCCAAGTGGTGGCACCGGGCAACGCATTATGCAGCAAAGAGGCGTACTACATAGTCTATAAAAGCTTTTGAAGCATCAATTTTTAAAAATGATCAATGATACGTGCATAGATAGGAATCATCTGCAGCCCATTTATAATGAAATAATGGGTTGTATTATAATTGTAATAATATTATCTATCCTAATTTTATGTAAGCTTTTGAAAAAACAGCTGGAAAAGGTATATAAGAGAGTGCGTAGTTTAGGTTCTAGCAGAAATGAATCTCCCACAGTGTCCTCTGTGCTTCCTAGTGTTAAAATCAACATACCATTACAAAATATGCAGCTTCCTCCGTAAAGAACCCCATTTTTTGCAACGATGGTGTAGATTTTTTAAGCCAGGATGCAAGCACTGCATTTTAGATATCATTAGTGATAAAAATAAATTACGTTTTACATTTAGATTGTGCCTAAAATGTTCTGCCGAGGTGAATGTTGTCAAGAAAAATAAATATATGTTGTATTTTTTCTTGAAGATGTAGACGGACCTCGATCTAAATCAAATGATATAAGCTTTGCAGTCGAATGCAAACAATGCATTTTAAAAATTACTCGCAAAAATACTACTCTGAAAATTTTTGTAAAATTCTGCAAAAAGTGTTCTTATCATTATTGTATGATCGCAAAAGGTAAAAACGCATTATATTTCTATTAAGCATGGAAAAAGTATATTATGACCCTAAAACCGGTTACACTGGCGCAAATATTTTGTGTACCCGAGTTAAACTGCCTAGACACACAGTAGTAAAATGGTTAGAAACACAGCCTGCTTACACGGTGCATAAACCATCAAAGAAAAAAATATGCCCGCAATAAAGTTATAGTATCAAGAATTGACAAGCAATGGGCGATTAATTTAGCTGATTTGCAATCGCTTAAAAACAAAACAACGGTTACACATTTCTACTAAACTGTATCGATGTCTTTAGTAAATATGCTTGGAGCGTACTTATAAAAAACAAAAGCGCGGATGTCATAGTAAATGCATTTAGATCAATTTTAGAAGGCGGCCAAAAGCCAGAAAAAGTGCAAAGCAACGCTGGCACGGAATTTACAAATAAAAAGTTTCAAACTTTTCTACAACAAAACGATATTGAGTTTTTTACTATAAACTTTGAGCTCAAGGCATCTGTTGTTGAAAGGTTTAATCGTACATTAAAAGAATGCATGTGGCACTATTTCACAAAACACAACACATATAAATACATAGACGTATTGGAAAATTTATTAATTGGCTATAATAACACAAAGCATCGCACTATTGGTATAGAGCCAGTTAACGTAAATTCTAAAAATGAACGAGAAATTTTGCAAAAAGCAATCAAAATTGATACAAGTGACATTAAGTTTAAATTTGATATATCTGATAAAGTACACATAAGCAAAGTGAAGGGCGTTTTTGAAAAGGGCTACGAACCAAATTGGAGTGAAGAAACGTTTATAGTTGATAAACTGTTCACGTCATTTTCACTATACAATGAATAATTTTGAGGTTTTTGAACTTCCCTGAAAGAACTAGAAAGATTCAGAATATGAAGCATAGCTCATTGGAAAGAACATTAAATTTTCTAGCTATTTACTGAAGAAAATTTTAAAATATGTCAGAAACTCATAGAATAATAGCTGAAAATATCAAAAGCTACAGTATGACAGCCTTCCTGGCGGCCATATTGAAAAACTCGAATTCTTTAGTAAATTAGACAAAAAGGATATCATTCGAAAGAGCTTTTTCTGGGCTTTCTAAAATCTTCTTAGACATCAAAAAATATGAAAAATAGCGCGAGTAAAGAGCATACCTTGTGGGGGCAGCCATATTGGAAAAAAATTGAATTGAAATTGCGGGACAAACTATTCAGAAATACAAGAAACAAAAAAGGATGAAATTTAGAGCACAAAAATATCTAACTATTTTGCTATTTTCCAAAATATGAACCTAAACCTGTATACTGTAGTGACCAAACAAAGTTTGAGCACTTTTTCGAGCCTAGCATACTGTAGACATAAGATAGCTATACTTTTTTCGGCAAAATAGTTTCATTTTAAAATTGTCTATCTAAAACATTTTATTTCATGAAAATCCGTTCAGTTGTTCTTGAGTTCATCTCAAAAAACCTCACTTCACTGAAATGAGTTATTCGATGGTGAGCAGGTTTATCAGCGTTGACCGACTGTCAGAATGTAGGCATGTTACAACATGAAACATGGACTAATTTTTGAGCAAGCTGAATGAATTGTGATCATTTATTGTATTTATTCTTATAACAAAAACCAGCGGATCAAACATTATACTCAAAAATGTACACAAATTCTCAAATTGTGTGAAAATGACGTGTGTTAAAGAGAAAACTGCCCGTTTACGTCCTGAAAGATACAATGGGCGAAAAACTAGAAGGCGTATTTTATGAGCCAGAAATGCAAAAAGTCGAAGTAATTGACAATGTATACATTATAGAGAAAATAATAAAAATACGCAAAAAGCATGGAAAGACTGAGTATTTCGTCAAATGGTGTGGCTATCCTGATAAATTCGATAGCTGGGTGAATCATATCATGAAAATCTAAGTCTATATAAGAACTTTGAGATCTAAAAATGTAAAATGAAAATGGATACATCTTCCAGAGCAACAAAAATGGAAAAACCTTCCAAAGTTAAGCCTAAAACCACTATTGAGGACAGGCGCCCATTCGGTAGGAGTATTAAACCTCCTATCAAATTGTGTGCCCGCAATATGCCTCGCCCTATGTACCCTCTTATGATTGAATTGTGCTACTTTTGTCAAAAAAGTAGTTGTGAAAGGGACTGTTTTGTAACAGACTCAGGTCGCGTTTCTCTCTCAATACAAATGTGTCCAAAATGCATAGAGTACAACAGGGCGGCGCAGGAGGCAGGGTCTGTGGTTTTGCATAGGCATATAGCTGAACAAAAAAATCTTGCAGCTGAACCTGAAAAAGCCCCTCCCTTCATGATTAATTAATCATTTTTTCCGGTTTATTCCGGTTTTTGATGACTCACCTGCTCAAAAGTATAAAAGGAGAGTTACTCTTTAAACTATTCATTCTGTTTCATTTTTGCAGCACTGTTCAGTCGGTTTTATAGAATGGCTCGTGACGAAGCTCTTTTTGTAATTTTCTGTGATCAGCTACTCTTATCATTTGCATATAACCTGTATGAAAATCGTGACTTGGCACGCATTGCTTTGTATTTCTGGAATCGTTTTACGGATCACTACAAACAACAATGGAAATTCAAAGCAGAAAAGTATACTCAAACAAATAGACTCAGTGGAAAAAGAAAAATACGAGGTTTTTGGTTTTTTGCAATTGCATTAGAACGTAATGTGCACAGTTTCAAGCGGAACATTTTCTACGAAATGTGGCAGCACTTCCGCCCTGAATGCCGTATGATTTGGATATTGCCAGCCGAAGATACCGTAGAAATGCAAATTGATTGTATCAAGGGACTTATTGACAATTTACACTTGTAATATTATTTGTAGAATTAAAAAAAAGAAAAAAAAAACAAGAAAAAAACCAAAAAATGGCCTGCAAAGAAGCTCTGGGTCCACGTCCCGCAGGCTGGGCAACTCTGTAGAGTTGGCAGAGTGAGCTTCCTTTATATTAGCAATTGGTGCAGCAAACTTTTAGCAATTAATATGGATCTACGCTTTAAACACCCAGTCACGTGCATCATAGCTGGACCAACAAAAGCTTGGAAAACGACTTTCGTTAGGCAACTCGTAAAAAACGCTGGTGAGTTGATTTTTCACTCTCCTAAATATAATCGGTGGTTTTACACTGAAGAGCAAACTTTACATAAAGAATTTGAAAATTTTGTAAAATTTATTGAAGGCCCTCCTGAATTAAGTTTAGTTAAAGAATATTCAAATGAACCTCAGCTTGTAATTATCGATGACTTAATGCATGAAATGAAAAATGAAATATTATTTACACGAGGGTGTCATCACTGGAACATTTCTGTTGTACATATAGTACAAAATATATTTTTTAAGGGTTTAAGAACGTGTCGCATTAACACAGAATATTTAGCTTTAATGAAAAACCCCTCAGATTGGCTTCAAGTGCAAACATTAGCCCATCAGCTTTACCCTCATAATCCTAAATTTTTTCTAGAAGCCTTTAATGATGCTACAAAAGAACCATTTTCATTCCTTTTAGTTGACTTGACTCAATCTATATCGGAAAACTTACGTCTTAGAGCTAAAATCTTTTCAAATTGTCCAGTAGTTTATACTGAAAAAGTATAAAAGAAATGTATATTGTAATTTTTACTCATTCTTAAAATATGGCTCCAAAACGTTTACGCAAAAATTTCAGTTACATTGACGTGCTCGCCAAGGCTAGACCTAAGCAGCGTAGAGCAATATTACAAACTGCCGATAATGATTTAATCATATGCCTATGCGAATGCATTCTCAATGTTCTTAATGGCAATATTCCTTTAAAATCCTAAGAAGTTGAAAAATTGATTAAGTACAAATTGCTGCTTTGGCGTATAATTGATAGCAATGCAATGATTAACGAAAAAAAGAACTTGCTTGTACAAAAAGGTGGTTTTCTACCCATTCTCCTTGCACCTATATTAGGAATTGCGGGTCAATTATTAGCGGATGCAATAATAAAACAATGATGCACGCAAACAAGATGATTTTAGTACCGCACGAGTTAGTTGCGGGAGAAAACAAAAGCAATGTAAAAATATATGTCAGATTTAGATAATGAAATGTTAAGCATTCTGCAAGATAAAACATTGCCCATTGATGCTAAAGTAGTAAAATATAATCAAATTTTGCATAGGTATCAAATTGCTAAGCAAGATTCTGAAAAACCGCTTCAATTAGAAATTAAGGAATTAAATAATCAGGTTTCACGTGACTCACAAGAAAATAAAGTGACTGATTCTGTAAAGGAGGCAGTGTTTAACATGGTACCAATGAAATGGCAAAAAAATGCCATGTCACTGTTACAATATGCGCGCACAAGTCCACACATTAGATGGTCTGACAAAGGTGAAATGATTATTGCTGGGAATAAAATTGTTGGTTCAAATATTGTAGATTTAATTACTGATTTTTCCCAAACAGGCAAGTCTGAGCCGGCTATAGGAGCCGACATTTTTCTGCAAAAATTAATGGACGATAATGTGCCAAAATCATCTATTGTAAATAAAAAACGTTTAAGCTTACTGCAAGAAAAAGAGTTGTATGTATCGCCCAATATGTCTACTCCCTCTACAATGGACAAAAGAGTTCATACGCAAAGCACACCATCAGACAAATATGAGGCGCTAACGCCACCAGCGCTTAAAAAAAGACCACGTACGCGCAGTTTGTTGAAAAATTGGGCTAAAATAAGTCTATAAAAGAAATGCATGCATAAAAAAATAACAAATTCTAAAAATGAGACAACAATTTAATCCCAAAAATTTTAACATTTGGCTCAACTACTATAGCGACCAGGCTTCACAGGTCGGCTATGGTAGTATGATTGGATTTAAGGGAACACCTTACCAACGGGGCGCGGGTTTGGGTAAGTTTTTTCGCTCACTTTTTCGAATGGCCATACCATTAATGAAATCAGCGGCGACTAGCATTGGAAAGCAGGCGCTTGCATCCGGCGCTCACATAGCAGCTGATGTTCTGCACAGTTGACCTATAATACAATCATTCGAACAGCATGGAAAAGAAGGTGCATCAAATTTATTAAAACAGGCAAATGAAGCATTACAAAAGGGACGTGGTCTTGGGGTGCGTCCAAAGTCTATAAAAGAACCTAAGCAGGATATATTTTCAAGTAAAAAGCAAAAACAAAAATGTCATTAATCGATTCACTCTCACTCGCTAGTACAAAAAGCGAATTAGATTTTTTCACTGTTCCTCCTACCCAGGTTGCTGTGAAAAGAGGATATTGGGATGAAATCAATTTGACTAACCCGGTAACAGATGAAGGTCCGTACGAATTTCACATACCTCCCGATCCTCATTTTTTGCAACTAAATAAAAATTACATTTACATGCAGCTTTCATTATCTCCAGGTGTTATGCTAGCAGGAGCAGATGGAAAAATTCCTGCCACGCCAGCTGAAGCGCCCATAAATTTAATTGGTAAAACATTTTTTAGACAAGTTAAGTTATTTTTAAATGGTAAACTCGTACATGACAGCGGCGATAAATATGCATACAGAACTTTCTTAGAGACCGAACTTAGCTATAATTGGGATGCAAAAAATTCGCATTTACAATCCGCATTGTATACTCAAGATAATAAACGGGATTCTGAAGATAATTATGGCTTTAAACAGCGCGTTTCTTACTTTAAAAATAAAACAATAGTCGAAGTAACAGCTCCGCTTCATATTGATTTATTTTTGCAAGACAGAGTTTTATTAAACTATACCGATTTAAGACTCGAATTAAATAGAAATCCGGATGCATTTGTTTTAGAAAGCCCAGGTGGAGCAATAAATGCTCATCTGAGTGTACAACAAATGAAATTTTTAGTAAGAAAAACCAAAATTTTAGACAGTGTGCATTTAGCTGTCGAGCAAGTGCTGACTAAAAATACTGCAAAGTATCCTATTTGTAGAGTAATGATGATGAACTTACACATTCCCAGTACATCTCAGTCAACCCCACTTAACACATTATTTTCCGGACAGCTCCCTAGACGCATAATTTTTGGATGCATTGATGCAGACACGTATCGAGGTAATGTTAAAAAATCGCTGTTTAATTTTAAATCATATAGCATAAATGAAGTTAAAGTGAATTCTGGTGGCGAGACTTTTCCTTCCCATCCTCTGAAGCTAGACTTTGAGAAAGGGAAGTATATTAGAGCGTTTGATCAATTTTTTGAAGTGCTGGATATTGCTAGGGACAATAAAGGAAACAATATAACTCGAGAAGGGTTCAACAATGGTCAGTGCTTTTTTGCATTTGATCTCACTCCCGACGAAGATGACGGTGCCCATTGGGATCTAATTAGGGAAGGTACGACTAGCATTGAGATTTCCTTTGCAGAACAAATTCCAGATACAGGTATCAAAGTAGTAGTTTACGCCAAATTTGATAATTTAGTAATGTTAGATAAGCATAAAAATGTAATATTTGATTATACTGCTTAAAAGATGAATACTATTCAGCTAATTAACGTTTTAAAAAGTGACCAGGCGGTTGGTCGAGTTTTTTGTGGAGTTTTTCTGAGCGATAAACTACTGCCAATTTTTAGTAAACCATCTGCATTAGTTATGAATACAGACCCTAGTAATCTGCCCGGCTCCCACTGGGTATGCTTGTTTCTTGATGCAGATGATAAATGCGAATATTTGGATAGCTACGGGCTATCGCCTAGTGAAAAAATGCGCAAGTACGTACTAAAATATGCATCACAGTTAAAATATAATAAAAAATGTGTGCAGAAACCTCTAACACCTACGTGCGGACAATTGTGCGTATATTTTTTAGTATGGCGCTGCAGAGAAGTGCCTATGAAATTGATTTTACAAAGTTTAGAGAAAAGCTTTTCTGATGAATTCGTTACCGGTTTTGTAAATAGTCTATTTAAGCTCAGCACAACAGTAGTAAATGAAGAATTTCTAGTTAATCAAATTGCTAATCAATGGATCAATTTTATGTAACATTACCCAGTAACACTGTTAGCAATAAACAAAATACCCCATCTGAATTTACGGTACATTTGCCACAAAAAATTAAATTGACTGGAGATTGGGAATGTGGTCTATGTCAGCTAATCTACCCACACAATTGGGAAACGCTAAAAACTGAAAAAACTGATATTCATATAACAGACACTGATGACAACAATCATGTAATTAAGATACCGCTAGGGTGTTACGACTCAATACATGAATTTGTTGAGACGATGCAATTCTGCCTTCTAAATGGGGATTAAATTGTGAAAAAGGGAATATTTTTTAAATACTTCAGTACGATAAAACGAGTTCAAACAATAGTGTACAGTGAATTTGTAAAATCAGTAACATTACCACCAGAAATAACCAAAATTTTAGGGTTTCAAGATAACAAAATAACGAAATCAGTATGGGGCGTTAATGAACCAAACATGCACGTTGGGGGCATTGAAGTATTGTACATTTATGCAAATATTTTGGAACCACAAATTGTTGGAGATGTGGCGGCTCCCTTATTACGAATTGTTAACGTAGAAGGGTCCTACCCCAATATTATCGATAAAACCTTCGACTTTCCTCACTACGTACCCGTCCTAGTTAAAGATATTTCAAGTATTGAAATTAATATTAAAGACGATTTAGATGAATTTGTTCCATTTATTTTGGGGAAAGTATTTGTCAAATTGCATTTCCGAAAAATTAAACCGTCCTACTTTTAAGGATATAAATACTCGTGTTTTTCAATTAATTATCATTATTGATCAAAATGGCTACGATTGTGAACGTCGTTTCAACAGCTCAGCTTTCCACAAAACCCCTAAATTTATACAAATTAAGAAAAGTTGCGATTGGGTAGAGTTCGATCATAAGCGTTTCAATGCTATGATTATTAGATTAAAAGAACCTAAAGCAACAGGTTTGTTATTTAACCTAAAGCAACAGGTTTGTTATTTAATTCGGGAAAATAAGTTTGTGTAGGTGCAAGGAGCGTACAAGAAAATAACATTGCAAATGAGAAAATTTGCAAATTATTACAAACTAGTGAATATAAGCTACAACTTACCACTCATAAAATCCATAACGTCGTTGGCTCCGGCAATATCCATAGGCAAATAAACGTACCATCTTTTGCTAGAGCTTATCGCAAAATTGTTGAGTATGAACCTGAGTTATTTTGTGCCGCAAAACTTACATTCCCAGATAGCAGAGCTGCGGCGCTCATTTTCAGTTCTGGCAAGATCGTAATCACAGGTCTAAAAACTGAGTCGCAAGTACACCGATTTTATAAAAACGTTATTTTTCTCATAAGCCCTTTCCACATACGAGGTTAAGTGTACATATAGGTTATATGTATCTGAGCAATATGTGATTAATCATACTACCTATATAGCACTTGTTGTGACCTGATCACAGCATTTTTAAATTAATAAATAAAAAGTAGGTATGTAGTCTATGAAAGAAATGTCTATTCAGTGTAAACGCCCTTGGAATGTATAGAGAATAAAGTTTTTCTAGTGACACTTCGTTTGGTCTAGTGGTAGAACGTGGAACTTACAATTTCAAAAACCTGAGGTTCGATTCTTGAAGGCATCAAATTTTATTAAAAACGAAAATGTTATGAAATGATTAAAATTGTTCCCTTTATCAGTGAATGGTTTATCAAAAATTATCTGAACCAAATTCTGTAGAGGTTGTGAAGTTGGTTAGTTTAGTTCAAGTGATGGTGAATCATACTTTTGAGTTAAACCCGTGAAAATGATGTTTCAAGTCCCCTTTACATTTGACCGAATTGCAGAGAAAATGCTCAGGCTGAACAGCCCGGGCCCCCGAGCTAGCTCGCCCCAGCTAGCTCTGGGACTCCAAGGGGTATGGCCCGACCCCCTCCCCCAGGGCTAGCTCGCCCCAGCTTGCCCTGGTACTACAAGGGGTTCAGTGCACTTGCGCCTTCAAGTACAAGTGCACTGAGCTCGGCGCTTTACGCCTATGCTTCAACATGTAGTATAGTTAATCATTGTACCGCCCCAAGGGCCAGCTGTACTACTTAGGGGTCCTATCGTGAATGTTAAAATCATAAATTGTTAATAATAATTTGAATGTAAACACTACCACACTCCTTGATACTGGGTCTGAACTCACGTTAATTAATCAAAAAGTTCAAACATTACTTAATTTACCTCTTTTTCTCCCATAGTAAAGACAATTACTCAGGCCAGAGGTCAGACAGTTGAAGTTCTAAGGACAGTTTGGATCTGTTTGAAATTTAAAACAGAGTCTGGATTTTCTGATTTTGAATATCTTCAAGCCCAAGTTTTGCCTAATTGCCCTATTGACCTCATTATAGGTATAGATTATTTATGTCGTTTCAATGATCTGTGTTTATTGTGGAAAACTGGTAGAGTTGGATTCGGAAATCACGAATTAAATTTGACTGAATCACTTTTACTCCTGGAACAACAAAGAGGCATCACCATTTTGCTAAAAAAGACAAAAATTCCTCCGCAAAGCATTTCTTTTCTCTCTTTAAAAGTAGGAAAACCATATTCAACTATGAAAAATGTTCTATTTGAACCTTACAAGCGTTGCATGCAAAAATATGGAATGCATATCAGCACTGTTTTAGATAGCCCGCTTAATGATTTTATTTGTGTGAGCGTAGTAAACACTTGGAGAAAACCACTTATTTTATATTCTGGGATGAGACTAGGTGAAGTTCGCCTTTTTGTTGAAGGTTTTCATGCTTCATATGTTTGTAAAGAAGTAGCTAACAAAAAGATTAAACACTACTCTCTGATTTATGAAATCCCTGGCAAACCCACGTTGAGCGAGAACAAGCATGAAAAATTACTGACTCTTCTTAATAAGTATATTCATATTTTTGTGAAGGATGATGAAGATTTAGATAAGACTAACCTTGTTGCTCATAAGATTCAAACAGGAACTGCAGAACCAATTAAAAGTCAGCCATACCGGGTACCTCATAAACAAAGAGATATTATTGAAAAAGAAATCAAAAAAATGTTAGATAAAAATATTATTTCATTATCAAATAGCCTATGGACAAGTCCAGTGGTAATGGTCCCAAAAAAGATGGGTGGTTATGGATTTTGCGTGGATTATCGTAAATTAAATAATATCACCAGAAAGGATTCATACCCCCTACCAAGAATCGATGACATTTTGGATACGCTTAATTGTAGTGTATATTTTACTACTCTCGATCAAGCCTGGGGTTACTGGCAGATCCCGATAGATGAAAATGATAGAGAAAAGATGGCTTTTGTGACCCACAACCATACGTGGGCAGCAAGAAATTTCTGGGGGAGGGGGTGCAAGATTTTTTGAAGGTCAAAAAATGGCCCTAAAAACGATGGTATGGTGATAAAAACACCATTTTTCGACGTTTCTCATCAAGCACTATCCATTGGCATCAAAAAATTGCGAAAAAAGCGAAAAAAATTTTCAAAAATTGAATTCGGGGGGGGGGTATTTTGATTTCTGGGGGGGGTATTTTGGTTTCTGGGGGGTGCATACCCCCCACGCCCAGGTGTGCCCACAATGGTTTATATGAATTTAGTGTTTTACCATTTGGTCTATGTAATGCCCCCGCCACATTTCAGAGATTGATGGATCTCCTCTTAGCCGGTTTACAGTGGGAAATTTGTTTAGTCTACCTCGATGATATCCTCATTTTCAGCCAAAATTTTGAGGAACATCTTAGGCGCCTAACAAAAATTCTAGAAAAGTTATTGTCTGCTGGTCTAAAATTACGTCTAGAAAAATGTAAATTTGTGCAGAAAGAGACCTCATATCTCGGGTATGTGATTTCTGGTGATGGCATCAAGCCCAATCCCATTAAGTTAAAAGCAGTTAGAGAATTTCCAATCCCTAATGCTGTGGAAAAGGTTAAAAGTTTCCTCGGTTTGGCTGGATATTACAGACGGTTTATTGAAAATTTGGCAAATATTGCAGAATCATTATATGCTTTGATACGTAAGAATGTAAAATTCTCATGGTCCTCTGCTTGTCAAAATGCGTTTGAGAAGTTAAAGCAATCACTTATCACTGCTCCCGTTTTAATTTACCCGAATTATTCCAAACCATTTTTGATTCATACAGATGCATCTGGAAAGGGGATTGGAGCAAGACTCTCTCAAGAAATTAATGGAAAAGACCACCCAATTTCATGTATTAGTAGGCATCTTAAACCTGCTGAACAAAATTATCCCATCTATGAGCTCAAAGCCCTAGCTGTGGTTTGGGCCGTGAAACAGTTTCGTACATACCTTTTTGAGCAAAAAGTTATAATAGTCACGGATAATGCTGCATTGCAGTATATTTTGAAAAAGCCAAACCCATCCCCGAGAATTGCTTGTTGGGGACTAGCGTTACAAGCGTTTGATTTAGACATAAAACATAGATCAGGCAAAGATCATGGAAATGCAGATGCCCTTTCTTGCGCATTTTATGTCAATTTTGACCACGAGTCTACCAAAGTATCATTAAAAAATATTTTGGAGGAGCAGTTGAATGATCCGTTTTGCAAAAATTTGATAAACTTTTTAGTTGATCAGACCTTACCTGAAAGTGCGAAAGACATCCATTATATTGTTTCAGCTCACATAAATTTTGCATATTTTTATGATGTTCTCATTTTTCATGGGCCCCCACACAGCAAAAACCCATTAGAGCTGATTGTAATTCCAGAAAAAATGCATCTTGAAATTTTGCATGCTTTTCACGATGACGTATTTTCTGGACATCTCGGTTTTAAGCAAACATACAGTCGCATTCAAGAAAGATTTTATTGGCCTAATTGCTACAAAGATGCGAAAAATCACTGTCTAACTTGCACAAAGTGCAGCTCGCAAAAATCCCTATCCAGACCTACACGTGCCTCTTTAGTTCCTATTCCTGTTCCAGGCCCCTTTGACAGGGTTGCCACAGATATTCTAGGACCTCTGCCCCTAACGGAAAATGGTAATCAATACATAATTGTTTTCATGGATTATTTAACTAAGTATTGCATGACTGGCGCACTGCCAATTAGTACAGCAGAATATACCGCACACGCTCTCTTACTTAAAGTTATTTTGGTTCATGGAGCCCCTAAAGAATTGCTTTCGGATCAAGGAAGTAATTTTCTATCAAAATTAGTTGCGGAAATTTGTAAATTTTGCAATACCTGTAAGATAAACACGACCCCTTATCACCCCAAACTGATGGATTGGTTGAACGTTTTAATAAGACTCTAGCTAATATAATATTGATGTATATAAACTTGAGCCACTTGGACTAGGATAAATTTTTGCCATTTGCTACTTTTGCTTATAACACTGCACCTCAAGAAAGCATAAAAATGAGTCCATTCCTCTTATTATATGGTCGGAAACCTGTGTTCCCAATCGAAAATGCCCTAAATCTCAAACCCAGTCGATATGTAATTGATTTAGATGATTATTTTGTCCAATTTAGGAATTTTATGCATTTCACGTGGACATTAGGTCGAGAAAATATTGAAAAAGCTCAGGGAATTCAAAAATTTTATCAGGATAAGCATGCCCGAGATTTAAGCATCAATGTTGGTGATATTGTCTTTAAATATAATCCCGCACTAAAATCTGGTTTGACACATAAATTTGCACATCCTTGGGAAGGACCCTATGTAGTTACTGGTGTCAAGTATCCCAACGTTTTGCTTAAAACTGCACAAAATCAAGTTGAGACTATCCACGTAAATCGATTAAAGAAAGTCAGTTCTAAAAATGAATCAAAAGTACAGAATTTTTCAGAAAAATCTAAAAAAAAGATGAAGAAATAACCAAAAATAGTAAACCAACTCATAATTATAATTTAAGACCACAAAATTAGTAATTTCATTAGCCCTATCTGAATGTTTCCCCAGAATTCTCTTCCCTCAAGATTTTTCATATTATGCAGATGTCATTCCATAGTCCTTTTGATGGCGACGTAATGGAGCAGTCGGAACGAAGTTGGAAACAAGCAGATGTGGCAGAACCAACTGACGTTCCTGAGGCAATTATCCAGCGTTGGATGTACAAATTCCATCGCTATCCCGGGAAGGCTCACTTGCACCAAATTCCAGGAGTCTTGCCGCTGGAGGTAGCATGTGACATGCTACAGAGGGATCCGTTTGTCTCAAAAATGTTGGCAATCTATTGCATTGAAACTAGTCCAAGAGCAATGTGTGTTGATGGTAAGATTACCCCGTCAAAACCAGTTGAAAGTAGCAAAGTATCTGAGGCTGGAACATCTCATCAGAACCCCAGTCAGGGAAGGCAATTCTGCAGTTTAGTCAGTATTGCTCGCCCCAACGGTTTTACATGCTTATTCAATTCAGGCAAGCTAGGCGGTGTTCCTTGGCATCTTCGTAAATTAATCTTGGATGGAAACATCACTTTTATTGGTTTTGCTTTCACAAATAGCTTAGCAAACGTTGATTGTTGTTTAAAAGGAAAAAACGTAAATGCTGACGTCTATGACATATTAATTTTAATTCAAAATTTTGACTTTGCTTCTCATATTTTTGAAAACCTCGAACCAGATCTTTTGACTGTAGCTACTATTCACTTTTGTTGCTGCCTCGATGTTGTAGAGAATCTTTTAAGTCAGGACAAAGCTGTGAGAGCCGCTCACTTGGCTGTTCTTGTTTTTGACTTGTATGCTGCCATTCAGCAAAACCACAACATCCTGAAAGCAGAGATAGATAAGTTTGAGTGTAAAGAACAAACCCAACTAACGACTCTGATTGTCCCTTGAATCTGGTTAGGAGCTGATGAAAGCACTGTCAGCAATGTGGGAAACTTTGCACCTAAAATTGAGCAGTTCAGTAATCCAGTCAATCCCGTAGTAGGCACTCAGACCGTAGTAAATCCATTGCCCACTGCAGAAACCTCAACCATGCCCATAGCCAGTCCAATGATTTCACTCCAAGGTGGCAATGTAGCGTTACTACCACCTTTCTTCCAGGATCAAGTAGCTCCACCGGTTCCACGACACATTTCAACAATTTGCGCCCGTCATCTAGAAAGGTATTTGCTGCCACCTCCACCAAGGCAGCTAGCACCACTTCCACCAAGGCAGCCCGCGCCTCCTCCACGCGAAGTTCAGCATGTTCGATTCGGCAATGTTGAGTTTTGTTTCAACGCGTTAATTTGCAAAATGATTGGCCAATTTAATAGCCATTTCTGAGGGTCCATTGAATCGTGTTGGTGTCCGGTTTATGAAGCTTTCTTTGACCATTGGTGCAACAACCTAGGTTCTGCGTTTGATTTTTTGCAAGCTGAGATGCGGAGCCAAGACAGCAGAATGCGTTGAGCGCTGGCTTTGCAAATTGAAGCAAAAGGAGCCCCGCAGCATTATTAAAATGACGTGAATAATAGTTGCTTTTATTTTTGCTAATCCACAATAATTTTTAAACTTTATGCTTATCGATGCATTGCTATTCTCATGTTTATGCAGTATTGTATTTGGTACCCCGGGAAGGCTTCAATCTTAAGGGACGAAGAATGTAAAGAAGCTCGTTTTTACATTACTCACTTTGAGTTTGAAGCTTAGTGTTATGAAGTTCTTCAGAATATATTACAAATTAAGTTTCTCTTTCGATTCCACTTTTAATCAAATTGCGTAATAGCATTCCAACATTCCTACATGATTCTCAAATTGGTGATTCTTATATCAAATTCTCATATTTTTGGTAAAAGAATTTTAAGCCAGCTCGATTCAGCTTGCAACCCACTCATGTGCTTTTGGTTAGAAAAAACTAATGCTTCAAAAAAAGTTCACTCATATGACACATCCCGGATTCTCGGTTTTATAAAATATCATGCAGATACGCTTTTTTGTTATTCGGGCCATCTTACTTATTTTCCATTAAGTGTTTATCATGGATATTATTATTTTACATATTCTTTTCCACGTTTAATACATCAAACCATGGACGTGCTTCACACTACATTTTAACAACAAATGATTAGTGCAAACTTCACACAACTACTAGGTGTAGAGAAAACTAACAGTCAGATTCTCAATTCTGATTTTAAGTAGAACATTTTGAAAAAAGTCAAGCTTCTGCAAGGCTCTAAAACAAGAGTTAATATGCAGTTTAAACTTTACACAACCACAGAGTTTAAAGAAAATTTCAGTCGGATTCGTAATTCTGATAATACGATCAACATTTACGAAAAAATTAAGTCTCCACAATGGCCCAAGGACAAATAAATATCAGATGTGTAAACTTAGACTCAAGCTACGTTAACTTTGCTTACTTAACCCAAATCTCAAGCTTATGTGCTCACAAGGGTGTTCTTGCCCTTTCCAGGAGGTTGATCACCAGCTGGCAATTTGGAGGTAAGCGGCCCGGCCTATTCAAGGTAGCCCGGCCCTTTACGCATGCACCTAGTGAAACTTACTTACTTAACCCCTTTGAGATTAAGTACCTAATTAGAGTAAGTTCCCCAGAAAACTTATTGAGGGCTCAATAAGATTATTATTTAACTTGTTTTGGACCGCATTCCGGTGCTTGAAAATATTAAGGGTTCCTAAGTATAGTAAACCACAAGGACAGAATTCAACAGCACGGAAATTCAACCGAGCCCAGCATTGTTAATTAAATAATTAATTTTTACAATGTTTTGGACAAAAAAATTATAAAGCAATTAAAAAGCGACAGCATGGAGGATGCATGCAGCCGACCGTTGTGCTACGATAATTGGGTAAAATCAAACAATGTAATTAAAGAAGGGCACAAAGCCCTGCCAAAGGCATACAACTGATGCCAATTGGCACAAATACGAATGATTAAAAACAAAGCGTACGGCAAAAAGAAGTGTGCACACTACGCAGGAAAACAAACAGACAAGTTCTGTAGCCAAGCAGATAAAAAGGCACATACAGAGGCTGAACACGTACGGTGACAAAAGAAAAAAAGATACGCTCAGTGCGGAAGCTGGCGGAGAGGCTCTCAGGCTCAAAAACTAATTGTAAAATGTAAAATCTTAAAGTGCGATCAAAACTGTGTTCGCACAGTTTTAACTGATGTGGAAATAGAGGCGTAACAACACAAACCAAGAGATATGAAAAGGATTTATGAATACGACAATTGGCCTATGGGCAAAAGCTTACGGTAAAGGTATGTACAAACAAGACAGGCACAAATATGAGACACACACATATGATCTTTTAACACATGTAAGATATGATAACACACATACCAATGCGTACTCAAGTCGCATTAAGCCCATTCCTATCCCGGATTTTGATTGAAAATATGTGTGGGAATGGAATGAAAAATATGATAATTTTCAGGGGGAGGTGGTCCAGGCAACTCACTTAAGCGTTGCGCTTAACGGTCATGTACGTGCGTATGGAAATTGAGCTAAGAATGTACATCTGGGGCAATCAATTGGTTTTTTTCATCTGTTTCGAAAAAAACCCAAACTGATTTCTTTTCCCGAAAAATTTTTGCAGTGTAAAGTTTACAAACATAAGTTTGGCACATACAAACGTACTACAATCAAAGGGCTACAAACTGGCCCAAACTGAATTCATTTACAGTTAATGGGGCGTTAGGTTCAGATTTTTAAAGTTTACAATGTGGTGGACAGTGAAAAATATGTGTTTGTGCATATTTTTGTTCGCCACTTTCTCTGTTCAAAAGTCAGAGGAGAGGTTCAAATAAGATAAAAATAAAGTATTTTCTAAGGGGTGGCAAACAAAAATATGAAGTGAAGAAGTTGGGAGAGGTCAAATAGGATAAAAATCAAGTACTTTTTAAGGGGTGGCGAACAAAAATATAGAGAAACACATATTTTCCACTGTCCATTACATTGTGAACTTTAAAAATCCGAACCAAACGTGCCATTGAGTGTAAATAAATTTGGTTTGAGCCAGTTTGTAGCCCTTTGATTGGAGTATGTTTGTATGTGCAAAACTTATGTTCCGCAAAATATTTGATATGATTTACCAATTAAATACAAAAAACCTGTTTTTTTGCCCATTTTACACCTCAGATTTCGAACTTTACACCCCCATAAACAACTCAATATTACGTTTTTTTGAACGCGGTTTGCTTTGACGTATAGCCCTTAAAAGTTACTTAATTTTCATCTATTCAAAATTATCTTAACTCATAACCGAAAATGTTGGCAGAGAAATCTTTGACAGAATCTGTTTTTTTACTCATTTACTAGAGTGTAAAGTTTAAACCCCTGGTACTGTGTATTGATTGTAGAAAAGTTTGAAGGTCAGATTCGTTATTCTGACCTCACAGAGAACATTTAAAAAAAATTCATCATCCACGACGCTCTGGGCGGAAAAAATTTTTTCAGTATAAAGTTTACACCTGCACTAATAACGCAATATTGATTGTAAAGAAACAAAATAAATTTTTACGTGTAGCACTTAGGACGAGGCAGATTTTAAAGGTAGTTACCACAATCTTTCTACTAAGTGGAGAATATGGCAGGAAAAAAATATTTGTTTGTCTCAGACTCTTTACAATAAACTGCCTCTAAATTCAAAAATATTACTTTTTAAGAAAAAATAAAAAAAGTTTCCCCTATATTTTATAACCGTCTACCTTTTGAAACCAATCAGACTGCATATAATGTAAAACTGAGTTAGATATGCTCTTGCACATGAAAACAGTAAAAAAACCGTCTAATTTACACTCCTGTGCAACAATCAATGAGTGTAAAGAAATTTTAGGACCAGATTCGTAACCTATTAATTAGGGAAAACATTTTTTAAAAATAATTCATCATCCAAGACGCTATGGGCGGAAAAAATTTTTCAGTGTAAAGTTTACACTGGCACTAATAACGCAATATTGAATGTAAAGTAACAAAATAAATTTTGACGTGTAGCGCTTGAGACGAGGCATATTTTAAAGGTAGTTACCACGTTCTGTCTACCAAGTGGAGAATATGGCAGGGAAAAAATATTTTTTTGTCTCAGCCTCTTTACAATAACCGCCTCTAAATTCGAAATTTTTACTTTTTAAGAAAAATTAAAAAAGTCCCTCCTCGATTTTTTAACCGTCTACCTTTTGAAAGCAATCAGACTGCATAGAATGTAAAACTGAGTTAGATATGCTCTTGCACACAAAAATTGTAAAAAACCATAAAGTTTACACTCCTCTGCAACAACTAATGAGTGTAAAGAAATTTTAAGAATAGATTCGTAACCTACTAATTAGGGAAAACATTCTTAAAAAATTGCCCTCAGCAAATTATTTGAAATTTAGGTGTTAACTTTACACACTCACAATGCGCTCGGTATTCGGTATTGAGTGTAAACAAGAAAAAAATGGGGGCACTAAGTTTTTTATTTTCTGACGTTTAAAAAAACCGCAACTCTCAGATGTGTGCCATTATAGCTGTGAGGGGCGGACATATGTTGGGGGTACCCAAGTATATTATAGTTACGCGCTGACGCGCTACTTATTATGTATATTTATATATATATATATATATATATATATATATATATATATATATATATATATATATATATATATATATATATATATATATATATATATATATATATATATATATATATATATATATATATATATATATATATATATATATATATATATATATATATATATATATATATATATATATATATATATATATATATATATATATATATATATATATATATATATATATATATATATATATATATATATATATATATATTATATATATATATATATATATATATATATATATATATATATATATATATATATCATAGGTAGCGCGTTAGTGCGTACCTATAATATACTTGGGTACCCCTAACACATGTGCATCCCCCCTACAGCTATAACGGGACACTTCAGATAGGTGCAGTTTTTGGTAAAAGAAAGATAATAAAAAAATTTGCTGCACATGTTTTTTTGTTTTTCTTAAAACTCAAAACTGGCTGTGTAAGGAAGGTGTAAAGTTTTTGTGTAATGTTATAACATAGGATAAATTTTGGGAGCTTTTTAGGCGGCATGTGACAACTCAGTATTGACTCCTCAAATAAATTAATGGCACAGATTTGTAGAGGAAGGGATCCTCCAAATTTATTTTTCTTTTGTTTGTTGAAATTCGCATTAATTCTCAAATGGGAGTGTAAATAGTGCGAAAATCTGGGGTGAATAGGTATATTTTGGTCGAGTTTTTAACTTGTTTATGTCTGATACTAACTCCGGTTATGAGTTTTTAAAAATGTTTTCTGACAGAAATTTAGAGCGGATCAAGGGCTACAATCTGCTTACATGCAGACCTTTCTAAGGGCAATAGGGAGATTGGTCCTGGTGTTTAAAGTTTATACTCTGGTCGATTGTGTAAAAAAACAGATTTTAACTAAGAATTCTCTGCTAGCCTTTTCCGCTTATGAGTCGGGCTAAAATGAGTATAACAGTAATCAAGCAGCTTCTAGGTGCTACACGTTGCAGCAAACTGCATGCAAAAAAACGCAATATTGAGTTATTTATGGGGGTGTAAAGTTCGAAATCAGACGTGAAAAATTGGCAAAAAACACGTTTTCTCCTCAATTTTGGTTGATAAATCATATCAAATAATTTTTGCAACATAATTTTTGCACATAGAAACGTACTACGACTCAAAAGCTACAAACTGTACCAAACCGAATTTCTTTACACTGAATGGGGAATACAGTACGGATTTTTAAAGTTTACAATGTTCTGAATGATGGAAAATATGTCTTTGTTTTAGTTTTGTTCGCCACTTTCTCCATTTAGAGGTCACAATAGGTCCAATAGAATAAAAATAAAGTGCCTTAAATGAGGTGTATGTCATAGCAAATTGCGTATGTCTAAACCAATATTAAGCGAGTGTAAAGTCAAGAATGGGGTGCTTTAAACAGGTTTCTGTCTTGTTTCATTCTGCCAGCTTCTCCAGTTATGAGTCAGGGACATGATTCTCAAGTCTGTAAATGAACTTCAAACCAAATTTGATACGCAATTTTGGCGCATATGTTTACACTCAACAGTTCAGTAAAGTGGTTTAAACCAATGTTAATTTATCCTTACGGCATTATGAAGACTTACTATTTTCATAAAATTGGTCGTAATATTGAAGCAATATTGAAATTAGGATTCTGACTAAAATCTTTTTACACTAGGTATTAACATATTGTTTACACTATAATCTTCATTTTATAGCCTTGCGGAAACCTAATTTTCTCCTTATGACTAGAAATTTTTAAGGAATCAAGTGTGAGAAGTCGGTTAGACACATTTTTTTACACAACAGTGGTGTAAACTGTTTTACACCAAATGTTAATTTGTCATCAGACCATTGTTGAGACATGATGTCTTTATAAATGTTGATTGTAATATCCGCGTAATATCAGATATACGAATCCGACTAAAATCGTCTGTGCATTCTGTGTAAGCAAGTTAACACTGCATATGATATTTTGACCTAGAGCCTTGCAAAAAAATAATAATTTTCTTAAATTCGAAAAAAAACAAAAAAATCAAGTGTGAGATGCCAGTCGGGCGCATTTGTTTACAATGAACTTTATCAGACTAAATAAGAGTTAGCAAGAAGTAAAATGCCAAAACGTGAGATTATTTGTTGAAGTTGCATCATGGTCAAAGTAAGCAACGATCAGAAGTGATAAGTGAATTCCAGCTTGAGCACAGAAAAATAATGCTCTTCAAACTTCAGCTAAATAATATTGCAAACGTGTGGAGTCAGAATATAATGCATACACAATGCAAGTATAAATTGCTAAGATGGAAGCAGTACCTAATGACATTTGCTACAACACTGACAAAGATAGGAAGGAATAACTACTATTTTTTGCTAACAAAAAGTTGGGTACTAGCAAGAAAAAATGCATTGATATAACAAAAAAAGGTAGAATATACTTGGAACAAAGAATTATCAAGGACGTAAAAGGAGGGGACTAAAAAAGCTCATATCTACAAATGTCACAAAATTTGCTAAAACTCAGAAAATTCCTAAACAAAGAAAAAATGCAAGTAAGTAAATCGAAGAAAAAACCTACCTGTGCCTAAAACTGCAAGATCTGCTAAAAATCAGACTTTTTCTAAGCAACGCAAAAATCGAAGTATATTCTGCGGCCTCTGAAAAAAATAGGTGAACCTTCTCATATTGTCCACCATACAGTGAGTGGTTCCAAAATTCTGAGGGGGTTTTCAAATTGGAATATTGGCCTTAAAAATAGTGCTATGGCGGAGAAAACACCATTTTTGAACATTTCTCCTTGAGCTCTATCTATTGGTACCTACCAAACAAACCCAAAAAGAGCAGAAAGATTTAAAAAATTGAATTCTGGAGGTATTGATGGGTATTTGTGTTTTCTTGTTGGGTATTTTGCCTTGGGATGCATACTCCCCAAACCCCCTACATCTAGGTATGGTGTCCAATGCTTAATATTAAGTTTATACAATTAATCTCAAATCTGCGTTTTTGCTAATCACTTGCAACGTTAATTTATTTGATATTGTGGCTAGATAAATATTACAAAAAGTTATATCTTATGATTTTTTGCGATACCGCAGTGAAAGACTGTGATTTCTATATAATGCAGGCGTCCATTCAGTACTCTTCTGGAGTTTAATCCCACCAGACCACCCGGATTTCATTCCTGCCCATGTAAACTGATAACCATTAGGCATGGGAGCTTAGGGGTATGCAGAAACATCAAAAATTGCCATTTTTCCAACATACCATAATTATTATTTTTTTACCCAGAAAAATATTGCAACATTGCGCTGCTCAGCTATGGTGATATCTGCTTTTGCAGAGTGAGTGCTTCAGTTATATAGCCCAATGTTTTATCTTTGTTCTTCAGGATGCTGCTTTCTTCCGCAGGCCGCAGAATATCGTTCAATTTTTGTGTTGCTTAGAAAAAGTCTGATTTTTAGCAGATCTTGCAGTTTTAAGCATAGGTAGGTTTTTTCTTTGATTTACTTACTTTCATTTTTTCTTTGTCTAGGAAATTTCTGAGTTTTAGCAAATTTTGTGACATTTGTAGATAGGAGCTTTTTCTAGTCCCCTCCTTTTACGTCCTTGATAATTTTTTGTTCCAAGTATATTCTACCTTTTCTTGTTCCATCAGAGCATTTTCTCTTGCTAGTATATATATATATATATATATATATATATATATATATATATATATATATATATATATATATATATATATATATATATATATATATATATATATATATATATATATATATATATATATATATATATATATATATATATATATATATATATATATATATATATATATATATATATATATATATATATATATATATATATATATATATATATATATATATCGTGGCTGCAGTGCTCAGAGGTGCTGTAGTAGTCTAAAGTGACATGAATGTCATTTGAAATGCTGTATTAGGAGGTAATCCACATTCAGAGTTTGGCCTCACAGACTATATTTGAAGATTGTCCTTGTACACCATGTCCAGAGTGTGGTTTTATGGAACATGACCTGTACAGAAAAATAATTGAAACAATCTTTTTCTGTTTTCACGGGCACAGCTCCATAACCTAGACTCTGTATCCTACATCTTCTATACCAATGCACAATATATTATGTGACTAACATACATATTTTCTTTTGCATTTATGTCTTTGTTTTCTGTTGTTGGCCCTTGTGCATATATAGTTATATTGCCAATTTTTCTTCAGCTGATATTGTTTATTGTCTACTTTAATTTCTGAAAACTACAAAGTTCAGTAAATTTAAAACTATTCTATTTAAATTGTAGTTCGAAATCATGAGTGGTGATGCCCAAGAAAGATTATGAAATTAGGTTGATAGGCTTACCTGTTCAACAAGGAGGCAACAGCAACAGATAGAGGCTTTGCAACTACCACCCGCAGAGGCTTCCATTCTTATAGGGATGGGGAACCATGTTTGTATTGGAGAATTTTATCATGGGGGGCGGATAAAAATTTTGAATGCCGGACTAACTATTTGGTAGGATAGCATTAGCTAACAGTTGGGATAATGCTAAAAACATTTGCTGTTACCAACATATTTACGTAATTTAGCAGAAGTAGCCTGAGTCTATTGTGGTGCCAGAGCATCAAAATTTGACATATGATAAACTTTTAGGACGTTTGAGAGTGCATTTTGTACCTCAAGAAAAACAGAATTGAAAGCACTACAATTATGTACAAGGCGTCAAGGCCTTATGGAACCTGTAACTAGGTATGCTCTAGACATACACATATGTGGGCAGCAAGAAAATTCTGGGGGGTGCAAGATTTTTTGAAGGTCAAAAAACGGCCTTAAAAATGGTGGTACGGCAATAAAAACACCATTTTTCGAAGTTTCTCATTAAGAACTATCCATTGGCATCAAAAAATTGCAGAAAAAAACGAGAAAAAAAAATTTTCAAAAAATTGATTTCTGGGGAGGGGTATTTTGATTTCTGGGGGGGTATTTAGGCTTCTGGGGGGAATGCATACCCCCCAAATCCCCACGCCCAGGTGTGGACATACAGCATTTAGCAATTCAGGCACACTCTAATGTTGAAGTTGCTACTTTGGACGCTCTCATTGAAGGTTTTTTGTAGATGGACTTAATTCTGATGTATGCGCTTTGTTTAAGATAGAAAACCTACAACAATTAAGGAGGCTGAGATTTTAGCATAGCAAGCTGAAACCTAAATGTATTTCAAGGCTGAATGGCAGCCAACTAATACTTCATTTGCAACAGGTAAGTGGGTCAAAGCAAGGAGGAAGCCAACCAGTGAACTGTTAAAGACTTTTGGGCCACAATTTATAACGCCCGAACCATTGTCGGCCCCACTATCCCCTCAGCTACACCAAATCTGATGTTTTTGTTGCAGGCAAGTGGGACACATCAGTCAAAACTGCCATCAGCCACCAAACACATTTGATGGGACAACATTTGCTCAGACCCCGGATTCACAATGGGGAGGCATATGGTACAAACTGGACCACAACCAAGGCCAATGGTGCACATGGGATCTTGACCGCAAATGATAAATTCCCAGAGGAGGGGGCAAAAACGGTCACCTTCATGAGCCACCCAAAGTTTTTGTTGAACTTATGCTGTACAACAGCCTAATTTGACCCTGGATCTGGAGATGTCCAGAGCCGTGGAACAAAATGTGTAATTCAGCATTACATGATATAATTTGTGCTATACAAACTAAAAATCCACAAAATCTCACAATTTCCAATGAAAACACATTAAGCCAGAAAAATAAGAAAAATTTCCCACAATTCTTTGGCAGAATGTAATACTTCATTTAATTCACAGGAATTTTGGCAATACATACCCAAAATATTTTGAATTGGCAAAAATACCTATTTATATCATATTAACATTTTTCTATCAATTACCTATCCAGTACTACTTCATTTTTCCAATTTTTGGCATTCAGGCTTATCAATTATGTGGACCACTTACTACTGCAATTCATTTTTCTTCACCTACAAAATCAAATTGTAATCCATCTTCATAGGTAAATGATGTAAAAACTTTTACTGCAATTTTGTGGACACCTCTTAATTCCTGCTTTTAAGTGTACTGCTTTTACAAATACTATTTGTACAAATGCTGGATTTTTAGAATCCTAAGGGATTGTGCAAGAGTCCCTGGAATCCTATAAAATAAGTCAGCATAGATGCTTACAAATGGTTAGCACAAATTGCTTTTGAGGCTTAACCTTATATCAAGTAAAATCTAATACTTGGCGATCTAATCAGATGCTGATAACGCAATGGTTTAACAAGGACAGATAGCACACATTGTTTTCACACAATTTGAGAATTTTGGTATATTTATGTGTATAACTTTTGATCCACTGATATTTTCTGATAAAATAAATACAATAAATGATCAAAATTCATTCTGCTTGCTCAAAAATTAGTGAAAGTTTCATGTTATAACATGCCTACAGTGTGACAGTCGGTCAAAGCTGATGAACCTGCTCACCATAACTCATCTCAGTGAATTGAGGTTTTCTGAGATGAACTCAAGAGCCACTAAACGGATTTTTCTGAAATAAAGTGTTTTAGATGGACAATTTTAAACTGAAACTATTTTGCCAGAAAAAGTATAGCTAGATTATGTCTACAGTATGCCAGGCTCGAAAAGTGCTCAAACTTTGCTAGGTCACTACAGTATACAGGTTAAATTTAATTTTTCGGAAAAAGAAATAGTTAGATATTTTTGTGCTCTAAATTTCACCCCTTTTTGTTTTTGTGTTTCAAAAAATGTTTGTCCTGAAATTTCAATTTAATTTTTTTCCAATATGGCTGCCCCATAAGTTATGCATTTTACTTGCACTGTTTTTATGGTTTTGGAAGTTTAAGCTTATTTTAGAAAGCCCAAAAAAAGCTCATTTGAATGATATCCTACTTGTCTGATTTACTAATTCCAGTGTTTCAATATGGCCATTAGAATGGCTGTCTTACTGTAGCTTTTGACGTTTACAGCTATTATTCTGTGAGTTTCTGACATGTTTCAAAATATTTTTCGGGAAATAGCTAGAAAATTTAATGTTCTTTCTAAAAAGCTATGTCTTATGTTCTGAATACTTCTAGTTTGTTCAGGAAAGTTCAAAAACCTCTAAATTATTCATTGTATAATGAAAACAACATGAGCAACTTATGATTGGTATCATATGAGTTCGAATTTAGGAGACATAACCACACGTTGGCGTGGGGGTTTGGGGTATACACCCCCAGAAGTTGAAATACCCCCAGAAATCAAAATATCCCCCCAGAATTCAATTTTTGAAAATTTTCTTGCTTTTCTAGCAATTTTTTGATGCCATTGGATAGTGCTCAATGAGAAACGTCGAAAAATGGTTTTTTTTTGCCATACAACCACGTTTAAGACCATTTTTTGACCTTCAAAATTTTTTCACTACCCCCCCCAGAAATTTTTTTACCCCCCCCCCCTCCCAGAATTTTGGTGCTGCCTACCTATGGACGTAACTGCTTGCAAGTCTGAGGCAGGGTGGTGTAGTTGAGAGTATAATGCCCTAATATAGGAGCTCATTCAGATTGAAGCCTCATGCCCAATCATAACTAATGGTTATAATTATAAGATCCAAAGATCAGGTACTTATTATACTATAGAGCTTTTGCAAAAAGCTTTCACTGCTATAAAGCTTCCTCCAATCCCTACACACGTTTGTATTCCTATTTTTTTGTACACACAGATCAGCGGACTCTCATCCAAACTTTTGATAGCAATAGTTATGCAAAAGCTTATCCCTCAACTACTAAAACTAAAAGACAAATAGCTTAAAATAGCTTGGAAGTTCTGAAATGCTTAGAAATAATTTTCTGGAATTTCAAATTATACGGAATTTTATGCTAAAATTCAATATTTGGAACAACAAATAAATCAATGGGAAACTGTTCATTTTTTACAAACTTAAACATAATTTTGCAGTTTAGCTGATTTGGAATTATATATTGTTTATCAATTTTTTTGTGTTGACACAATTCTTGCTGCTCGCCATTTGACACAAAGTAATGATGTGGCTGCTTCCTTAGTGGGAGAAGTCCTACAGATCTGCACCTGTGGTCAAATTAAACCTGTTCTTATCTTTTGGAACAATCTGATCGAAGATGAATGCTACTCACTTTTTCCTATTGTAGTTAAGGAAACTATTTATTTTATACTACCCCAAAGTGAAGATATTGTAACTAATTCTCCAAAAATTCCCTGTCACCAAGTTCCCTTAGGTGTTCACTTTGACCCTTTATTAAGACAATGGCTCAGTGCAAAAGGAACCATCAATGTGAAACCACTCATACAGCAGAAATTCATTGTCTATATTCCTAATTTCAAAAGCCTACTGATTATTTCTGATCCAGTTTATCTACATAAAGAAAATGGCCAATTTCCGACTTTTTTTAGAATAAGCAACTTTGGAAAATTGGAGAATGAAACAAAAATGGAACAGCTTACTAATTTTACATCTACTTTGCATGGAAACCCTGCTCAATTTTGACAAGCTCTAAAAGACAATGAAAATTGAGTACAGAATGTAAATGGCTTAACAATTACTCATCTGCAGACTGCTGTAAGTGGCCTTTTTCAGACAATAAGGCATGTTTTCTCGCACTTGATGGGATTTTGTCACTTTTTGACTAATACTCTATTTTTCTATTTTGGATTATGCTTACCACACCAAGAAGGACTAATTATATTTCTTGTACTTTAAATAGCATAGTATTCCAGACCAACCTTATGAAATATGCAGGAAACCCTGATCCTATGCAGAGCAAGTCCTGCACAAACTCTTCCTTATGTACATTTGTTCTGCGCTATAAAACAGCTTTGATGCAGTCTGTGGAATGCAATTAAACAGTGAATTTTACTTATGTAATTGCACTGTGTGCACCATATGAAATGTATCAAAGGTGTGAAATAGTGTGGAGCAAAAGTACATAGGGAAAAATCCTAAAGTATTTTTGCTACTTTTGTTCCATGTTTCAGGCAACTTTGATGCAGTTCGTGGAAAGCAAGTACACAGTGAATTTTGTCTATGTACTTGCACTGTGCACCCTGTATCAAACATATCAAAAGTGTAATCAAGTGTGGAGCAAAGTACATGAGGCTAAATCCTTATGTACTTTTGCTCTGCACTTGCCACCATTTTCTGCATTGTAATCAAAGTAGTGCAGAATGGGGATGTAAAGTACATCTCTCAAAAAATAAAAAATTATGTGCATGGCATGAACAGTATTGATTTCATCTAATAATAATTGTGAGATGGGAAACAAGTATTGATCTATTATCATTAAAATTTGTATTAAAAATTCTCCTTTTTGTGACCATACAGCATGATTAGTAAGGTCAAGGGTGGTCACCACAACTGAGCATGGGGTAGGGTTTTAGGGGATATGCAATATATGTGGGCAGCACCAAAATTCTGAGGGAATGGGGAGGGGTGCTAGATTTTTAAAGGTCAAAATGGCCTTAGAAATGGTGGTAGTGGCAAAGAATAACACCATTTTTTCAACGTTTCTCATTGAGCACTATCCATTTGGCATCAAAAATTGCAAAAAACAAAAAGAATTTCAAAATTGAATTCTGGGGAAGTAGTATTTTGATTTCTGGGGTAGGGGTATTTTGTTTTCTTGGGGGAGGGTGCAAAACCCCCAACTCCCACCTCCCACGCCCAGGTGTGATATGCACCCTCTGAGAAACCATAATCCCTCCAATTCAATTTTTTAAATTTTTTTCTTATCTGCAATTTTTTGATGCCAATGGATTGTGCTTGATGTGATACATTGAAAATAGTGTTTTTTGTCATACCACTATTTTTGGGCCATTTATTGACCTGTAAAAAATCTTGCACTCCTCAGAATTTTAATGCTGCTCACATATGGTGGTCATCATAAGTAAAATGATCCATCACCCTAGTGTGCAACACAAAGTGTATACAGCAAGTTTTGTGTTATAGGCCCCACCCACCCCTCCAAAAACACGGCAATAGGACAAAGCCTGGCCCACTTGATAAAAACAGCAATAGGATGATGAAGATGGCAGAACAGAGATGTTAGCAATAGATAGGACAATGGTGACGTCATATGAAAGTAAGGTCTCATCTGATACTTGGCAGGCTTGTTGCCAGATGAGCTTAAGCTGCCCAAGGGCAATGACCAATAGCCAAGTTTATTTCTTTACACACACACACACACACACACACACACAGTATGTAGAGTCTTGGCACGTACAGTAAAACAAGAGCTGGGATAGGTACCTATGTACATACACATAAGAAAAGAATGGTGGTTTCCCACCACTAATGTGGCCCTTAAAACGGCTATTGGGATTTAGGTATGCGTGTAAAATAGGTAGCAGCTTGGGCAATAGGATAGCATGTCTTCATAACAAAAGCTTCCTTTGAAAATGTTAAATGGAAAATAATAGTAGCTGGCTGATTGGTGTCTTATTGGCTACACCAATAAGATGCAGAAATTTATATTTTGAAACGCGGATTTTCCTGTCTTGAAAGTCTGTCCACTGGCCATAGTTTAGGCTTCTTGCACCCTGTGCTTTAACTCCAGCTCATTAGAGTGTATAAAATGTGAAGTCTTTGCCAGGTTTTGCATTCTGACCAACGACTCTATTGATGTGTTTCAGAATATGTTTTTAGTAAAGCACTTTAAGAATGACTATAAGTTCAGGAAACTAACTGCTATTCTGTTTGCCCTCACATTTTGACGCTAAACTCAACTAAGCACCTGGTTTTATATGATGTACATGTAGCTACAAACATCAGACTAAATTTTATCTGGTTTGTACTACAAACCATTTATGGTCACATTTCACTTTAATTATGTTCGTTAGTCATGGTTGCATCTTTTTTTTTTAACAAAGTTTCACTCTGAATTGCCTAATTCGACCGAAAAGGAAGTTTGTGAATGCCAATTCATTTCCACTTGGAATTCCAAGTCCCAACTTCCAAGTCTTGAAAAAACGTAAAAAAATCTTTCTAAGTCCTAGTTTATTTGCTCTGTCATTTTCCAAGTCCTTGAAATTCCAAGTTTCAAGTTCCTAGTCTTGGAAAACCAGATTTTTTTTCCAAGTTGTGATTTATTTGCAGTTCAGTTTTCCAAGTTTCAAGACTTGGAATTTCCAAGTGTTTTTCCCAAGTAAAAGCACATTTTTCCAAGTGTCAGTTCATTTGCTTCTGAATTGTTTGACTTGGATTCCAAGTCTTGGAAAATTCACTTGGAAAATAGCATTATTTTTCCCCTAGATCAATTTTTAGTTGGAAACATTCTTCAAGCGCTGCTAAGTCAATCTTATACATATTATTTGGCGTTAGTGAATAATCGAAAATCAATAATAATAATAATAATAATAATAATAATAATAATAATAATAATAATAACAATAATGTATAATAATAAAAGTAACCAATGATAATTATTATAATATATTAATAAATAAATCTTATGTTTTAAAATTTATCAGAATAAACCTGTGACATTTAAAAATCCAAATAAATCATTATGTGAGTGTAATTATTTTTTCAATAAGTAAAGGATAAATTCGAGAAATTATGATCACTTACAGCCAAAAATCATCACAAATTACATAAACAGCCAAACATTTTTGCCCCTCCCCCTTAAATCCACCCCTGCTTTAAATATACATACAAAAAATCTTATAAAACAGTCAAAACATTTAGAATTATTTCATTTCCAATTTAACTGAATAGCTTTTCACATCTCAAGATCATGTTAGATGCCGCTTGCAAAGCAAATTTGTCTTCTCTTGCATGTTGCAAAAAATTGACTAGATCAGCATAAGTTTCTCTTTAAAAAGTTTATCAGCAATTTCTAAAACAGACTAATTTTCTAAAAATCTATAGTACAAATATTGCAAAGTCGAGAAATTTAAATTCTTTTGAATTGCATTATTTAGATTTCATAATATCAATATTAATAATGATAAAAAATAATAATAATAATCTTGACAATAATAATTACAACAGTCATAATGAAAAAATTGTTCTGTGAGTCAGGCAAGACTGTTCCGTTATTTTAAAGAATGCTGCTCAAAATAAGTAAAAAATATACTATTCTGTCAAATATGCAGCCTTATAATGCTAAGTTGCAGTACATACACGCGTGGATAATCGTGAATAAATAGGCATACAACAATGACTTGCAGGCATTGCAGAAGATATAATGTAGGTACATAAATATACATGTTTTTACTACATAGTAAGAATTGGATGGAGTTCTCCTTTTATTCTCATTCATTGTGATTGATATCTGAAAACAACTTTTTTAAATCCAACAATCATGCAATTTCCAACAAATCAAGGAGGCTAAACAGTAGATTATTTTGTGTTTTCAGCTTATTTCTACGTACTTCTGAGTACAACTACACCGGATCCACTTTGATGATTCTTGTTGAACTTCCGTAATGTAGCTTTCTGCAGATCTTGCCAGCATTCATCATGGAGTTTACTCCACGATTTTTCTGAATATTTTGTTAATCGTTGCGATAGCGTTTCTCTTTGCATGCCGCTTTATTTGTCTTTATTCGTTAATTTTACAGAAAATGCCCAAAAATTATGACTCTTCTTTCCTCAATTGCCTTAAATGCTACTTTTTTGCGCGTTTTATTGTTCGGTGGTTTTTGACATTTTTAGCGCAGTGTTAGCAAACACAATGACATTCCACCAAAAACAGTGTTTTCACAAGAGATGCGCATGTGACACTCTTTATTGCTTTTATCGTACCTTAACTTACGTGCAGCACATTGTGAACAGACTTATGTTAATTAGACTTGGAAATTTTTATCCGAGCCCGACTTGGAAATTCCAAGTGCTTGGAAAGAGCAAAAGACAGACACTTGGAAACTTGGAAAATTTACTTGGAGACTTGGAGAAAAAATGACATTTTTCCAAGTTGAAAAATGCTAATGACTTGGAACTTTTATTTGAGCAAATGAAGTGACACTTGGAAACTTGGAAATTCCAAGTCTTGGAAACTTGGAACTTGGGACTTGGATTTCAAGTGGAAATGAATGGGCCCCTGGAAAATCAAGAATGTCTCACCTATGATAAAATGAAAGTTTTTGGTTCCAAGGGTTCCGAAAATCAAGACTTCTTAACCCTTTATAATGGGCCATGTGGTTTCAAAATTTTGTTCAGTTTCATTATGATATTTGAGTTCCCCATAGTTTAAATAGTATCCCTGATTTTTTTCATGACACAAATTACAGTAGGTGTCGAGAAAAAAGTCCAGTTTTCCGGACGGCCCCGTAAACTGTATGTCCAGAAAACTGGACGGCCCATCTAATCCAACTGTCAGTAAAACCGGACGGCCCGCCAAACGTTTGTAAACTTTGATAAGATGCGTCATGATTAGTATCAATTTGTGCATCTTTTTACGAGATTTCCGAATCTGTAAATTTTTCTCCATGAAAACGACTCTGTCCTGCATGAAATGCAAATTATTTTGGCGTTATACTGCATATTTTTTGTACATGGTACACAAATGCGTTGCGCAGCGGGCTCACTGGAAAATCGATATCGAAGGAGCTCGCTCAGCTGAACAGAATTTTTATTGTGCAGACTCAACTCAGCAATGAACTTTTGTTTGTAGTATTCTATGTACATATGTGACATAAAGACCATTGCAATTTTTGCTTATTTTTAATTGTTTAGCTTGATCAATTTTACTCATATCCTATACATAATTTTGTTGTACATGTGAGCCATTTTGTGATCTCTGCTGTGTAATTTTTTCATTATTTTGCACAGCTGACTTCACAGATTAGCTTGCATTTCTGGCAACTTCATTAACATATATGTACCTAGGGGACTTGCAATTGGGGGCATAAGTGTAGTACCCGGGGCCCGTACTTTCACCCGTGACCCGTACTTTCTACACTGCATTATAGGCACAACTGGGCGTGGGGGGTTTTGGGGGGTATGCAGCCCCCTTCCAGAAACCAAAATACCCCCCAGAAATCAAAATACTCCCCCAGAATTCAATTTTTGAAAATTTTTTTCGTTTTTTTCGCAACTTTTTGATGCCAATGGATAGTGCTTGATGAGAAACGTCTAAAAATGGTGTTTTTATCGCCATAACACCATTTTTGAGGCCATTTTTTGACCTTCAAAAAATCTTGCACCCCCAGAATTTTCTTACTGCCCACGTATGATTATAGGTATACGCGTTTGGCTGCTACTAGTTTCTGTAAGTAACGTTTGGCTGCTAATTGTATATGGCTCATACGTTACCTGTGTCTAACAAACAATGCAATAAAAAATAAAAGAGATGACCATAAAAAATACACACAACTGAAGCAAAACATACATATTTTTATCAGTCAGATCATTTTTATCAGTCGGATTGAATTATGACTACTTTTGAGCTTCAAGATCAATTAAAAGATAAGCGTAGCATCCATGAAATATTTCGGTGAAACGCACATTATTCATGAATCTGTTTTTTGTGTGGGGTGCGATAAAAATAATTCGCTTATCCAGGAAAAGTCCAAATTAAATGTTTTCGTTTGGCGCTGTCCAGGCTGCAGATCCAAGCAGTCTAGCTGACAGCTATTTTCTAGCTCACATTCGCGAAAAACAACCCTGTTGATTTCTATTTTTCATTTTGTCACTTATTCCGATTTGACTTGGCGCACACTAATTTGTTAGCTTGTATTTGCGAAAAATAACCCTGTTGATTTCCTATTTTTCATTCGGGTGATTCCTTACTTATTTGTCACTTATGCAATGCAGTGTTGATAGTACGGGTCATGCAGTGTACAAAGTATGGGTCATACTGTAGAAAGTACGGGTCACGACGGGTACTATATACTTATAGTGCAGTAAAGTACGGGTGACGGGTATTATGTATACTATATACATACCTATAGCGCAGTGTAGAAAGTACGGGTCCCGGGTACTACACTTACGCCCAATTGGGTACCTACCTACACAGCAAATGAAACTGTTTTTTGTTTTGTCATCGTCCCATTGTTCACTGTTCCGGGTCCGTATACATACATATATGTACCTACGTGTACATAATATGCACTAAAAGGCCATGTGTCGCGCTTCCTACAGGCAGCCATTGGAGCCTAATGTATTTGATTTATCATGTATTTCCATATGCAGACACCGTTTTGTCACCTGCATATTAAGACCAAAAAATCGATCCTAAGGACCAGCAGGCCAGAAGTCCACTAATGCATTCAAGAATCGACATACATATGCTAGAAATCTAATACATTCTCAATTAGGCTTCCCTCTGACACTATGTACCTGCATACATATGTATATGTACCTACGTAAGTAGAATGCGACGATTTGTTTGCATATTTTTTTGTATTGACTAAACATATAGCACAAAAATTGATTAATAAACAGGCCAACAACGACTAAACAAAATAGCACTGCAACGGACAGGAATGGCAGAAATCAAACATAAGAAACTGAGCAAAATAACACGCGTAAAAGATCTATGTCAAGTAACCGGACAAAACGCAAAATCCATACATGTAACAGAGGTGTTTGGGGATCACCCTATCCTGGGTTGGACCACCCCCATCCTACGTCCTCCTAGAATCAGGAGGTCTTGACCCTTGCCCCGATTTTTGGCGACAACTTGCGTTTTCTGTGACTATTTTGTTTTTTGTTTTGTTGCCATTTTGGCCAAAAAATTGAAGTCATTTACCACCCCCTCACCACAGATGGACGTGAGGGGGTTTAGGAGTATGCACCACACGTGGGCGCGGGGGGTTTGGGGGTATGCAACCCCCCAGAAGTGGAAACCCCCAGAAATCAAAATACCCCCCCCAGAATTCAAATGTTAAATTTTTTTGCTTTTTAATGATTTCTTGATGTCATTGGGTAGTGCTTGATGAGAAACGTCGAAAAATGGTTTTTTTGCCATACGACCGTTTTTAGACCATTTTTTAACCTTTGAAAATTTTTTCACGCCCCCCCTCCCCACAATTTTGGTGCTGCCCACCTATGGTATGCACCCCCGGAAGTTGGAATACCCCCAGAATTCAATTTTCGAAATTTTTTTTGCTATCCTAGCGATTTTTTAATGCCACTGGATAGTGCTTGATGGAAAACGTCGAAAAATGGTGTTTTTTCTAGGACCACTTTTAGACAAATTTTTGTCTTTGAAAATTTTTTCACCCCCCAAAAATATCGGTGCTGCCCACTTATGCCCCTCAACCCTAAAAATGGCCGGGGACCTGTGGCACCCAAAATTTTGAACCGTTATATGCAGACATGCATGTGCAGGGGTAGACCCCACAATATAAAAGTGAAAAAAATTCTAGGCAAAATAAGGCAAAAAATGGATAAAAAGTGAAAATTTTCTCCAAAAATGCATGTAATTGCCCAGAAATTGTGGAATAATATAGTTTTGACGCTATTTTAGCATTTATATAAGCGTTTGGGTTCATTCTGGCTCAAAAACGCTATATTTTTGACCTATCCTGAATCGGCAACACTGTGCTTCTACGGTTACATGTATGACTAAATAACAAAACTACAAAAAACGACTAAGACAAACAATGGTAGTTGATAAAACAATCGACGCCCAGTTTGACGCATAATCCAACGTTGCACTTGCAGCAACTAATTCTGGTTTTTCTTGGACAATACCGACAACGGCGTTCAGAATCAGCACGTGGATAATGTCCTATGTTATCATAACGGGCATCAAGAGGAAGATGGTCTGGCAGTCGATTGACCTTTTGTCCGACTGAACAGAACAAATTAAAAAATAATATATTATAACACCAAAAAGTCATGTTGCGAGCAAAAATGTTATGTACATATAATATATAAATATATATCCTTATTTTGACTCACTGCGCTGCAACAAGCATTTTGTCTAGAATAAATCACTTTATTCCAGATAAGATGATTTTATTTTCAAAAAGAAACATTTTAAAATTATCAAATAAATTGTCTTTGCTGCGTAAAAGCTTTAAAAAAACAGAAGAGATAGGCACAGATGATGCTTTAGACTACTATAGATTAATTAAGGAGCGTTTTGAATTTGACCCCACGCTTTAGGCTAAATAGACAATGCAGCGGCGGATCTAGGATTTTTCTAAGGGGGGGGGCGGAACCCTGACTTGGGCGGAAAAATTAGCCGTTTTAACCCGAAAATCGCTAAAAAAAATCGCTCAAAATGCTAAATTTTGCGCACTATTTTGGGCCAATGAGGGGGCGGCCGCCCCCCCCCCCCTAAATCCGCCCCTGAGACAATGTAATGACTTTTCTGAAAATTCTTTAAATTTTCAATAAAAATATACAAAAAAACTAAAATTAGTTTGCCAAACGAAGTTTTTATGCATTGTATAAGTATTGCTCCAAAAATCTTTGTATGAGCCTCAAAAGCTTTGCCCGCTACAAAAAACTATGATTCTTGGCATGGCATTCTAAGTAAATCAATGCTATATCCCCAAAAACTAAAGGAATGTAATCTTTATCAAAGGTGGAGGATGGACGCTTGTTAAAAAAAGTAACGTTGATGATATAGTAAAAATAATTATTTTAATACACGTTTTGCGTCCCAAAGGCTTAGTTTTGCGGCTCAATTCCATAAAAAAAATAAAAAAAGCATTTTTAACTTTTTTACCGAAATAATCTCAATTTCAAATTAAGCTGGGCTCTCAAATATGTAAAGAACGCTATTTTTCGGCCAATGCAACGATACTCCAGTCCTCCCTATTTTCTCGCTTTTGAGCTGTTTCGCAATTCACCAATAAGAAAAGTAACATCACAAAAAATACCTACTGGATTTTCCACACAAAAAAATTGCGGGACAAAATGCACAAAAGTAGGTAATTTGGGCGGGTGCACACTGCACAAGTGTCAATTTGCTGATTTAATTGACATTTATCAAAAATGCTGTGCAAATAGGGTAACGCTCATAAATGATCTTAGGGGATGGGGTTTTGACCCCCCTAATTCTTTTGCCACCCCTAAATTTTCGATTTTCCAACAGTTCCAAAAAATATCCTGAAAATTAAATTTTCGTTAAATTTTGTGTTAAATTTTTGGCATATGCTCTTGGTTTGACTACATTCTGTTCGACTTTTTTTATTTTTTAAGAAATTTTTTCTTTTTATGCTATAAAAATATAGAGAATTGTCAGAACCACAAAAAAAACGATGTTTTTGACGCACAGCCACCATATTTGGGCCTAAAAAAGGCACATTAAAATTTCAGCCCTTGCCCCCAGATTTCCCATGCTATGTCTGGTGGTGCTGCAAAGTAAACTAGGGGTCTCACATTTTGCAACGATGACATCGTATATGTCGAGGATGAATTGTTTCAACGGAATTGTGCGTGTGACTTTTAAAAGCACCGCCTCGCGCTTGTACCGAATCCAAGCATTGCAAACGATCAGCCGCAATGTGTACAAGAAATAATATACGTACCAGCGCTCGCAACGCAAGCTGTACGCGTAAAAACTACGCAGCATGTCCGATAAGTCGACGCCTCCCATAGACGCGTTGTATTCTCGAATGATTGCCGGCCTTTTGACCTCAATATGTTTGTGCTGTTTGGCATCCCAGCGCCGGCATAAGTCCTCAGGCTCTCTGCTCTGCGTACGTCGAACAAAGTGTGATCACTTTGTTATCAAACCACGAGACTACACGGACTCCGCTTGATGCTTCCAACACTTCATCCGATGCTCCACGTCCCATAAGCTTCATTTCTTTCTCAGATATTAGGGGCGGCTTTTCAAGGCGATTTATCATCACGGTGCCAGTTGCCTCGTAATTGCGTTTCTTCAGCTCTTCAAATAACCCCAAGCTGTTGAAAAACCGGTCCGTAAAAATTTTGAAATTTTGACCCCTTGGAACGTCCTTTATCATGTCAAGTACAACAGAGCCACCCATGCCTAGCCCGCTATCCGCATCAAACTTCTTCTGGACATCAGAACGGTGACCAGTATAGGGCTCAAATCTGAAGCATGTGATATATTGAGCAAAGATAGTAGCAAAGCTATTACTACGGAAATATGGAATATTCTAATAATTTTACTTGAGGTAAACAGGGAACAACCAGGAAAGTCTTATTTGTTATTCTTATTTAAACCTTACCCTCACTCGAATAAGCTTCATGACAAATTTATCCCAAAAAAAACGAACAAAACCAGAAAATTTTCGACACCTGCGCCAAATTAAAAGCACACAAGGGTCCATCAGATTGATGTGATCATATTTCCTCTAAAGTTTTATAAACAGGGATGTTACCTGGCTTCACCTACATTTGACCCTTTCTCACAAACTTTGTACTAGAACCTACTTCTTGAAGCACATTTTATGCTTAACATTCAATAGGCAAGTAACCAAAATAACCAAAATATAACCAAATGTAACCAAAATAGCTTTTGATGGAATTTTGAGCTTCGATACCTCACAATGTCGCATATTTATTTATATATATATATATTTATTTATTTATTTATTTATATTTATATTTATTTATATTTACGCATATTTATTCCAATCATGATTTTGACATCAAAAACTCAAAAATCTCATAATTTTTTGACGCTTAAATATTAAATTTTTTTTTGATGCATTGCGCTCATTAACTATTGTTATACATTCATTTGAATAAAATTGCTGTACATCAGATTTGAAAAAAAAATAATCTCCGTATTTTTGCACAAATTTGAAGGTTGTCTTATTTTACATTAACCAAATATATGGGAGGGGTCAACTCTTAAACAGCAAAAGACAAACAAAATGACATTGAAAAGCCGACTTTTTACTCTGCCTGTTGATTAAAAAGTTTAGTTTTATTATCCAGGACTAAGATGCTAAAAAGTTTGCACATTGTAGTACACAGGGGCAAATTTGAGGGGGATGAATGACATTATTTACTTTCTTACGACCTGGAAGCCATTTATGCTAATGAAATAGGTTTCAAAACAATTTCAACAGTAGAAACAGCTATTTTAGCATAACTTTCTTCTATTTTCGATCACAAATTTTCGACATTTTGTATCAATTGCTACAAATACAGGAAATCAAGCAGCACATCAAGATTCGGTCAATTTTAAGCAACATGAAAATTTCAATAAAATTTAGATTCAGACGCCTATACAATCTTCTGGCAAGAAAATTGCTAAAAAATTTTCTATGTAACTTGGTGCGATTTTACTTTCTTTCTGTTCTTATGCGTAAAAGCCTCCAAGCAGACGTGTAACAGCTCAAAATTTTGGGAGGGGAGTCCCCGGCCATTTTTAGGGGAGACTGGGTAATGATCTCAATTTTTGGCCAAAAACTGCCAAAAATTACAACTTTTTTTCTAAAAATCGGCGGAGGAAGGGGTCAAAAATTTTCTGGCTTTGGGGATGGGAGGACAACCAACTTTTGATGGGGAGTCCTCATTCCGGAACTTTCTTAAAAATACTGGAAAAGGTTAAAATTATTATCACTTTGGCCCAGAAAGAAATTTTAACATTGTATAAAGATGGCTCCGAAAATAAATGCGTTGGGGGGCTGTAGGAGGACGGTTGGACGTCCTCCTACAGCCCCCCAACGTCAGAAAATTTTGACCCACCCTACCCCATTCTCAGCAAAAACTTGCGCTTTTCAGCTATTTTTAGATGTTTTTGCCACTTTTGGCCAAAAATCGGACCCGCTTACCCCCCCCCCAAAATGACTGAGAAACATAGACGTAACAGGTTGTTTGAGCGATTCCACACCAACGCTTTTAGACCCCGCACCCCCTTCAAAGTCAGAAAATTTTGACCTTCCTCCACTATTTTTTTGGCGAAAACTTGCGTTTTTTGGCTATTCTTAGGTGTCCTGGAATTTTGTTCGGGTACCCGAGTATTCGGGTTCGGATTCGGGCATTCGTTGCATCCCTAGTAGCTATACAGTATATACCCACCTACTAACAGTTCGACTTCTTCTGCAACAGACACTGCATCCTGGTTTGGCGTAAACATTCTCGCGGAACGAGTTTTAAGGCGTTTTGGCGGGTTAAGCGCCAGAATGGCTGACACAGATGAGCAGCTGGACGTGTCGGACATCTGGTCAGCTACAAAAAAGCGAGCACAATGTAAGCATCAGATTAGAAGGTGAGAAAAACACGCCAGTTGCGGCCATATACGCGCTGCAAGCACCAAAATTCTACTGGATGTATAAAAACGAATAAAAATGTCGGGGGTTTTTCAAAATTTAAGTTTTTTGCGTGAGCTTCGCGCCGAAGCCGAAGAAAGAGCTGGCCAAAGCTTCGCTTTGGCCGATAGCGACTTTGGAACTCTCAGTCGTTCACTGGTAGGAACCAGTGAACGACCGAAGCTCCAAAAATTTAGCTTCGGCCGAAGCCGAAGCTTCGCGCCAGTTTTTGCTTCGGCTTTCGGTCGGCTTCGGGCCGAAGGCCGAAGTTGCCGAAGCTTTCGGCCGAAGGCCGAAGGCCGAACCTGTATAAACTCTTCAGTCTTATTCTGGTTTAGTTTGAAGAATGAATTGCGAATTGAGTCATAAATATGAAAGTTAAGCTTGATTATGTTCCAGGAGTAAATATGAAGTAATCGAAACAGTGTCATTCACGCCAGTGTATTTGGCGAAAAACTTGTAGATTATCGCTTTTGACTATTAAATTGCTGCACCTATAAACGTGAATAAGCTAAATTTATGAAACAAAATTTGTGACCAATGTTTTGTTATACATGAATGATATGCACAGGCGATTATGCACGATTTTTCCTCAAAATATCGCCAAAATCCGAACAAAAAACGTTGAGAAAATTCTAAATAATAGGCTGAAAGTTGCGTATTTTGGCCCTGGGGCCGGGGCCGGGGCCTGGCCCCGGTGCATCCCTAGTACAAACGGACATCGTTAAAATAAAAACACTGGTACACAGTAGACACACGATATACAACAAGTACAAAGATGGCGTTGGAATTTCGAGTAAACAAAGACATGCCTTCAAATGTGAGACATGTAGGAATAAAGGTGTGGCTTTTCCCTTAAGCGTTTCATCATTTTCGCGATCACTAGTGATTCATTCATAGTCGAACTTTTTTAAAAATGGAAACAGATGCGGAGCAGTTACAATCATACGTGGGCAGCAAGAAAATTCTGGGGGGGGTGCAAGATTTTTTTGAAGGTCGAAAAATGGCCTTAAAAATGGTGGTATGGCGATAAAAACACCATTTTTCGACGTTTCTCATCAAGCACTATCCATTGGCATCAAAAAATTGCGAAAAAAACGAAAAAAATTTTCAAAAATTGAATTCTGGGGGGGGTATTTTGATTTCTGGGGGGGGTATTTTGGTTTCTGGGGGGTGCATACCCCCCCAAACCCCCCACGCCCAGGTGTGGTTACAATGCTTAGATGAGTCAGCTTTTGTTATTAGTACATGGTTGTTTGCTGTTTATATGGTCAAAGTTACTGTTGTGAGCATATTTTTAGCTAAATTTAAGGTGACTAGAAGATAAATTGAGCTGAATGGCGTCGTCTGGGGTTAGTTATATTGCACATTGTCTAAATTTTAATGCGAATAAAAAATTGCCCTGAAAAAAAGCTTCGGCCTTCGGCCTTTTTTTCCTTTTTGCTTCGGCCGAAGGCCGAAGCAAGAAAACACCCCACCTTCGGCCGAAGCTTCGGCCGAAGCCGAAGCTTCGGTCGTTCCCTGGTAGGAACAGCGTGTAACAGGGGAATGGGGATCCCCCACCCAAAGTTGGTCTTTTCCCCATCCCTCTCAAAGTCAATAAATTTTAGACATACCCAGTTTTAGGAAACATCAATTTTTTTCGGCCGTTTTCAAGTAGTTTCTGGCTGTCTTTGGGCAAAAATTGACGGTTATTTACCCGCATCATAAAAATGGTTGAGGACCCACACTCAAAACTTCAAGCTATTATATGTATATATGGGTGAGGGTAAATACCACCAAACCCTTCACGCCCATACGTTTACAGCACCAAAATTCTGTCGAATGTAAGTTGGGTAATAGTGCAAAATTTTGCTCAAAATTTGATAATTTGGGGATGAATGGCGCGAGTTTTAGGGATATTTCTTATTTACAACCATTGGACTTATAGGTGCATGAGGTGAGGGTCGGCAGGAGGTAAATCTAAGAAATCCATGACAGTAAATTAAACATTATTTTTTCGCTGTTTGAATGGCCAAATTGGTCAAAATAGCCTATAAAATGTCTTTTGATATTTTCACTAATTTCGACCTGAAAAATAATGCGAAAAACGTTTATTCAACTAAAAATTGCCGGACAGTACCTGTCTGGTGACCCTTTAGCGGGGGGTAATATCCATACGTGGGCACAGAACCAAAATTCCGGGGGTGCAAGATTTTTCAAAGGTCAAAAGATGGCCTTAGAAATAGTGGTATGGTGAAAAAACACAATTTTTAACGTTTCTCATTGAGCACTATCCATTGGCATCAAGAAATTGCGAAAAAAACAACAACAAAAATTGAATTCTGGGGGGGTATTTTGATTCCTGGGGAGGGCAGTATTTTGGTTTCTGGGGGGTGCATACCCCCAAAATCCACACGCCAAGGTGTGGTAATATCCCCTCCCCTATATGCATGTATGATTGAAACCAGGGCCGTATTCAGGAGGTGGGGGGCCGCCCCACCCCCCTGAAATAAAAAATACTTTTTGAAACACACAATGGTCCCCCAAAAGAAGAAATGAACAATTCTGAAAGTAGGTCTCAAACACCACCAAAACAGGTTTTTAGCGTACTTTCAAGCTGGTAAACTTAAATTTTTTGGAGCTTTGTGCCAGATTTATCGTTTATGTATAGTTTTCGTTCTCCAGTAGGATATGCTCAAAAATGTTTTTATTTTTGCCCAACTCAATGGTTCTCGAGATATGTGACCTCCTCTAAAATTTTCGCCCCCCCAAAATAAAATCCTGGATACGGGCCTGTTTGGAACTAACATGCTAGGAAGAGCAACTATGTCTCATCTCACCTGAATGCTTTGACGGTCGACCACGAGTTCGTGGCAATGGATCATCGACGCACACCGAGTTTGATAGTCGACCACGTGTTCGCGGTAATGGATCATCGACGCACACCGAGTTATTTGGCGTGCTGGTTTTTGGTGGCTGTTGTTTCGCCCGCTCGCACTGTTGGTTATACAAAATCGATTGATCAGCAACGTACTCGATCATGCTGTCAGTCAAAAATTCCTTGAAATATCTGTAGGGCGACTTCAGTTCACCTGGCATGGCCATAACGTTGCCCAAAAATGGCAATTCGGTGGTATCATGAACATTACGAAGCCAGGTGCGCACTTTTTTTTCTTAATAAACGAATCTGAACATGTTTGACTTAAGATTAATTTACATAACTTCTAAAACTGGAGAAACAGCAGATAAGAGAAAGTAAGATTTCAGGCACAAAAACGGTTTTTTTGCATTCGGCGAAGATTTTTCGCGATGTACAAAGACTTTTGGGGACCGTCTTTGTACATGAACAAAAATTTTTTGGAAGACAAAAACTGCAAAAAAGGTTCGAAATTCGCAAAAATTCTAGGCGCTCCGCGCCGAAATGAGCAATTGTGTGTTCTATATATCTTTATAATTTCAGAAATTGCATTTTGAAAGGAAAAATGCCAAATTTTCTGGCGCTTTGCGCCGTTTTGAGACGATTATTACTCATTTTTGCCCTTAGAAACCTAGAAATTGCTAAAATACGTACCTAACCAGAGGTCGAACAACTCTGTTTTTGCCACACTAAAATCGCTACTGTACCATATTATAGTACCCAAAATTTGTGTGTACGAAATGTACAAAGACTTTTAGGGACCATCTTCGTACATGTACAAATGGACCTTGTAAAAAAACACTGGGCACAAAATTCAAGATGAATATAATATAACTAAGTCGAATAGACCTTCGAACCACTTTTTCTACTAGCATATTCAGCTTATCGTTTATTCTATATCTGCTTTTCATAAAATAAGACAGCTCTAGTAGAACCATTAACCAAGCTATCTAAACCCTACCAACGTGTACACCACTGGCGTGGCCAGTGGGGGAGGGGGGTTAGGGGATTCCCTTATGGAAAAAATGAATCTTCTGAAATGGAGCCATGCGGTTGCATAACGCTGTTCTGCGACGAGTTTTTCAGAATCAACCCTAAAAATTCAGCGCAAGTACCTACCAAGTGTTCTAAAAGGTTGTTTTAGTTTCCAGCAATCTTTTTGTACATGCAAAACAAACAGGTTTGCTTACCTACCTAGAGAAATCGCCTAAGAATAAAAATAAACTCGCTTACCCTTTCTTCGATGTCGCAAATATTGAGGGCTTTCAGCCACATCAGGCTCTGAGTCCGACGACACCTGGTTGACGTTTTCCCGATCTGTTTCCGTATCACAGTCAGTTTCTTCAAGGCCGAAGCGAGACAATGCAAATGGTCGACTAAACAAAACTGGCCTATCAGTGCTAGGACCCGCTTCTGCTTCTGATTCGTACTCCTTTTCCAATTCGTCCGCCGAATCTCCATTTCTGTCATTGAAGTCGCTGTCACTGCCAGCGAAATCAAATACGTCAAAACAATCTTCAGGCTGCCGCTTAGCCATAAAGCTTGCCAAGTATGAATGACACTAACTCGGAGTATAGCACAAAGTGGCAGAATGAAGTGCTGGAAATATGAAGTAATGTTCAATTATCAAAAATGCAGCACATTCAAAAGGATGCAGCGCGTAAAGGATGCTAGATTCAAGGCAAATGTTCATAAAAACTTCTTCAACCGAAAAAAAGAGCATTTTGACATTCAAACAGTGCTACTTTCATAAGTATTGATTTTTAGCTTAGCAAACACAGAAGTACAGCATCGCACTGAAATACAAACAACGCTTCATATGTAATGCACTGCACAAATGCATAGGACCTATGATAACGCATTATGGCATCCTATGTACACACAGAATAGAGGCCAGAGGAGGGCCGTCAAGAAAACAGGACATTATTTTGCCACATGAAAATATAATCACTGGGATATCAAATTCTTTAGATCATGGTAAAGTTTGAGAGAGCGTGTCAGATTCTCCGAGTGTATAAATTTTCGTGATATAAAAATGAAAACTGATGGAGAAATGGCTCAGTGTAGGGAGGAACCAAAACTTATTACTTTTCAGTTACAGTAAGTGCATTTTTTTTAGTGGTGAGATAAATGTTTGAGTGCACTAACTTGTAGACAAAAAAATGTGCTTAAAAACGAGCTATTCATTTCAGGCCAATTGTCAAT